>JAFFSR010000074.1:5135000-5556477 GCA_017163975.1 Anastatus disparis
TTTAGATGAATCAGGATTAATTAGAGTAGGTGGACGTTTAAGAAATTCGTCTCTCCCTTATGGGCAGAAACATCCAATATTACTCCCTAGCAAACATGCTGTGACCGACATGATTATTAGAGAAAAACATACCGCTAACTTTTATGCCGGAATTCAGTCAACACACTTTGCTATTAGACAAAAGTATTGGGTATTGAATGGAAAAAATCAGGTTAGGAAAATTATCAGAAATTGTATAACTTGCATTCGTCAAAGGCCTGAGCCAATGCATGCGCAAATGGCAGATTTACCTAAAGCTAGGGTTCGTGAAGCACCTGCGTTTTGCTTCACCGAAGTCGATTATTTTGGTCCAATTTCAATCAAAGAAAAATTACATCGTAATAAATCTTTTATCAAAACATATGGGTGTGTTTTCATATGCATGGTATCAAAGGCAGTACACATAGAACTTGCGACTGATCTTTCTACGGAAGGGTTTTTAGCAGCCTTTCGTCGATTTATTAGTCGCAGAGGGGTTCCTGAACACATGTACTCTGACAATGGTAAAAATTTTGTTGGAGCTGATAGGGAAATCAAAGAAATCTATGATTTGTTTGAAACTACTGAATTTCGTGAATCTATCACTCACTTTGCATTAAGTAAAAGAATTGAATGACATTTTAATCCACCTTTATCACCTCATTTCGGGGGTATTTGGGAAGCAGCTGTGAAAAGTTTTAAACATCATTTAAAACGCGTTTCAAAGGGTAGTAATTTAACTTATGAACAACTTAACACTTTTTTAATTGAAATAGAAGCAATTCTAAATTCACGACCATTGTATGCAATCTCAGCTGATCCCAACGATCCCTTAGCAATAACACCAGCACACTTACTCATAGGTAGACCATTCAATTTCTTACCAGAAAAACATCTGCTTTCAGTTCCAGATAATAAGCTATCAGCTTACAATTTCATTACAAAGACTCGTCAACATTTCTGGGCTCACTGGCACCAGGAATATTTGCATGAATTACAAAATAGGAACAAATGGCAAACATCTAATGCTGAATTAAAAACAGGTTCAATTGTAATTTGTATGTATGACGTCAACTCATGCTCATCTTGGCCATTAGGTATTATTTTGGAAGTCTTTCCCGGGGACGGCGGCATCGCTTGAGTGGCTTCTGTCAAGACCAACACTGGCGTCTATCAGCGTAACATTACAAGACTGTGTCTTTTACCTGTATCTTGAATTTTATTCACATTTCATATCTGTACACATCTATTTATTTTGTAAAAACAAAAATTGATTTACATTTCATTGTAAAACTTGCGATCAGCGACGTAGTCACTCCAAAGGAAACTGCGCTCATTTACAAAACTTGCGATAAGCGACGTAGTCACTCCAAAGGAAACTGCGCTCATTTACAAAACTTGCGATCAGTGATGTAGTCACTCCAAAGGAGACTGCGCTCATTTACAAAACTTGCGATCAGTGATGTAGTCACTCCAAAGGAGACTGCGTTCAAACATATTTGTCTAGTCAAACACTTGTCAAATACCAATTAATGTAAATTTAAATTTTAGGTTAGTTGCGAAATCGAAGCTTCGATCTAGTTTAACTCATTTCATTTACTACAAAATCAATTTTAACATAAAACTTTATTTTGCAGCTTGCGCCCGCAGTATGTTGCGTCACAACACAAATTTATGTAAAAATCAAATACGATGATGAGCGGCAGCACTTACAGTCGCCTGTTCTCACCTCCCTTAAGTCAGCTCATAGACGAAAGGGGGGAGAGAACAGGGAGACTTTTCAAGTGCCGCGGAAAAAATAGTTAGTATCAAGCGTGACATCGCCTCGAGCGGTCTTGTCTCTTGCGAGAACATCAAATTTCGTTATAAATTTCTTTCTTTTCAAAAGCGATCAGTGCTTTCAGGTACGGAAGATTTCCGTACAGCGACAAACGGTCGATTGCGAATCAACGCATCACCTTCGCCCACCAAAGCCGCTGCTATACAAACTTTTCATTGTGCCTTTTTTCTTCTTTCATTTTTTGCGTGCGTGCGTGCGAATAAAAATATAACCATGCGTCAAATAGTGTGTAAAGTTGTAGGGAATAAATCAAGGGTTTTTTAGGCCACATGGCTTTTTCCCTTTATATCTGTGTATTTATTGAGTGAATCCTTTCCCGATAAATAAAGTGTAAATTTTAGATAGAATCAATTAAAACAAAGCAACTACAACCGCAAGGTTAGTTGCTTTGTATCAGTAGATTCATTTAATTTCTCTTTGCAAATAATAGATCTTTGTGTGTAAAATTAGTGGTAAATTCTAATTCAGTGTAAACTTAAATTTAATTCAATTAAAAGGTTCAAGGTTAAAGTTAAAATTAAGTGTCAATTCATTTGCATTCAAACAAGGGTAAATTCAAAATGAGATTACTTAGGGAATTTCATGATTAGATAAAAATTCAAAGGAAAAGGATCACGTTCTTTTCTTTCTAAATCGTCCAACAAATTTAGTTGAAAAATTCGTTGGAAAAAAGACTACGCGACTTTTCACTGACATTCAGATTTCCAGAAAGATTTATAGGCATCCACAAGAACAAATGTGAATTTGATAAACAATAAGCAATGATACTACAGATAACATCAAGGTGTCCAGAAACATCCAAGTACCGTAAGACATCGACCACAGATACATCAATATAAAAAATTAATGATGTGATATCTCTCAAATTGAGCTACAACAGCTACATACACTGCCGCTCACGAAAATTTGGCCACCTGAGAAAAAATTGGAAAAAATTAAGTTTTCTATCCCTGCGAGAAATAATCGAATCTTAAAAATTCCAATCGTGTTTATCGATAAAAAATTTTCCATAAAAACTGAAGCTATTTTTTGTCATTTTTTTTAAATCCATTTTTAAATTTGTCCCATTTTGTCGAAAATGTTCGGAGATTAAAAATAAAAATATAGATGAAAACTACAATACTCTACTTCAAAATGAGAGGTTAAAAACATCTGTAAGTCCATTTTTAAAAGAGTTATACTCATTTACGTTAAGAAAATCCTTGTTTTTTCAACAGCTGATATCTCGAAAAGGGTGCTTAAGAAAAAGAACTTCAAAGAAAAAAAAGTGTTGTTTTTTAGTAAATAATCCGATCTTACAGTTCAAATAGAAACAAAAATATTTTTTATATTTCCAACTCTATTAATTATGGTGTATCAACAATACGTCTATTTATAATTATAAAAAAAGAAAACAAAATAATACAAATTAATAAAAAAGTTAAAAAATAGAAAACATAATAGTAACAATATTTTAGTGCTTAGAACGTTTAATAGTGATTTATTCATATTTTAACAATAAATATAAAGAGATTTGATTTTTTTATAAATAATATCGATATAAGCTATATATTCCAAGTTAGTTTAATCACAATACTATTCATTTTATCATTTTCACATGAATTTTTCCAAAAATATCACTTAATATTTATAAATAACCAGAATCCATAATTATCATAATCACAAAATTATCACTACTTTATCATTTCGACATGAACTTCTTTAATAATATAATAAATAAATAAAAAATTTTAAAATAGCTTTATTTTTTATGGATAAAAGGTTGATATTTCAACTTTCTTGTATCGAAACTCACGTTTTTTGATGGTTTTTAGTGTAAACTTTAAAACTAAGTTGAAATTTTTAAGATTCGATCATTTTTCGCAGAGATATTAAACTTTGAATAGTTTCTGATATTTTCTTAGGTAGCCAAATTTTCGTGAGTGGCACTGTACATATATATATATATATATATATATATATATCTATTACGTATATATATATATATATATATATATATTTATGTCGTCGTAGGCCGTATTCGGTGGAATACCTATAGACCACGCTAAATTTGTATAGGCATTGCATACGTTCATGCTAATATCTCGACGATATTCTCTCCCTTAGGGAGTATTGACAGATCGAGATATCACATAGCATGACCGTATATGTCGCGAGTGACATCGATTCGTAGGTTAGTGAAAACAAAAGAATGTCGTTATATATGTCAATGCTCATATAAATTCATATAAAATCTTAACTTTACAGAATGTTCTGTTTAAACAAATTTTCAAAGTTAAACAGTTAATAAGTGAAATAAATAAGTAAATAATGACATTATTTACTTTTTTTTTGATAAAACATATATCATTAATTTTTAAAAATCATTTTTATAGTTCCTCATACGACCTACCAACGACATAAACTTATCTACGTAACTTGGGAGTATGAAGGATTCTGAATCCAGGCTTGACTAAAGTGCTTGTCGTTTGAGCAGCAGTCAGTCTCGGGCGCGCTTCGCGCGCCCGAGACCAACTGCTCCTCAAGCGACAAACACTTTAGTCTCGTCTATATTCATCCTTCGTACTCCGAAGTTACGTATATAACTAATTTATAATAGAAATATAAAAAATTATCAATTATACCTAATTATCATTTTTATTATTCTAATACTATTATAGAAATATTTTTATAATATAAGAATGATATATTATTATGAACTTTTATTCTGTGAATGCGGTAATAGAGAATTTCATTTAATATATCTCCTTTAGTATTGGAAATTATAAAACAAATCCAATCATATAAAAAATGAATCACAATACAAGATGGCTATAATAAAAAGACAGTATACAAATAGGTCAGAAATATGATTAGGAGGAGGAAACAGGGGTCCAATGGCTGATCACGAAGGAGGGAAAGGGGGAACAGTTTTCTATAAATACATAAAAGTAGCCATCAACGATCAAATTGACGGCATTATTTAATAAGAGGATAAGGAAGTAGGAGAGTACTCGAGACTGAAAAACGCTTACGACTATATATATAACTGAGTCTATTGGTAACTTGACATGAAATGTTCTATTTAAACATATAAACCTCTGTATATACAAGCATATGCGAGCAAGTTGACATGACATACATCAAAACCTAGGCGTATGTTCGTGTATGTATGCGAGATAACATAAACTGTCCCTAAGATATATTAATATACATGTGAAAAATTGTCATAAAACGTCCTATATACATATACCTCTGTGTGTGTGTGTGCGCGAAAGCGCGTGTGAATTAACATTAAATATCCCATGTATATGTGTACACAGATATACACACACATATATATGTATATATATAAATATATATATATATATATATATATATATATATATATATATATATATTTATAAGCCCATGTGTGTGCGTGCATGCGAATTGACAGAAACGGTCCCATATATATAAATACAAATCTCAAGTACATGTTTAGCTGTGTTTGCGCGTTCGAGTTGACAAGAAATGTCAAATATATGAGAACCGGTGCGTGCGTGTTGACATGATACGTCCCACATATGTAAACCTAAGGGCACTCGAATAGGTGTGTTCGAGTTGTTGAATTGACGTGGAAAATCCTATGTATATTAACGTGTGTGCATGCATGCAAATCGATATGAAATGTCTCATATGTATAAACCTGTGTGTGTGCGTGCGTTCGAATTGACATTAAAAATCCTATGTATGTTAACGCGTGTGTGCATGCATGCGCCACGACATGGACCGTCCCATATATACATATATATATATGGCTGATTCCATTTAGATTCATGTAGGCCGTCACAGATCAAATTTTTTTTTCTTCTAAGTAATAAAAATACCTTATATTATGTATATGAAGATAAAATTTACCTCGTAGAACGCTCAAAAAATTTTTTTTTCTTTACTACAGCAATTTTAGTGTTGGATGTAAAAGCGAAAATTCAAAAATTGAAAATGAACCTCTACTTTTAAATGACTATAGCTCTGTCAATTTTTAACCTTTTTGGGCGTTCTTTTAACGAAAGTGTGCGGAATTTTGTCTAGTTTTAAATGCAATCTCGATTTTTGTAATACAATTTTATTTTACTGACTAGGAGAATGTCACACCTCCGGATCACGGATTTTGCTCAAACTTCGGGATAAGTTTTCAGATGATAAAATATGGAAAAAGCTAAAGTTATAGTCATAAATACTCAATATTTCCCTAGTTACAAGCAATTAAAGAAAATTACTAAAAAAGTTACTAGATTTTTAAACGCATATATAGTTTTTTAGCGTCGAAAGCTACAAGCTTGAAATTTTTTTTAAATTAAAGCTGAGCTCAAATCCTTTCAAAACTGTAGTTACAGCATATCAAAATATTATTTTTTTTCGAAGTTAGAGCGTAATAAGGATTGGACCTAATTCCAGCTTTTATTATTAATTAATGTTTTTAAAAGAAAAATCAGGTCCAATGTTTATCACGCTCTATCTTTAGGAAAAAATATTATTTTTACATCCTATAACTACTAATTCAAAAGGATTTGATCTCAGCTTTAATTTAAAAAAAGTTTCAAGCTTGTAGCTATCGACGCTAAAGAACTATATGCGTTTAAAAATCTAGTAACTTTTTTAGTGATTTTCTTTAATTGCCTGTAACTAGGGAAATATTGAGTATTTATGACTATAACTGTAGCTTTTTCCATTTTTTATCATCTAAAAAATTATCCCGAAGTTTGAGCAAAATCCGTGATTCGGAGGTGTGACACTCTTCTAGTGAGTTATTTACAAAAAACCGAAAAAAAAACGATTTTTTTCAAACACGATTTTCTCAAAAACTATATTTTTTTTCTTTAATTTTCATAGGATTTTATACATAAAAAATACTAACTTTTAGGGTAGGTGAGAATATGCGATTTTGCCTTATTTTTTTTTAAAAGATTTTTAACCGTTTTTTTTTATATTTTCGATTTTAAAACATTGATACCATGGCGCATCGTACTATTTTTCCAACTTTACGTGTTCTAACAACTATTTTTATGCTTTTATTTATTAATATATCAAAAATATCAACAATAATCTTTAAAATAAACCCCCGATCGAATATTTTGATCAATTAGAACCAAAGTTATGACAATTTAAAGTTTGAAAAAAAATACTGAAACTTTAAATAAATATGATATTTACATTAAGAAAACGCAATTTTCGTTAAAGATTAAAATCTGAAGATGTAAATTTTTTAATCCAAAGAAAAAGTTATTCTGATGAAAGTATACATAACCATTTATCCTCTTTTTATCGTACATTATTATAATAAAATTTTTTTTTGTTGAAAAATATAATTTTTTTATCATTTTGAATTTCGCGCCTAGAATTTGAATTTATTTTGTAGGGAGTTGACGCATGTCACTACTAGGTGGCGATGATTCGTTCTTTGCATTCTCATTAACGACTTGACGTGTTTAAAAATATAAGAAAAGGAAGATAAAAAATAAAGATCTTTAAGAAAAATTATTTTTTTCGATCTGTCATTGAACAGAATATCAATAATGGCATCACTGATTGTTAAAATCAAGTGCAAGGATTTAAAAGAAAGACACGAAAAAGTTTTTTATGATTGCTCCAAAAGTCCGCTTAGAGAATTAGGTGATCTAACGGAGTCTTTGAAGCGGTTGTATCCAAATACTTCTTTCTCTAGAGAAGATAAAGTATGCCCTTCGTGTTACATAATATTATTAGATGAAGTAAAAAATACGCCTATTTCATCGACTTCAAGCAGCCAACAATCTTCGGAAGATTTTATTCATAGTGAGGCTGTGGTAGAACAGCTCAACGAGACTTCAAGTAATTTGAAATTAAACATTTCACTAATTAAAATGCCTCAAAGTATCAATATCAAGATGCAAGAATCTTATGCTGTCCGAAAAAGAAAACGAATGAACGATGCATTTGATTCACAAATAGCAAGTAAAATGATGAAAGTCTACGATATAACGGATTTGCCCGCATTGAATGAAAATAATGAATGTAAAACAAATGATAAATGGCTTGAGAATATTAAAATTGCATTAGATAATTGTTCAAATTTTCTTGAGAAAGTGCGATTGTTAAGTATTATACCAAGTGATATTTCCAAAGATTATTTATTATCAGTTTTACCAAATGTAACTATTTATATGATTGATCAAGCACGATCATTGGTGAATAATAAAAAAATTTACAAGCAGTCTGAGAACTATTGTGGCCATTCTTTGGATAGTGAAATTGTAATGAAAGTAAAGGATTATTATCTGAACGATGATTTTAATTGTTCTCGTCAAAGTGCAAATAAAAGCGACACAGTATCTATCAAAGAAAATGGTATAAAAACTAAAAAAGTCGAAAGCTTTCTTACGCAAAGTATAGAAGAAATATATCAATTATTTAAAGACGAAAATCCTGAAATGAAAACCAAAATTGGTGAATCAACATTCTACGCTTTAAGACCGAAATAGGTTATACCACATCCACCCACCGATTCCTGTCTTTGCGTTTACTGCGAGAATCTTAAACTTATGTTATATGCTTTGAATAATTATCAAAAAGAGAATAAACAAGACATTGCAGATTTGGAATTGAAAATATGTTCTTCACTTTTTTGTTCAAAAGATGATATGTCATGTGTACTAAGAGAATGTAAAGAATGTCCCATTGGAGATTCTATTGACTTACAAGTAATTTCTTTGACAGAAGAAGATTTATATGAAGAAATAATTTATGGTGTTTGGAAAAAATCAAATTTGCTGAATAAAACTAGTACAATTGAAAATTTCTTAATAGAGTTAAGAGAGCGTGCTCTAATTGTAAGAGCTCATAAATTGGTCAAAGAAATTCAACGTATAGCAATTAAAGAGGTGAAACTTTTAGCGAAAAATAATGACTTCCAATTAGTTATTCATGTCGATTTTGCAGAAAATTGGACAGTTCTGCTTCAAAATGAAATTCAAAGCTATTATTGGAGTAAAAACCAAATATCAATATTTACGTTAGTATGCTATTTTGGAAATGATAAAACAGTCAGTTATGTCACCGTCTTTGATGATATTAAACATGATTCGTCTCATGCCCTAATGGCTATAAATTTAATTATCGACAACTTAAAACAAAAACATATTGTGCAAGATCTTAATGAAATCATAATCATTTCCGATGGAGCTGCTAGTCATTTTAAAAATAGATATCAATTCTATGAGCTTCAAAACTCAAAAGTAAACAGAAAATGGCTTTTTTCTGCAACAGGTGATGGTAAAGGCGTTTGCGATGGTATTGGTGGTTTAGTTATACATTATGCTACCACGCATAATTTGTCCAAGAAGAGTGCAGATTTTATTAAAAACGCTGAAAATTTTTCCACTCACGTATCAAAATATACTCCGTCAATTAACATTCTTGTTATCTGCAGGGATCAGTTAGAAGTTTTTCGACAGACAAAAAAAAATGGAATGGTTAAGAAATGCAAAAGAAATTAAAGGTATTGAAAAGATTCACTGTTGGAAAAGTGAACGAAACCAAATCTACACTGCCAAAACTTCGAGACACGAGTGGCAAGAAGTAAATTAAAAGGTTTTATTCAAATTCGTATCTTTTTATTTACATTAGTTCTTAATTCATTAGTGCTCATTTCTTAATTGTATCGCACATTATTTGTTCATTGAAAATGATCAAATAATATATTTTAGTATTTAAAAAATTCACCTTTTCAAAATTCGGGATTCAAATTCAAAATTCAAAATTCAAAATTCAAAATTCAAAGTAAATACATTTATTTAAAGTTTCAGCATTTTTTTTTAAACTTTAAATCGTCATAACTCTGGTTTTAATTGATCAAAATATTCGATCCAGGGTTTATTTTAAAGATTATTGTTGATATTTTTGATATATTAATAAATAAAAGCATAAAAATAGTTGTAAGGACACGTAAAGTTGGAAAAATAGTACGATGCGCCATGGTATCAATGTTTCAAAATCGAAAATATAAGAAAAACGTTTAAAATTCTGTTAAAAAAAAAATAAGGCAAAATCGCATATTCTCACCTACCCTAAAAGCTAGTATTTTTTATGTATAAAATCATATGAAAATTAAAAAAAAAAAATATATAGTATTTGAGAAAATCGTGTTTGAAAAAAATGGCTTTTTTTCGGTTTTTTGTAAGTAACTCAGTAAGATCAAATTGTATAACAAATATCGAGATTGCATTTAAAACTAGACAGAATTCCGCACACTTTCGTTGAAAAAACGCTCAAAAAGGTTGAAAATTGACGGAGCTATAGTCATTTAAAAGTAGAGTTTCATTTTCAATTTTTGAATTTTCGTTTTTACATCCAACACTAAAATTGCTGTAATAAACAAAAAAAATTTTTTTGAGCGTTCTACGAGGTAAATTTTATCTTCATATACATGATAGAAGGTACTTTTATTACTTAGATAAAAAAAAAATTCGATCAGTGACGGCCTGCATAAATCTGAATGGAATCAGGCATATATAAACCTGTGTGTGCATGTGTGCACATTGGCATGGAATATCCCATATATATACCTGTATGTGCGAGCATTCTAATTGACGTGAAAAATCCCATATTTATTAAAGACATGAAATGTCCCATATATATATATATATATATATATATATATATATATATATATATATATATATATACCAGTGTGTGTGCGTTCGAATTGATGTGAAAAATCCTATGTATATTAACGTGCGTGTGCATGCATGCGAATCGACATGACATTACCTATATATATATATATATATATATGGGGTGGTACCCCCCTGCTCGCTCTGCTCGCCAACCCCCATTGGTGATTATTCATATTCTACATATATTTTACCAATAAAAGAAAAATTAATCATTTATAAATCACATGATATATCTGAAAATCAAATAATAATTTAATTATGATTGTTTATACCTTATAAACTAAACGAGTTTCCACACCACCTTACATTTCAAACTAGTTATTATGATGAATTGCATTCATATATTTAATTTAATTGTATAAATTTTTCAATATTTAAATATAGATTTTAATTTAACTAATATATTTTAACTGTGTGAAATATAGAGGTAACGTTACGGCGCGTGAGATTTTTTGATTAGTGGAAACCCTCGCCAGGAGCCCTAAAAACCACTTTATTTTATAGATAATATTACATAGATTAGTTATACATTTATAATATAATTTATTTTATGTATTGAATATGAATAAAAAAATAGTGATATCGTACAATATATAAGTGAAAAAATAACTTATTATTAATTAAATGATAATAATGATCAAAATTATAATAAATTTAAAACTATATAAAAATTTTTAAATAATTATTTGGTATAAAAATTTTATTAGTATTATATTTGATATATCATAATGTTTATTTATGTCTTAAGATTTATAGGATTATTTTGATATAATTTCTTTTTGATATCTTTTTGACTTATTATACTATTCATATAAAGAAGAATCATTCAATAATTGATGCAACATGTACTATTTGTGGATTAATTATGAAAAATAAAAGACATTACAAAAGACATATAGATAATCATGATAAAAATAATAAGGAATTTATTTGTAAATATTGTACAAAAAGTTATTCAAGATTAGATCATTTAATACGACATTTGAAGATACACCAAGATATATATTCACATATATGTGAATATTGTGGGAAAGGTTTCTATAGATTAGATTCTTTAAAGAAACATAAAAAGATTCATGAAACTGTAAGTGAAAAAAATACATAAAAAAAATTATTAACAGTAATATTATTTATATTTTCATAAATACATAATGTTTAATCTTATCCATTAATAATATTTTTTAAAATTTTAGTTAAAACATATATATAAATATTGTATATATTTTTTAAAATGTTTATCATTTCATTAAAAATATTGAAAAAATTATGATATATCTTTTAAAATGTAAAAGCAAGTAAAAAGATATTACATAAGAATTATAACAAACTAATCCTTCAAATCTTAAAAGACTTCACAATATGATATATCAATTATTATATTTAAATTTTTTCCAATTTAAATTATACATTGTGATTTAAGATTTATTTAATAATTATATAAAATGTTAAACATTTTAATAAAAATATTTATAAATTTTATTGAAAAAATAATGAATTTTATGATATATCAATTATTATATTAAAATTATAAAATTTTTTCAAACACTAGTTATTTAAAACATTTTTTTAACTTTTTAATATATTACAAAATACAGTTAAACAAAAACAATATACAAAAACTATAAGATAAAATAATATATATTACATAAAAAGTGGTTTTTAGGGCTACTGGCGAAGGTTTCCACTATAAAAAAAATCACAACGCGCCGTTAGCGATACCGCTACATTATAAACCTATTTTCTATATATTTATTTAATATATTTATAGATTTATTGTTAATTTAAATATTAACTTTTAAAATAATAAAATTTGAATGTTAATTTTACAAATAATTTATTATAAACATATAACAAAGGTTTAAAGTGTAAGGTGGTGTGGAAACTCGATTGTTTATTTATATAAATAAACAATCATAATTAAATTATTATTTGTTTTTTCAGATATATCATGTGTTTTATAAATATAATTACTTATTCTTCATGTAAATGTTTTAACAAGAAGTCTTAATTCATTAATTAATAATATAAAGAACAAATTTTTTTATCTATCAATAATTTTATTAATGTATAAATATCAAAGTATTATATAATAAAATTTCATTATTAAAAATATAATTTCGTTTTTCATTAGATATACCACATTATATTAATTAACATAATAATGCATGCAAGTTATAAACTGTTATACGAGTCATTACACGAGTGGGGGGGGGCAGTAGGGGGTGATGCAGGGGGGGCAACGGGGGGCAACGGGCGGGCACGGGGGGATGGGGGACCTATACAGGAAGTAAGTGGTTACAAAATATCGTAGAATTACAAACAATTTTACGTTATTTTGTAGGAATTCCTTACAAAACATTATTGAGAGCTGGGGGGCACGGGGGGGCACGGGGGGGCACGGGGGGGCTGAAACTGAATTTTTAATATAACTATATAATATAGGATGATATATATATATATATAAACTTAAGTGTGTGCGTGTTGTCATGAAATGTCCCACATATATAGAAAAGCCTGTGATTATGAGTACGTACGAGTTGACACGAAATGTCCTATATATATATATATATATATATATATATATATATATATATATATATATAATCCTGTGTGTGTACGTGCGTATTGGCATGAAATGTCCCATATATATAAACCTGTATGTGCGTGCGTTTCAATTGACGTGAAAAATCCCATGTTTATTAAAGTCTGTGTGCATGCATGCGAATAGACATGAAATGTTCCATTTATATATCTCTCTATATAATAAAGATATATTGCCTACGCCGCCGCCGCCGCCGCCGTGTATAAGAATTTTATGTGCCCTCAGTTAGCTAAAAGTTAGCTGAAATTCAGATAAAATTTAGCTGAAAGTTAGCTGAGAGATAGCTGAAATTAAGATAAAATTTAACTGAAAGTTAGCTGAGAGATAGCTGAAATTCAGATAAAATTTAGCTGAAAGTTAGCTAAAAGTTGGCTGAAATTCAGATAAAATTCAGCTGAAAGTTAGCTGAGAGATAGCTGAAAGGTAGTTAATTTGTTAGCTAATTTAATTAATTGTTATCTAATTTAAGAACGTTCTCTTGGAAATTGATATTGATTTGATAATTGATATTGACAATGGGGAGTTGGCGAGCGAAGCGAGCAGGGGAACCCCTAGTTTTTATATATATATATATATATATATATATATATATATATATATATATATATATATATACTATATAATAAAGATATATCGCCTACGCCACCGCCGCCGCTGCCGCCGCCGTGTATAAGAATTTTATGTGCCCTCAGTTAGCTGAAAGTTAGCTGAGAGATAGCTGAAATTCAGATAAAATTTAGCTGAAAGTTAGCTGAGAGATAGCTGAAATTCAGATAAAATTTAGCTGAAAGTTAGCTAAAAGTTGGCTGAAATTCAGATAAAATTTAGTTGAAAGTTAGCTGAGATATAGCTGAAAGGTAGTTAATTGTTAACTAATTTAATTAATTGTTATCTAATTTTGATTAAAAAAAATTGAGCAAACACAATCTTATAAAAGTAAAACAAACTTTATTTGATAATTAGGCAATTTAATATTTAATTTAATAGAGTTCTTTTTATGATGTGATGCATACACATCGTCCATAAATTGAACGAAAAGAATGAACGAAATTAGGAAGAGAAAAGAACATTGGGCTGAGCTCGAGGTAAATACGTTGAATGGTTGTGCTCCTATCGTAAAGCGATTGAATATTATTATAGATATCTTTAACATATTTAAAGTATTAAACTATCATAAAACGTTTTATTATACTTAACTTCATATACCTTAATAAGTGTATTTAACTTCTAATAAATACTAATCTTCATGACCAAGAAACAAAAAAAAAAAATAATATTTTTAAATTAATATAAATTTAAAAATTATATATATAAAAGTTTATATTTGTAGAAGGTGATGCAATGGGGGGTTGGCGAGCGAAGCGAGCAGGGGGGAACCCCCCTAGTATATATATATATGAACCTGTGTGTGTGCGTTTGAATTGACGTAAAAAATCCTATGTCTATTAACGTGCGCGCATGCATGCGAATCGACATGAAATGTCCCATATATATAAACCTAAGAGTACTTAGATGGTCGTGTGCGTGTTGTCATGAAATGTACCACATATAAAGAAAACCTGTACTTATGAGTACGTACTAGCCGACATGAAGTGTCCCATGTATGTATTTATCTATATTTATACATATATATAAACCAAAAAATATACGGGTCAACGGGTGCAAGTTGACATGAAAGGGACCATGTATATATAACAACTCGTCTGTATGTGTGCGTGTGGGTCGACATGAAATGTTGCATATATATGAGCCAAGGTGCGTATGTATGTGCGCGTCCACATATGTTTTTCTATATACATATATATGATGAAAATTTCTTAGTACATTCAATTAAAAAGGAATTGTGGAATTTTTAATTAAAGCCCTCCAATTCACAAATCATAATCATAACTGACGCTCTTTTTTTAATTCACAATTACATTTTTGTTTGTTAATTAAAATATATTTAATCAAGAATTCCATTTGAATTTTTAATTTAAGCCTTTTCAATTCACGATTACATTTTGATTTCTTAATTGAAATTTATTAAATAGAGGATTCTTTTTGATTTTGTAATTAAAGCCCTTTCAATTCACGATTACATTTGGATTTCTTAATTGAAATTTATTTAATTGAGAATTCCTTTTAAATTTGTAATCTAAGCCTTTTCAATTCACGATTACATTTTTTTTTCTTAATTGAAATTTATTTAACTAAGGATTCCTTTTGATTTTGTAATTAACGCCCTTTCGATTCACGATTACATTTTGATTTCTTAAATGAAATTTATTTAATTAAGGATTCCTTTTGAATTATTAATTAAAGTTCTTTTAATTCACGATTACATTTTGATTTCTTAATTGAAATTTATTTAATTAAGAATTCCTTTTGATTTTTTAATTAAAGCCTTCCCTACTGAAAAATATATATGAGATCTCATATGAGATCTCACATGCGATCTCACATGAGATCTCATATGAGATCTCATTTATATTTTACATTTTCAACCCCACTAAAAAATATATATGAGATCTCATATGAGATCTCACATGCGATCTCAAATGAGATCCCACATGAGATCTCATATGCAATCTCATATCAGATCTCATATGAGATCCCGTATGAGATCTCATATATATTTTCTATTTTCAACCCTACTAAGAAATATAAATGAGATCTTATATGAGATCTCGCATGCGATCTCATATGAGTTCTCGCATGAGATCTCATATATACTTTATATTTTCAACCCCGACTGAAAAATCTATATGAGATCTCATATGAGATCTCATATGCGATCTCATATGAGATCTCATATAGATATTTCAGTAGGGGTTGAAAATATAAAGTATATATGAGAACTCATACGAGATCTCATATGAGATTGTAATGTGTGATCTCATGCGAGAACTCATATGAGATCGCATGTGAGATCTCATATGAGATCTCATATATATTTCTTTGTAGGGTTGAAAATAGAAAATATATATGAGATCTCATTTGAGATCGCATGTGAGATCTCATATGAGATCTCATATATATTTTTTAGTAGGGTTGAAAATGTAAAATATAAATGAGATCTCATATGAGATCTCATATGAGATCTCATATGAGTTCTCGTGCCAAAATCTCATATGAGATCGCATGTGAGATCTCATATGAGATCTCATATGAGGTCCCATGTGAGATCTCATATGAGATCTCATATATATTTTTCAGTAGGGTTTTTAATTCACGATTAGATTTTGATTTGTTGATTAAAATATTTTTAATTATCAATTTAAAAGGAATTTTTAATTAAATAAAACTTCAATTACAAATTCAAAAATGATTTGTAATTCAGATAATTTTTAATTACTTTTTTCGCAACCCTGGAATGCATTTCTAAAATTTGAATGTGATAAAAAAAATTAAGACAAACAGATATTATCATTTGGGATGAAGCTTCAATGATTCCTAAAAAAGCATCAGAAATTGTTGATAAAACATTACAAGATGTTCGCTCAAATAATATACCTTTTGGTGGTAAATTAATAATTTTAGGTAGTGATTTTAGACAAATTCTAGCAGTAATAAAAAATGGATTTAAGGCGACTACGGAAGTTCGGTTCGATTTTATTTTGTAGTTTACAAATTACTCTTTCAGTTTCTAAAATTTTTTGAATTTTTTAATTTTCCACCATTTATTATAATCCGTAGAATGGTGGAAAATTAAAAAATCTGAAAAATTTTACATATCGAAAGAGTAATTTGTAAGCTCAAAAATAAAACCTAACCTGAAATCCGAAGTCGCCTTAAAGATACAATTAGAAAAGAAACTATAAAATATTCATATCTTTGGCCATTATTTAAAATTTTTAATTTAAAACAAAATATAAGATGTAAAGATGAAAAATTTTCTTCTTTTCTATTAGATATTGGAGAAGGAAAAATTAATACTTCTATTATTCCTAAAGAATATGAAACTAATGATGAATATGATAAAATTTATAAAGATATAAACAATAACTACAATTTTTCTAAAAATGTTATTTTAACTTCACATAATGAAGATGTTAATATGTTAAATAATATAATATTAAAATTAGTTGATAATGAAATGATCACTTATTATAGTATAGATCATGCAACCTATAAAGGTGTTGATCAAACTGATGAAAATATTCATTTAAATTATCCTATAGAAATGTTGAACAATATTAAAGGAGGATCACCCCCTCATAAAATTAAATTAAAAATTAATGCAGTTGTAATGTTAATTCGAAATCTTAGTATAACTGATGGATTATGTAATGGAACTTGATTAAAAATAACTAGATTATTTAAATATAACATTGAAGCTGAAACTATTACAGGAGAAAATAAAGGAAATAAAGTTTTTATACTAAGAATAACATTAACTACTAATGAATCATCTTCTTTACCTTTTATTTTATACAGAAAACAATTTCCTATTGTATTAGCATCCGCAATAACTATTAATAAGTCCCAAAGACAAAGTTTTGAAAATAAAGGTATATTTATTAAAAAACCATTATTCTCTCATGGACAGTTATATGTAGCTCTTTCACGATGTAAAAATAGAAAAAAATATATATATTCGAAATAAATTAGAAAATAAAAATTAAATAATAAATATAGTTTAGAAAGAAATATTAGAACAATAATTTTATTATAAATTTACAAAAATTATAATTAAAAATATTTATTTTAACATATATCTTATCTTATGAACATTACAATTTAAGTTTATTATTTTAATATTTTAATTTTTTTTAAATTGTTTTATTATTTAGTTAATTTTTACTATTGACAGGGAACGTTTATATTTATAGTTTAAATAGAAAAAAATTAATTTAATTTAACAAAATATTTACAAAAAATAAAATTAATTTTAAAGGTATTTTAGAATCAATAATAAAAAAAATGATATGGAATCCACTAGAAGGAAATTATTTTGAAATAAATAATATTAATGATCAAGAAATTATGGATGATTTAAATAATCAAATTGAAGATCATTTAAGTTATGAGGAATAATTTAAATATTATTTAGAAAATTTTGATGATGATAATTTAAATAATACTGAAATTTCAGTTTTAAATAATATGATAAATTCTTATATTGGTGGAAATGATGAAAAACTTGAATTCAATAATTGGAAAGAAGTACCAGAATATTATAAATATCACGCAAATAAAATTATAGAATGTAAGATAGAATTACGGTAACCCATAGCCGAATATGATATTAACCAAGATCATGATTTCAAGATATTTATTAAGAATAATCAATACTCTTAAAAAAATTTTATGATATACTATAATCTATAACTATAATATAAAAAAATGAGCAGTTAATTTTATTATACATTTAAAGTAAGTATTAAATAAATAACTTAAATTGTTTCATTATTATATATTAAAACTATTAATAATGTATTTTGTTAATATTTAGTTAAATACTTATATGAAATGTTTAACATTTTTTGAAAATATTTAAAAATCATAGTGAAAAAATTATGATATATCTTATAATATATATTAATAAGTCAAAACATATTAAATAAAAAATATAACAAAATAATCCTCTAAATCTTAAAAGATTCAAATAAACATTATTATATATCAATTATTATATTCAAATAATTATAATTGAAACTATTAATTACATTTATGATTTAAGATTTATTTAATAATTGTATAAAATGTTAAACATTTTAATTAGATATATCTATTATAATACTAAATTTATAAAAAATTTTATATTAATCAAAAACACTATTATCTTGATCAAAATCATGAAATTTACTCTCGACATTGATTAAGGTTGGCTAATTTCATTAAGAAAATATACAGGGCTGATTACATTCAGATTCATGCAGGCCGTCACTGATTGAATTTTTTTTTTCTTCTAAGTAATAAAAATACCTTCTATTATGTATATAAAGATAAAATTCACCTCGTAGAACGCTCAAAAAAATTTTTTTTCTTTACTAAAGCAATTCTAGTGTTGGATGTAAAAACGAAAATTCAAAAATTGAAAATTAACCTCTATTTTTAAATGACTATAGCTCCGTCAATTTTTAACCTTTTTGAGCGTTCTTTTAACGAAAGTGTGCGGAATTATGTCTAGTTTTAAATGCAATCTCGATTTTTGTAATACAATTTGATCTTACTGAGTTATTTACGAAGAACCGAAAAAAAGCGATTTTTTTCAAACACGATTTTCTCAAAAACTATATATTTTTTTTTTTGAAATTTTTATATGATTTTATACATAAAAAATACTAACTTTTAGGGTAGGTGAGAATATGCGATTTTGCCTTATTTTTTTTAACAAATTTTTAAACGTTTTTTTTATATTTTCGATTTTAAAACATTGATACCATGGCGCATTGTACTATTTTTCCAACTTGACGTGTTCTTACAACTATTTTTATGCTTTTATTTATTAATATATCAAAAATATCAACAATAATCTTTAAAATAAACGCCGGATCAAATATTTTGATCAATTAGAACCAAAGTTATAACAATTTCAAGTTTAAAAAAAACTGCTGAAACTTTAAATAAATATATTTACTTTGAATTTTGAATTTTGAATTTGAATTTTGAATTTTGAATTTTGAATTTTGAATTTGAATTCCGAATTTTGAAAAGGTGAGTTTTTTAAATACTAAAATATATTATTTGGTCATTTTCAATGAACAAAACAATACCGTCACAAGCGCCTTTACCATAACCTGTTGCAGAAAAAAGCCATTTTCTGTTTACTTTTGAGTTTTGAAGCTCATAGAATTGATATCTATTTTTAAAATGACTGGCAGCTCCATCGGAAATGGTTATGATTTCATCAAGATCTTGCGCAATATGTTTTTGTTTTAAGTTATTGATAATTAAATTTATAGCCATTAGGGCATGAGACGAATCATGTTTAATTTCGTCAGAGATGGTGACATAACTGACTGTTTTATCATTTCCAAAATAGCATACCGACGTAAATATTGATATTTAGTTTTTACTCCAATGATAGCTTTGAATTTCATTCTGAAGCAGAACTGTACAATTTTCTGCGAAATCGACATGAATAACTAATTGGAAGTCATTATTTTTCGCTAAAAGTTTAACCTCTTTCAAGGGGCGCGGCAGCGCCCCCGATGGCAAGTAGGCGAAGCAATCGGGCGCTCCAAGCCTTTATATACGTTAAGTTTTCGTGTTTAACCTCGTAATTGAAAAAAAAATTTTTATTTTAAAAGATTTTTTTATATTTTATTATTGCTGAATCTTTAAAAAACTATTTTATTTATGTTTTTAAAAGATTCAACATAATTTGATGAATACTTTTTGTGTATAGTAAGTTTTTAAGTTCGTAGCAGACGGCATTACTATTTTACTTATAATTTTTCTCCAGTTTCTTCAACTCATATATATAGATATACTGCCGTGCTTTTCTCCAGTTCGTCAATTCTTTAACTTATGTATATATATATATAGGTATACTACCACACGTCTTTTTCTCCAGTTCGTTGATTCTTCGACTTACAAATATATAATATGAAATAAAAATAGATAATAAAAATAGGGTCTACATTTTAATAAAAAAAGAGTGCTGTTTATGATTTGAATAATAAGGTTATATTTAATTTTTTTTCGAATTTCAAAAATACATTTCATTTGTTTTTAATTTGCATATAATGTACATTTTTTAAAAGTATTTTAATTCTATATTCTTTTAACAATATTTTGTAAAAATTGTTTTGAATTTTAGTAAATACAAGTTTCAATTTTTGGAAGTTACAAATTTAAATTATTTCTTACGATTCAAATATTTTTCATAGTTTTTTTTTTATTTTGCTTAACTTTTGTAAATACAAATAAAATATTTAAAAATCGTCATTAGAACAATATAAAAGTTTTTGAACGTAAAATAAAAGAGATCATATTAAAGAAAAGAAATGACAGATTGTAATCACATAATGGCTCAATAAAATTGACATGTACTGCTAAAAAAATATGATATCATTGAATCAATCATTTCTTTTTTATTAATAATTTGATATTCTTAAATATAAAAGTTTGTAAATGTTACATTATATTAAATTTTTGTATGGTTTTTATTTTCAATTTATTGGGACTTGCAAGGGGAATATCTAGATATTAAAACTAAAATACTTTTTCTACTTTTGCGATATTTTTTCTTACATAAAATTCTAAAGATAGTCCATATCTATAATATCTATAAAATAATTTAATGAAATTTAAAAATAAATTCACGTAAAAATGAACGAGAACAGTCATAAGTAAAAACCTAAAAGAAATTTTTATTTTATTAAATCTCTGTAACCAACAAACTGAATATTATAAAAGCTTACCTTTAAAAAGGTATATGATGGGCAAGTATGCTTAGCAATTTATTTTAATTAACGATTTTAACTATTTTGATGTCTTAAACATATTATAAACTATTTTTTTAGTGATAAAATCAAACCTTGACATTAGAATTTTATGAAATCATGAAACAAATGTCAAGTATTTTTTTTATAATTGAATTTTACATGGTTCACAGAATTAATCCATTTATTTAGTATTTGAAACTATCGAATCTTGACATTAAAATTTCATGAAATCACGAAACAAATGTCAAGTACATAGTAAAAGTGATAAAACTATGGCACCTTACCATAATTTTTAACAAAAGATTTTTCAAATTTTTTTTTTTATAAATAAACGTTGAATTTTACTAACCAAATTACTTCTTATTTTTTTTATCATTTATTTAAAAGTGTTCTGAAATTTTTAAAATCTTATTAAATATTTACAAAATTACTTGCTAGGCCCGTGGATAAATATTTTATTGGTGAAATGCTTAATGAATGTATGTTCTAACATTTGAACTAGAAATTATAATAGGTGTAAGATATAGGTAATATACAATTATTTAAATGTATTAAGATGATACGCTCCTGAAAAATATACTGAACATAAAATACAATATTGTGTACAACGGGCCTAGCAAGTAATTTTGTAAATATTTAATAAGATTTTAAAAATTTCAGAACACTTTTAAATAAATGATAAAAAAAATAAGAAGTAATTTGGTTAGTAAAATTCAACGTTTATTTATAAAAAAAAAAATTTGAAAAATCTTTTGTTAAAAATTATGGTAAGGTGCCATAGTTTTATCACTTTTACTATATACTTGACATTTGTTTCGTGATTTCATGAAATTTTAATGTCAAGATTCGATAGTTTCAAATACTAAATAAATGGATTAATTCTGTGAACCATGTAAAATTCAATTATAAAAAAAAATACTTGACATTTGTTTCATGATTTCATAAAATTCTAATGTCAAGGTTTGATTTTATCACTAAAAAAATAGTTTATAATATGTTTAAGACATCAAAATAGTTAAAATCGTTAATTAAAATAAATTGCTAAGCATACTTGCCCATCATATACCTTTTTAAAGGTAAGCTTTTAATTGCTATACGTTGAATTTCTTTGACCAATTCATGAGCTCTTACAGTGAGAGCGCGCTCTCTTAACTCTATTAAGAAATTTTCAATTGTGCTAGTTTTATTCAGTAAATTTGATTTTTCCCAAACACCATAAATTATTTCTTCATATAAATCTTCTTCTGTCAAAGAAATTACTTGTAAATCAATAGAATCTCCAATGGGACATTCTTTACATTCTCTTAGTACACATGTCATATCATCTTTTGAACAAAAAAGTGAAGAACATATTTTCAATTCCAAATCTGCAATGTCTTGTTTATTCTCTTTTTGATAATTATTCAAAGCATATAACATAAGTTTAAGATTCTCGCAGTAAACGCAAAGACAGGAATCGGTGGGTGGATGTGGTATAACCTATTTCGGTCTTAAAGCGTAGAATGTTGATTCACCAATTTTGGTTTTCATTTCAGGATTTTCGTCTTTAAATAATTGATATATTTCTTCTATACTTTGCGTAAGAAAGCTTTCGACTTTTTTAGTTTTTATACCATTTTCTTTGATAGATACTGTGTCGCTTTTATTTGCACTTTGACGAGAACAATTAAAATCATCGTTCAGATAATAATCCTTTACTTTCATTACAATTTCACTATCCAAAGAATGGCCACAATAGTTCTCAGACTGCTTGTAAATTTTTTTATTATTCACCAATGATCGTGCTTGATCAATCATATAAATAGTTACATTTGGTAAAATTGATAATGAATAATCTTTGGAAATATCACTTGGTATAATACTCAACAATCGCGCTTTCTCAAGAAAATTTGAACAATTATCTAATGCAATTTTAATATTCTCAAGCCATTTATCATTTGTTTTACATTCATTATTTTCATTCAATGCGGGCAAATCCGTTATATCGTAGACTTTCATCATTTTACTTGCTATTTGTGAATCAAATGCATCGTTCATTCGTTTTCTTTTTCGGACAGCATAAGATTCTTGCATCTTGATATTGATACTTTGAGGCATTTTAATTAGTGAAATGTTTAATTTCAAATTACTTGAAGTCTCGTTGAGCTGTTCTACCACAGCCTCACTATGAATAAAATCTTCCGAAGATTGTTGGCTGCTTGAAGTCGATGAAATAGGCGTATTTTTCACTTCATCTAATAATATTATGTAACACGAAGGGCATACTTTATCTTCTCTAGAGAAAGAAGTATTTGGATACAACCGCTTCAAAGACTCCGTTAGATCACCTAATTCTCTAAGCGGACTTTTGGAGCAATCATAAAAAACTTTTTCGTGTCTTTCTTTTAAATCCTTGCACTTGATTTTAACAATCAGTGATGCCATTATTGATATTCTGTTCAATGACAGATCGAAAAAAATAATTTTTCTTAAAGATCTTTATTTTTTATCTTCCTTTTCTTATATTTTTAAACACGTCAAGTCGTTAATGATTACTGAGTTTAACAAATTAACATTTAGGACGCCTAATTAATACTATGAAATTCGCGATGGGGAATATGCATTTGACTTTACTGTCGCTTTTTTTGGTTGTTATTCTTATCGATCGCTCATTCAGTTACGATTCCAAATGACCATTAAACTATGTTCCCTTAATATAAATTGTTGAGTATGCAAACACAACAGTTAAAAGCTCTGTCGCCGCCATCGGGTGTAGATTCTATTAAGCTAAGATTACTTGCCCATCAGAAGAGACTACTTTCAGTAGTATTTCTGTATCAAGGCGTAACTGAGTTAGGAAATTTAACATTTGGGTAGACTAATTAATACTATGAAATTCGCGATAGAGATTATGCATTTGACTTTACTGTTGCTCTTTTGGTCGTTATTTCTATCGATCGCTCATATAATAACGATTTTAAATGATCATTAAACTATGTCCTCTCAATATTAATTCTACAGTAAGCAAACTCAATAATTTAAAGCACTGTTGTCGCAATCGGGTGTAGATTCCATTAAGCTAAGATTTTCCGCCCATTAGAAGAGACTTCTTTCATTAGTATTTTTGTATTTTCGCGTTACTGAGTTAAAAAATTAAACATTTATGGTGACTAATTAATACTATGAAATTCGCGATAGAGAATATGCATTTGACTTTACTCTTTCTTTTTTTAGTCATTATTCATATCTATCGCTTATTGTCGTGGCAATCGGGTGTAGATTCCATTAAGCTTAGATCACTTGCCCATCAGAAAAGACTATTTTCAGTAGTGTTGCTGTATCTTGGCGTTACTGAGTTTAAGAATTTAACATTTAGGAAGACTAATTAATACTATGAAATTCGCGATAGAAAATATGTATTTGACTTCACTGTCGCCTTTTTGGTCGTTATTTCTATCGATCGCTCATAAAATTACGATTCTAAATGACTATTAAACTATGTCCTCCCAATAAAAATTATTGAGTATGCAAACACAATAGTTAAAAGCACTGTCGCCGCAATCGCTTGTAGATCCGATTAAGCTAAGATTAATTGCTTATCAGAAGAGACAAATTTAAGTAGTATTTCTGTATTTAAGCGTTACTGAGTTTAAAAATTTATCATTTAAGAAAACTAATTAATACTATGAACTTCGCGATGGGGAATATGCATTTGATTTCACTGTTGCTTTTTTTAGTCATTATTCATATCCATCGCTTATTATTTAGTTACAATTCTAAATGACTTTTAAACTAAGTCTTCTCAATATAAATTGTTCAGTATACAAACGCATCAGTTAAAAACATTGTCGTGGCAATCAGGTGTAGATTCCATTAAGCTCAGATTACTTGCGAAGACTACATCAGATACTGACTACATCAGAAGAGAAAGTAGTCATTTAAATTTTGTTGATATTGTTGCGGTACTCTTATATACATGTATACCATTCTCTTATAAGAGTACCGCAACAATATCAAAAAAATTAAAATACACGAAAAATTTCGAGAAAATTTAAGGTTATTCTACATACAAAAATACACTTTTTTTATTTGCCATTTTTCTATATCTCCTCTCATTAAGCAGATATCGGAAAAAGAAAAAAGATCCTTTTTTTTTAACAAAAATCGCTAAATCTCGGTCAATTTCGAACCTAGAAAAAAACGAAAATATAAATTTCAAATTAAGCAAAATACCTTTAAAACTAGCCGTGTAAAATTTGTCTACCATCATTTTCCGAAAAATGATTCAAATTTGAACACAGGCGAAAAAAATGTCTTATTTTTTATTTTTAAGTCGTAATATTTCCCAGATAAGTACTTAAAATTAAATTGCCAATACACCATTAAAAAGTCCTTACAAATACGTTTGAAAGGAGTGATCGCAGAGTTCTGTACGACTCTTATTTGTTGAGATACAAAACTTCTTGATTAGTACTTCTTTTCTCAAGCGTGGCTCTTTTTTATTGGACCCCACTGTATATAAGTAAAAACGACATAAATGATTGACTGAACTTTTTTACATCAACATTTTAGTCATCAAGAACTTATATATATGATTATATATTGAAGATACACTCGACGCACATTGATTCGTGTGGAACATTTTAAAATTGTACAATGCTCTTGGATAATACTGTTGTATCGGTTATTCTCATTGGAGGATTTCAAAAACGTTCCATACGAATTAATGTCCGTCGAGTGTATGTACTTTCGCAATCTCCCAAAAATGAACAATACGTTTTATATATATATATATATATATATATATATATATATATATATATATATATATATATATATGCTCAGATATATCACTATTGCTGGTATATGCATACATACAAATGTAAAGGAATGATGAGCCAAGCATGCGACAGCGTTTGAATGTAGACTGCTTAAGACTTCCAAACGTATATACAAGCATTTTTAACCAATAAAATTTGTGAATTTTTTTCTCGCTCTAAACAAAAAGTACGAGATCAAACAGGTACCATTGGATAGGTTATTTGATCCTCTATCAACACAAAAAATTTCAGCAACAAAAAAACAATTTCGAGAAAAATGCATCTGCATAAAAAGTACATTTTTTGGTAAAATGTATATATCCTAGTCATTTTTTAGTCTTTTTTAAAATTTCTTGCACTGAATTGTAGAGGGCTCAAAACAAACTAAAACAAAAAAAGATCTACCAAAATTCATCAAAAATTGGTAAAACGATAGTGCTCTAAAGTTATTCTCAACATTTTCTGTTTTAACTTTTTTTTTCAATTTTTAGTTTTTGTATGTAATTTTCAAATGTGCATATCTTATGCAATTTTAATATTTCAGCAAAGAAGAATAAACGTTTCTCCTTATTTTTAAAGCAGAGTAACATACCCTATTAGCGCAGTGATTGGTGACTTGAGTGTATACTGCCTGTTCGATTTGAAATGGAATCAGCCGAAAGCATAATTATAAAAATGTACTCGCCCGACTTTTGAACCCAGATTCATAAGGGTAACAGTCGAACGCTTTGTGACTCAGCTAATACATCACCTGAGGATATACGAAAGTAATCGGTACTTGCTTATCGACCTTCGGTGCGGTTACTAGTAGATTTTTAGTTTAAGAACTATTTAATTAAAAAATTCGAAACAACTTTACACACCTCTCTCAGAGTCAGTCACAGCGAGCGCCATGGGAGATCCCGTGAGCGGTAAGAAGATATCAAGACCGATGGCTGGTAATATTCAAGCTCATATAATTTTAACTTGAACGTGAAGCAAAAATAATATAATATGCATAGAATTTTATTATGATATGATTTACATGTTAAAAACATAGACATCATAAAAAGTCACTTATTTTTACGATAACACATAATGAAAATATTTCAAGTATTAACCACATAAAATATCATTAAAAAAAATCATGTCATTTTCCCATGATAAATTTATCATGTTATAATTATATAACTATCCATGTAAGATTATCTTGTGATCTAGTTAGCAAAAAATAGATTTTAAGTTAAAAAACTATACTTATTATGATATTATTCATCTGACACAAACTAAAGCTAACAGTGACCAACGGTGGAAGAATGAGATGTGATTTAACTACCCAACCCCCTCCCCCCATTATAAAGTGTGTCGCTTATTGAATTGATTCTCTACTTCTCCACGTGGCGGAACCATTTAAGTAGATACCCGACGTGCACAACTACATAAGCCCACTGAGTACGCATGTTCATGAATAACTCACGCATACAACGATGCGTACTCAGTGGGCTTATGTAGGTGTGCACGTCGGGTATCTACCTAAATGGTTTTGCTACGTGGACAAGTAGAGAATCAATTCAATAAGCGATACACTTTTCAATGCGTGGGGGGGGTGGTTAAATCACATCTTATTCTTTTACTGTGGATCACTGTAAGCTTTAAAGAGCCTATTTTTCTTGTATGACACGAAAAAGTTCCGCGAGTAGCAAGGAGATATCACAGGACTGACTGGCTGTTTATAAACTTCAGATGAATAATTTCATAATGAGTATAGTATTTTAACTTAAAATCTATTTCCTGCTAACTAGATAACAAGAGAATCTCACATGGAAAATTATATAATTATAACATGATGAATTTATCATGGGAAAATAACATGATTTTTTTTATTCTTTAAAAACTTGTTTATCATGGTTATTAAGATTGAAAAGCAACATCTTTTTCTTTAATAAATTAAATATAATATGCTAAATAAAATTTTTTTTATTATGTGGATTTTGATACAAAAAATTATTATCAGCAGAATAGCCCTTATTTGAAAAATAAATATGTATATGTGATTTTTAATTTTATCTTTTTACGCTTAAGTCTATTGAATAATTTTTATTGTACGATTCAACTTACTAATAATAATTGTTATAATAAATGTGAACCGAGGGAACAAAAGGTACGGGGTTAAAGTGTTCTATAGTAAAATTTTTTATTTTAATTCTTAAATAATTTATATATATAAATATATATATATATATAATAATATATATATATATATATATATATATATATATTTATAAAACAAATGATAAACTTGCAGGTGGACGAAAATTCAGAAGGAATTTTTGTAAGCGTATACAATTTTTATAAAAATTGTAAATATTGTAACGTACGTTATATAGTACGTTTATTGTAGTCAAATTATAAAATATATAATAGAAGAGTTGTATGAAGCTGGAATTTCGGAGAATTGCGAACCCAAGCTTCCAAGCTAAGAGTTGCACAGTACGCTAAGTGTTGAATCGCTACTTTGTCGTTGGCGACTTACATCGTTGATTTGACAACTTCTTGTCAGCAGATCATCACCGATCATCAGACGAGCTCATCGGAGACCATCGCCAATCGCCTTACCAGTTAGATGTATAATCTCTTATTCGACTTCGTATCTATTATATCTAATAAATTGTAAGTTATTTTACATACGTGTTTAAATAGAACTAGGGAGTATGGCATTTGCGAAAATTATAATTAATTTTGTTATTAGAATTTGTTCAAATTATTATTTACTTTATTTATTATTATTTAATTTTTAAGAAAAAGTGATGAAGTTTATTAATTTTGATTTTATGTTTTATATATATTATTATAAACCATGAACCTACTAACCATAAACGATAAACTTATAAACTATAAACTATAAGCCCATAAAGCATAAACTATAAACCCATGAACCATATATAAATAACGAACTATAAACCCCCGTATGGAAATAATTTATGTGAAAAAATATAAATAATAGTAAATAATTGTAAATAACTGTTAAAAAATGTCAGAATTGAGACATAAATAATAGTTATTTACAGTTATTTACTATTATTTACTATTAATTACTATTATTTACAGTTATTTACAGTTATTAACTGTTATTAACTGTTATTTACAGTTATTAACTGTTTTATTTACAGTTATTTACAATTATTTACAATTATTTACAATTATTTATAATTATTTACAATTATTTACAATTTTTTATAATTATTTACAATTATTCATAATTATTTACAGTTATTTACGTTTTCAAAAATTTTTGAATTAGTGAATAATTTAATGTTATTAACAGCAGGCCGGAGTAGAACCTTATACCGACCGAGTAACAATTGAGTTGTTTGTTATTTACTCAAGTATTAATCGGTGTATCTTCAAAATAAAGGTTGATCGCAATAGATATTATTATTATGAATATCTATGCACAAGAAAAAAAAAATCTACCGATTTGTTTTTGAGAAAAGTAAGGAACGCCGAAGTAAAAGATTATGTTTATAATATTTTCGCGTTCCTTACTTTTCTCAAAAACAAAGCGATAGATTTTTTTTTTCTTGTGCATAAATATTTGTAATAATAATATCTATTGCGCTTAACCTTCAATTTGCAGATACACCGATTAATACTTGACTAAATAACAAAAATGCCAATTAGACAAGGACAGCAAATCTGACCTGCTCTTAATAATTATTTACAATTATTTATAGTTATTTACAGTTATTTACATTTTCAAAAATTTTTGAATTAGTAAATAATTTAATGTTATTAATAATTATTTACAATTATTTATAGTTATTTACAGTTATTTACGGTTTTTTACAGTTATTTACAGTTATTTATAATTATTTATAATTTTCCATAGTTTTTTACAATTATTTACAATTATTCACATTTTTAAAAATTTTCGCCTATATATAAAATTATTGAATAAATTCGTGAATATTTTCGAAAATGTAAATAACTGCAAATAATTGTAAAAAACTATAAATAATCGTAAATAACTGTAAATAATTGTGAAAAAAGTGAATAAATGTAAATAACTGTAAATAAATATAAATAACTGTAAATAAGTGTAAATAACAGTTAATAAGTGTAAATAACAGTAAATAATTGTAAATAATTGTAAATAACTGCTATTTATGTCTCAATTCCCACATTTTTGAACACTTTTTTACAGTTATTTACAGTTATTTACATTTATTTACATTTATTTACAGTTATTAACAGTTATTTACAATTATATCCAAAAATTTTTTCCATATGGGCCCATAAACCATAGAATCATAGATCATAAAACTATAAATCTATAGATCATGTATCCATAAGCCCATAAACTCATAAATCATAAAACTATAAACCTATAAATCAATAAACCCACAAACAAAAAAACCCATAAATTATCAACTCATAAACCATAAACAATAATAACATAAGCCCATAAACTCATTTACCATAAAACCATAAAACCTGAACCCATCAACCATAAACATACCAACCAAAACCGCATAAATTATAAACATATCATCTCATAAACCATAAACCATAAAAACATTAACCCAAAAACTCATTAACCATAAAACCTAAACCCATCAATCATAAAAACATAAACCAAAACCACATAAACCATAAACATATTATTTCATAAAACATAAACCCACGAACCATAAACCATAAGCCCATAAACTATAGACCCATAAATCATGAATCCAGAAACCCAGAATCCCATGTACCCATCAATACATAAACCATAAACCCTAACCCCTAAAGCCATGAACCGTAAATTTATAAACCATACGCCAATGGACCATACACCCATAACTCATAAATCCTTAAATCGTAAACCCATAATCCATAAACCAATAAACCATAAACATATAAACCCATAAACCATGAACCCATAAACCATAAACGCATAAATCTATAAACCATAAACCTATGAACCCATAAACTATAAACGAACAAACCATAAACCCATGAATGATAAACCCATAAACCATAAACTCATAAGCAATAAACTCATAAACCATAAGCCCATAAACCATGAACCCATAGGCCGTAAACTTATAAATCATAAACCGTAAGCCTATAAATGCTTTGACACAATCATCATACTTCATATTTTTTATTATTTTGTCACTTGATGTACTATCTATTTATTAAAAAATATTAATAATAATTTTTATGTGTTATTTGTAATACATACATATATATATTTATACATTCAACCCGTGTCGATTTCTTTGCGATCGGTTTTTTTTCGTTAGACTCTGCCAGGCTAACCTCGCATAAGAAGCATAGCTTAAAAAGCGCGCATCGCGAGTTAACTACAAAAGAAGATCCAGAACGAGAGGAAGGAAGGATATTCGCCAAATAGAATTAAATTCCAAGAAATGAGAGCGTTCGTTTTCATGCTGCTCGCTTTCGGCTGCAAAAAGTAAGTAAATTTTTTATATATAAAATGTTATTTTAATTGTCACTGGGTAAGAATCGCGAGTAAAATTTAAAAAATTAAACGTGGAAAAAGTAATTAAAGTAGTTATTAGCATAATTTTTAATAATATCGAAAGGAAATAGAATAATATAAATGATCAGTGCGCAAGTATAGTGTACGTGCGAAAAAAAATAATGCGTTAAAGTTAATGATTTAGAAAGAAAAAAAGAAATAGCAATTTTTTTAAAAAATTGTTAATGTAAAGATACACGAATTTTTGCTACCGTCACAAGATAATAAAAATTAAAATTAAAATTGAGCGCGAAGTTTAGATACATTGATTGTGCATAAATAGGCTGCTTTGATTTAACTTTTAATTGCTTAATCTTTACTTGTCTTATAATTCTATAATCAGTAAATCGACCGTACAAAATTAATCTTAATTTTGTCCACGTGTACAACACATTTTAAATACAGATAATGTTGGGAAGTGAGATATGATGTAACAATAAAATGAAACACAACCTTTGTATTTAATTAATAAAGTCTTCTTTTGTTCTAATAAATGAAAAATTCACTGGTCTAATTAAAGTGCAAAATAGTTAAATTTAATTAATGATTATAACTGACTAGCAACGAGCGTCATGGCTTAGCTTACGACTTGTGCTCCATACGAGTGAACTAAGGGGTCTCTGAACAAAAAGTAAAAAAGAGAAGTGAGCTAAGCGCTAGTATAAGTGTAACGGCGCGAAGAGCGACCGAGAGTTTCCGAACATTCCCGAAGTACTCTCAACAGCTTAAATTTAACAGCGATGGCCAAACCATACACATTAAGGGCCCAAAACCCTTTTTTCTGGTCTCACCATCAAATTTGGGTTTATTGCTTTTTTTCATAGAAAATTTAGAGTAGAATAAGCTTCAAAAAGTTTTTTTACCCTATCTCATTTAGTTTCGTTTTTATGAAGAAATTAGTAGGATAAACTTTTAATTGATTTTTTTGTTAATTTTGCTATTTTGAGATTTTTCTCGAATTTTTAGCTAATTTTATAAAAAAACACTATAAGAAATTATTTTTTTACTGCTTGATTCAATTATTCATAAATCATTAATTATTCTTAAAAAAGTTTTTTTTAAGAAATTTAATTTTGTTTTTATTTATTAAGTCTATAATGATATAATTTTTACAAATTTAAAAAATTTGAAGAATTATTTTAAATTATATTTTTTAAATTTTTATTGATCTTTTTAGGTTTAATAAAAAAAAAGAGTTTATTTTTTTAATTTTGACAAAATATTTATTTTGATTTGAGCTCTAAAAAGTTTTACATCGATATTTTATTCCGTTTTGATTTTGTAAGGAAACGAGTGGCACATAGTTATTCATGTAATTTTTTATCAATTTGAATATTGCGCGTTCACGCTTTCGGCTCGTATCATTTCACTACATTATAGTCAGTCTCAGCTGATTGTATGGTCAGTTTGCAGTTGGTTTGTTTATTTAAAGTGCATTTAAAAAATTATTAGTAGGTTTTGTGGTTTAATTTACATCAAATTATTAATTTTTAATAAATTACACGTTCGCGAGTTATTTCTCATTTTTTTATATGCGCTTGAAATTCTACTCTTATTTAAATATAAAGTGTATTTAAAGCGTCAAAAGCTTGAATTAACATTAACCCTTAACTGGCACCGTGGGTAAAATTTACCCCAAACCTTCTTTAAGTTCATATGAATTATACTAAGATCTTAATAATGGCCTAAGTGGCGACATCTGTCAGTAGTTGACATCCCTAACTAAAGATTCATGAGGTGTGTATAGTGTGGCAGGCATCAGTGTATGTTGGAGAGCCGTTAAAATATTAAAAACTACACGAGTTATGATTTTTTTAGTGAAAAAACTGAATTTTCCCGTTTTTTTTTCGACATTTTTTTTTACTATTTTAATTTAAACAAATAAGTATAAAAACAGTTTAACTTTAAAAAACATACTCTAAGTAACGTTAGAAAATTTTTTTGTACAATAATATTAAGTACCGTCTGCGTGAGACTCGCTTGAGTACCTTGGAGTATTAAATACCCCACAGTGCCACTTACGTATATTGGTACCAACAGTGCCAGTTAAGGGTTAAGATTACTAACCTCAAAAATTTCAAATAATTAAAGAGATACAAGAGGCAGATTTGTTAACCAACGTCAAGATAGAAAACGATCTACAGGAAGATCTAAAAAGAGGCCAAGGAAATTTCTTGGTAGGAGGGAAAAAAATTCTCCTGAAGCTAAGAGAAGTAGACCCTCTACTTCTTTTTCTAAACTGAAAAGAACAGAATTTTCAAGTTCCAGGGCAAGAAATAGAATTGTTGATATCAAAATTCTATTTCCTGAGTTTGAAAAAATTATGTGCTGTGATGTGTGCCATAATAAAATACAATTTATTGAATTTTCTTTCCAAGGACTAGGATTTGAAATTGATGTGATTTGTAATTCTTGTGGTAAATTAGCATCTATAAACTCTAGCAAAAGAGTGGGTGTTATGAATAATGCATATCAAGTGAATAGACGTAGTGTTCTTGCTGCTCGTGCACTTGAATAGTTGTAATGGATTTACCAAAGCCAGGTGCACAGTCAGTGTTCAATGTTATGAATGATCAACTAACTAGAAGAGTATCACAACTCTGGATCACGGATTTTGCTCAAACATTGGGATAAGTTTCAAAATGTCAAAATATGAAAGGAAACAGAATTTTAGACACCAACGTTCAATATTTCCTTCGTTATAGGCAATTAAAGAAAATCACTAAAGAAGTTACTAGATTTTTAACCCTTAACTGGGACTGTTGGTACTAATATATGTAAGTGGCACTGGGGGGTATTTAATACCCCAAGGTACTCAAGCGAGTCTCACGCAGACGGTACTTAATATTATTGTACAAAAAAATTTTCTAACGTTACTTAGAGTATGTTTTTTAAAGTTAAACTGTTTTTATACTTATTTGTTTAAGTTAAAATAGTAAAAAAAATGTTGAAAAAAAAACGGGAAAATTCAGTTTTTCACTTAAAAAATCATAACTCGTGTAGTTTTTAATATTTTAACGGCTCTCCAACATACACTGATGCCTGCCACACTATACACACCTCAAGAATCTTTAATTAGGGATGTCAACTACTGACAGATGTCGCCACTTAGGTCATTATTAAGATCTTAGTACAATTTATATGAACTTAAAGAAGGTTTGGGGTAAATTTTACCCGCGGTGCCAGTTAAGGGTTAAGTGAAAAAAATGCATTTTTTTTCAACAGCTGATATTCCCAAAAGGGTGCTATAAAAAAAAACCATTAAAGTGAAAAAAGTTGTGTTTTTGAGTAAAGAATTTAATTTTACAGTTTAAATACAAATAAAAAAAATTTTTTTCCTTCATTTTTCCCTATGGCTAAAAAATAAAAAAAAATAAGAATAACAATCTTTTAGTAGTTGAAACGTTTAATAAGGATTTATTCATATAACAATAAACATAATTACATTTAATTTTTTCATAAATAATATTTATATAAGATTTTTCTCTCATTTAATAAATCCTTATTAAACGTTTCGACTACTAAAAGATTGTTATTCTTATTTTATTTATTTTTTAACCATAGGGAAAAAAACTTTTTTTTTATTCGTATTTAAACTTTAAAATTAAATTCTTTACTAAAAAATACAACTTTTTTCTCTTTAATGGTTTTTTTTATAGCACCCTTTTGGAAATATCAGCTGTTAAAAAAAATGTATTTTTTTCACTTAAATGAGCATAACTTTTTTAAAAATAGATGTACGGTAGCTTTTAACCTCTCATTTTAAAGAGGAGTATTGTAGCTTTCACCTCTTTGAATTTTCAATCTCCAACAATTTTTGATAAAATTACACAAATTTTAAAATGAACGAAAAAAAATGAAAAAAATGGTTTTATTTTTTATCTACGATAAATTGATTTTTCAACTTTTTATATCGGACCTTGCCTTTTTTGATGGTTTTTATGTTAAACTTTCATATCCTGTTCGAATTTTTCAAATTTATGCATTTTTCGCAGTGATATAAAGCTTTGGATTTTTGCCGATTTTTTCTTAGGTGGCCAAATTTTTGTGAGCGGCAGTGTATTATCAAGCTGTATAAGATACCGAAGAAACGCATACAACTTCTATTTTGAGTCCATCCGGTACTTATCAATATAAGCGTATGGCTATGGATTTATGTAAAGCACCTACGACTTTTAGCTGGGCAATGGTTCTAGCCTTGCAAGGCTTGCAAGGTTCAGAGCTTGAGATTTATTTAGATGACATGAGTATACACACCTTAAATTTAGAACACCATGCTCTTCGTTTCAAAAGATTTTTAAAACACATTGAGAATGCTAATCTTACAATAGAACCAAAAAAATGTCAATTTTTGAGGCGTGAGACACATGTATTAGGGCTTATAATAAGAAAAAGACAAATAAAAACAGATCCTGAAAAGATAGAAATAGAACATGATTATCCGGTTCCAACAAACGAGAAAAAAGTAAAACAATTTTTGGGCTTTGCAGACTCTTATCGTCACTTTATAAAAGACTTTGCATGCATAGCAAAGCCACTACATAAAATCAGTTTAACGAAAACGAAATTGATATGACAAGAGGAACATCAAATAGCATTTGACACGTTACGTGAGAGACTACGCGAAGAGCCAGTATTAGCTGCGCTTAAAATAAACGAACCATTATAGTAAAAACTGACGTGTCTGATTATGCTATAAGCGAAATATTAAGTCAATAAAAAATTGGTGAAGACCAACCTTGTGCGTATGCGCAAGATGTCTTAAAGGAAGTAAACTACATTTGACAAAGAATTGTTAGCAGTGGTTTTCGGAAAAGAGCAGTTTAGGCTATATTTATACGGTACAAAATTAACCGTGGTCACGGATCATGAACCATTAAAACACTTCAATTCGAGCACAAAGCCAGACTTAAGATTTAATAGATTAAAAACAGCTTTACGAGGATACACATTTGATGTAGTATACAGACCCAGAAGAAAAGATAATGCAGCTGATGCACTCTCAAGAAACTCAGTAATCACTGACTTACCAGAGAAACAAGAAAAACAAGAACCAAACACAGGCGAGTGTGAATCACCAGCAAGAATTTCTATTACACATGCAATAAATAAAGACGCACATAAAACAAAAGAAAAAGATTCAAGCTCTAAAAATTCTAAAGATCTGTAAAAGAAAATGTTGATTAAAGAAACAAGCGATAAGTCAGAAATCGAGAGTATCACTGGGTCTGAAAAATATTGAAATTACGGAAAAAGAGGAGAAGTTCAGCTTACACAAGGAAAAAACAAAATAGGAAGACATTAAAAACACGCAAAACGTAGGCAGATAGAAAGAAACAATTAATTTAGGCATAAAATATAATAAATCAAGCGCAAGACGACGGTACGCTCGCATATATGTGAAAAAGTAAAAACATGAGAGAAGGAATTGTTGCAGCGAGTACGCCAGTAGATAAGCTACATGCAGTGTCATCAAGAAAAGAAAAGAATACGTATAAGCTGGCGAGCGAGGCATCAAAAAATAAAAATGAAGGTATACTAAAAAATAATAGCTATGATGCGGAATCGCGAATAGAAACCATAAATGTAAAATTAAAAGCATCTCAACTCAACGGCAATAGAAGAGAAACGAAAATGAGACGCAAGACAATTCACAATACACTTCGCAAAGTAAAGGGAGTAACCAAAGAAGTATATCAGATACGATTCCACCAAAATATCTGCGTAGATTTCATAACAGACCATGTAGAAACACTGTTTTGCCATTTCAGGACGAATAGTTTATAGTACATTATGCAACCAGTTAGTAAAGTCGTATATTTCTCCTGAGGGTCAAATTTGCGACTCGAGCAAGCAAAGCAAAGCGAGGGGAGTAAATACCTGAGGGATAAATAGACTTTACTCACGAGCTGCATATTGTACTTTATTCCCACCTCAACCGTGGCCACATTATTAACTTAAAATAAGCGTGTCCAATTAACATAATTTGTTTAAAATTTTGATGATTTGTTCAATTAAAAAAATTTTTAATTTAGAGGTCAGTAATGAAATTAGCGGGTAGTAAAGAACTTTACCGCCCGCAAATTTCAAATTTAGCGGGCAGTAATGAAATTTTAGACAAACGTTATGGCTCACTTTCGTCCCGCTTTTCGAGTTAATAACGTGGCCATTACTGTTGGAGTGGGAATAAAATAGGTTTATACATCTACATTTAAAAGACAGACATTTCACGTCATACCTTTATGTAACAAAGAATAATGTAATAAAAAGGCATTAACATAATAAAGGGTACAAAAAAGGTACATCGTCGAGCAAAAATGACAACGAACAGAGATATAACGATATAAACGAACTAGGCACTACTGTTATACCAACGACAGACTCGTTGGCACAGAATAAGATAAGTCACTCACACAAAGTAAGCGATGTACTAGAGCGTTGCCTTGCAAAGAATGCAAGGCCGCCACGTGAAAAACTACCATGGGCTCCGTTAAATAACAAAATACCGCAACCGTTTCATAAATTAGAAGTACGAAGAGAATACTCATTTAAATATCAAGAAAATATTATTCATATAATGTCCACTGACTGCTACTTAGAGACAGAAATGGCAGAAGCCCTAATCGAACGTCGATATATAAATCCAGAGGAGTTATCAAACAAAAAATTTACAGTAGGAATAACATATTTATCGAATTATAAAGATAATTTTATATTTTGCACTTTTGTTAAAACTCATATGGATGATAAGATATTAAAGGCAGATATTAAAAAATGTCTGAAAAATTTAAAGAAAATGATTTTATAGGTTGATATTACATACGTTAGTGTAGTGAGAGACTTGGCAATGCTCTTAGCCACCTAATATTTTTATCTTAAGGAGATGTAAAATACCGACATTACAGTTTTTCAAATTTTTTATTCTTAACACAAATTTTTAAAAAATACCTCTATATTAAAGCCTTCTATTTTAATCAATAAAAAGCATAATATAAAGATATGTCAGAAAATTTTTGAATAAAGATTAAAAATTCGGGAAACTGCAATGTCGGTAATTATGTATTAAACATATACCCTATTACATCACCTTAGAATTTATTGAAAAAATTGATATTTTATCTGTCGTGTGAGATTGTCGGAGACCATCGCCGGATGCGTTACCAGTTAGACGTATAATCTCTCTCTTAACTTCGTATCTATTATACCTCATTAATTGTAAGTTACTTTATATTCATGTTTTAATCATTTTGCAACTTTGCACTCTCTATAAGAGTACGTATCCATCTAAATCCCACGTACCAATATATTTTTACTTGGTAACGCATAAAAAGACTTGTATAATGATCAAATATCTACAATATTCTTCCAAGGGTCTCTATTGAAAAAGACTTATTTTAGAAAAACAGTTGGAAAAGACTTATCTCGAAAACTTAAAAAATCAGTAGGATAATCTTTGACAATATAAGACAGATTTTGATGAATAATTTTGATTATTAACATTTCTAAAATAGTAAAAATGTACTAATCAATAGCTTTAATAATCGAAATTTTTATTCATCAAAATCTGTCCTGTATTGCCATATTAACGGGATGTCGTAGTTGTTGAAACCGATTTTTGCTTTTTTGATCTTACTGATATCTTTTTGAATTCACTATTTAGACAAATATGATGACTTGTCCGCGCTAAAACTATATTAATACGATAATTTTTGTTAAAATGAAAAATCATTTAAGCTTGTTATTTTTTTATAAACTTTGAATAAAAATTAGATATCAAGCTCGATAATCCTAACCTCAAAATACTATACATCAAAATTTTGTTTATAACTTTTTATGTATAGTATTCTGGTAAATTTCTTGACTTGTCCGCGCTAAGGATTAATCTTAGAAATTTTCTTACTGAAGTGAAAGAATTTGATTTGACGCACTGTTTACTCATAAACTTTGAATAAACATATTATTAGGACGAAACGAACGATGATATCCTCTTAAGTATCTAATTTATTCGGTTTTCGAGATAAGTCTTTTTCGAACGTCTTTACGAGATAAGTTTTTTCCAACCGTTTTCCTGAGATAAGTTTTAATGTAAAATGAAAGAGTGAGAATCAATTACTCGCATACAATGTATCCATCAATTCAGATTTAGAAGAATTCCTCAAAATAATATGCTGCACTTGTAGAACTTATAAGTAATCAATAATATTTAAAAAACTGATTTTCTAAACTCCACACGCTTATTTTATAAAATATTAATTTTTAGTTATAATATTAATCTTTTCCTAAATAACATCTTGTTATATTATTAAAAATTTAGCGATAATTGTGCGATTAAAAAACCATTTTAGCACACTATATCGAGTGTATTCAATTGTTCCGCAAAATTGGGAAAGAGTGGCCTTGAACCTCACCCTGTTGAAAATAATGACTTCTTTCCAGTACGTATTTGAAGACATCTTTGGTCATGTCTTAGATTGGAACAAAATAAGACGTCATTTTTTTAATGTTCAGGAAATATAGTAGCCAAATTACGTCTTTTTTATAAGTAAAATAATTTCGAAGACGTATTTTTCCAATAAATACTTATAGTAAAAGACGTAAATTAAAAAAAAAAATTCTTTTTTTAAAACGAATGACGTCTTTTCTGTTAAAATAATGACGTTTTTCTAAGACGTCTTTAAGGAGATGTAAAGTGGACACTACACCTGTACTCATAAATATTAACTGTCTTTCCATTTTATTGTTAAATTTTCAGAAGATAAATGCATTAGCTTGTAGTATATATCATAATGATTATTTAGTTAAATTTTCGAATGAATTTATTCATTAGTTTTTAAGATATTTGGATTCTGGTAGAAAATCGAAAAATTATAATAATCATTATTGGAATCCAAAATTCTCAATAACTAATGAATGAATTCATTTGAAAATTTAACTGAATAATCTTCGTGGTAAATACTACAAGCTAAAGCATTTTTTTTCCTCAAGTTTTGCAATAAAATAAAAAGATAGGCCAAATTTATGAGTACAGGTGTAGTGTCTGTTTTACATCCCCCTTTAAAAGACGTCTTTGAAGACGTCTTTGGTCGTGTCTTAGATTGGAACAAAAAAGACGTCATTTTTCCAATGTTTAGAAAAGTTATTTAACAAATGACGTCTTTTTATTATTTCAAAAAATTATTTTTTTTATAAAAATGACGTCTTTTCTCACGAATTTTTATTTAAAAAATACGTTTTTGAAATTATAAAAAGATGTCATTTGTTAAATAGCTTTTCTAAACATTGGAAAAATAACGTCTGTTTGTTCCAATCTAAGACACTACCATAGACGTCATTATTTTCAACAGGATTTTCTAAACATTGGAAAAATGACGTCTTTTTGGTTCCACTCTAAGACACGACCAAAGACGTCTTCAAAGACCTCTTAGAAAGACGTAATTTTCTTCGAATTTAGGAAAAAAAACGTCATTTTCATGAATTATGTCATTGAAAAATGACTTTACATGACAATCATTTTCCATTTAAAGAAAAAAACAAAAACAAGGTAAATCTGATAGTTTCAACTCTTTGAAAAATGAAGAGCATTTGCAATTAAGCTGAGATCATTCTGGTCTTATATATCTGCATCTTCGAAATTTGCACCAAGGATCAGAAAACTTAAAAAAACGCTACCTAGTGACTTACAGTCGAATTGATGGTTGATTGCGTCAATTTAATTTTAACTCACCAGGTGGCGATTTTCAAGTTTTGAAAATATATAAATTATAATATATACAAATTTCAAAGTCGCAGATATATAAGGCCTGAATGCTGTCAGTTCAATCGCAAATGCTCCTCATTTTTCAAAGAGTTGAAACTACGAGGTTTACCTTGTTTTTGTTATTTCCTTTAAATGGAAAATGATTGTCATGTAAAGTCATTTTTCAATGACATAATTCATGAAAAATGACGTTTTTTTCCTAAATTGAAGACATCTTTGGTCGTGTCTTAAAGTGAAACCAAAAAGACGTCATTCTTCCAATGTTCAGAAAATGTTGAAAATAATGACGTCTTTCTAAGAAGTCTTTGAAGACGTCTTTGGTCGTGTCTTAGATTGGAACAAAAAAGACGTCATTTTTCAATGTTTAGAAAAGCTATATACCAAATGACATCTTTTTATAATTTCAAAGACGTATTTTTTAAATAAAAATTCGTTAGAAAAGACGTCATTTTTATAAAAAAAATACGTTTTCGAAATAATAAAAAGACGTCATTTGTTAAATAACTTTCCTAAACATTGGAAAAATGACGTCTTTTTTTGTTCCAATCTAAGACACGACCAAAGACGTCTTTTAAAGATGTCTTTTAAAGACGTCTTAGAAAGACTTCATTATTTTAAACAGGGAAGACGTCATTCGTTTTAAAAAACAAATTTTTTTTTTTAATTTTCGTCTTTTACTATGAGTATTTATTGGAAAAATACGTCTTCGAAATTATTTTACTTATAAAAAAGACGTAATTTGGTTACTATATTTCCTGATCATTAAAAAAATGACGTCTTACTTTGTTCCAATCTAAGACACGACCAAAGACGTACTGGAAAGACGTCATTATTTTCAACAGGGTGCACTTATCTCAACTTTTATAAAAATGTAACATGAAAAATCGAAAACAAATCACGAGCAAGCGTATATCAAACTCAAAGGCTGTTAAACAGTGGTTTGTGATATAAAAAACTTTGTTGATATTAGACGTTGATGATAGACCAAATCAGATTTATGGATTGTGAAAGTCTTCATTCCGCTTGCAAACAACGTCTGATTTTACGGGGTGGTGATTTGTGATCTATTAATCGACCCAACTAACCTAGAGTTATCTTTTATTAGAGACTATCTTTTATTAAATAACCCGCAAAAAATAAATGAGGTATCTTTGGATGTTAATGATTTAAACTTTCTACAACAACGTAATGAAACTCAAACGGAAAAATATAAGTTCAAAATTGAATATTCATAAGTAGAGTGTTCCTGGTATACATAGCAAATGTTTTTCATTGTACTAATACACTTTTATAAATATTAACATGAATTTGTATGTGTAGCTTATACGTTAATGGGAACTTGCATGCAATCTTTAAACATGACAAACTCGTTTTCGGATTCATATGAAAATTTACCAGATTTGTGTGCATCTTCTTCAATACTTCCAGCATCTCTTCAAGCAGCTGAACAGTCGTGTGATGGTGTTGATATTCAATTCCGTTTTTACGAATCAGATAAAGCGAGTAAGTTACTTTTCATTTATAATCCTTTCAGAATGGAGTTTTTATTTCTTTATAAAATTTTCTATAAATCATTTTAGGATGATGGTCCACTTTAAGCCAATCTACGTGTTTATTTTAGAAAATTCCGAGTCACTTTCGCATGATTTTAAAAAAACCAAAAATCATCGATGTATTGGCCCTGAAAGAGATAATGTAGTTACATTTATCGCTTTATTAATACGGCGCATTCTGAAATATCGAAAAAAGATAATTTTTTTATACTACGTAAAATAGTAATTTTACATATACTACTATTTTTAAACTACTATTGCGTATACTACTATTTTGCTATCTCATAGAGGAAGCATTGTATCAATAAAAAATTTTTTTTCTATTTTTTCATTAATTTGTACATATTTAGACTCAGGGAGTCGAAAAAAGTGGTTTCAAGAAAATGTGTGTGTGTGTGCGTGTGCGTGTGCGTGTGCGTGCGTGTGCATGTGCGTGCGTGCGTGCGTGCGTGTGTGTGTGTGTGTGTGTGTGTGTGAATTCAGTACGCCAAAAATATCTCGAGAACTACTCGATGGATTTGCTTTAAATTTTTCATGCAATTTATTTTTTGTCCAACTGGGGGGGAAGCTATTGAAAATTGATCTTCTTAGCTCAGTTTTTTTTTAAAGCCATTTTAAGAATTTTGAAAAAATTTTGATTTTTCTTTTTTTGGTATTTTACATAAGCTACTCAAAGAATTTTCTTGAAAATTTGTATGGACATTATTTGCGACTGCCAAAAGAAGAAAAACTTTTACTAACTGATTTTCTTAGCGCACTTTTAATTTTAAAGCAATTTGAAAATTAAAAAAAAAATTTTTTTTTTATTTTTCTTTTATTTTATGAAAACCATTCGATAGATTTGCTCCAAACTTTGCATGCAAGTTATTCGCTATTATCGGAGGAAAATTAGCTTTGAAAAACTCATTTCTTAAGCGCAGTTTTAATTCTAGAGCATTTTGAAATTTTTTGAAAAAATGTTTATTTTTCATTTTTTTTTTATACTACACAAAAACCATTCGTTTGATTTGCTCTAAAATCATTATGCAAATTATTCGTTATTGCCTTAATAAAACAAGCTTTGGAAAACTTATTTTCTTAGCGCAGTTTTAATTTAAGAGAATTTTGAAAAAATTTTTCATTTTTTTGGGTCTTACGCAAACTACTCTAAGAATTTGTTTAAAAATTTGTATAATAATTATTTGCTACTGTTAAAATAATAAAAACATTTGAAAACTGATTTTCTTGGAATACTATTAATTTTAGAGTGTTTTGAAAATTTTTAAAACAGTTGTTATTTTATATTATTTTTCTATTTTACGAAAACCATTCGATAGATTTACTCCAAAATTTGTTTGCAAGTTATTCGCTATTGTCTAAAGAAAATAAGCTTTGGAAAACTTATTTTCTTAGTGCAGTTTTAATTTAAGAGAATTTTGAAAATTTTCATACAAATTTTTATTTTTTATTCATCTTCTTTCTTAGCGTGGTTACGATTAGAAATTTCGTTGTCATCGTTCTTTTAAAGAACAAATTTATAAATAAATATTAATGTTAGACAATTTTTTTATATTAATATCACATTTAAATAAATATAAAAAAATTAATGAAACCTAAAGAGCTCTATGAGAAAGCATTCCGCCAAAGCACTTGGCAGCGTTTTTTCTTCTCTAATAAATTTTAATTATCATTATCCGATGTCTATTCATTTTTATAGATGTACTTCCTATAACGAGCTTTCAAGATTCTCCTGATAGCAATGATATTTTATTTGAAAATTAAGTGAATAAATTTAATAATTATGAGCTTCAAAATAAAGAGACGGTATTGCCAAAGAAATGCGATAGTAATCGAGAATTGTCCTAAACTCGTAAAAGGAAACCCATCCCATTTGAATGGGAACATATTTCAGCCAATCGTGCAAGAGATGCAGGTATTGCTGGCACCGAAGAATACGGAACACCAATTTTTAGCAGAAAAATGGGAGCAGGATGCTCAAATTGTCGCTTTCAGTGCTAAAAAAAAAATAACACTTAGCGAACGTCAAGCAACTTTTAAGAGCATGACGAAGCTGTCCGCCTTCTAATAATATTTCCAATCTTAACTTATGAATAAACGATGCGTTTAATTGAGTTTTTTTGCTATAAAGAAAAAATTTGTAAGATTAAACTCTAGTGCGGACAACTCAAGAAAACCACCAAAATATTATACATACAAAGTTATAATAAAAACTTTCAATATATCGTATTTTAAGGTTAGGTTTGTCGAGTTTGATATCTAATTTCCAATCCAAGCTCATAAAAAAATAACAAGTCCAAATGATTTTTTATTTTAACAAAAATTATTGTACTAATATAACTTTAGTGCGGACAAGTCATTATATTTGTTTAATTTAAGAATTTAAAAAGATATCAATAAAATAAAAAAAGCAAAACTCGATTGCTGCAGCTCCGACATGCCGTTAAAGAATATTGGCAGTTGAATGACCACGTACGGTAATGGTATTACATTAGTCGTTACATGGAATCACAAAAATCTATAAAAAAAATTATGGTAGTTCAAAAAGAAGAAAAGTGACACACAAGTTTATATTACAAACACCTCGAGGAAAAATAAAAGTTTGTCGTCTCATGTTACTACACACATTAGGTAAAGTTTCATATTATCATAATGATCAATAATTGACTAAAATGATCAAAGTGCAAGTAAAATATGAATTAAGTTGATCGCATTACGTTAATAAGTAACAAAAAATAATGGAAGTGGGAGAAGTGTTTTGGACTTAACGGGTTGAGAGCATAATATAAAGTTTGCACGAAAATTTTCATGATTATCTAAAAAACGAGTGTGGTTCAATACAACACGAAATTTGCAGTGAAAATAATAGAAAACTAAAATTAAAATATTGCACTTCAAGTATAAAAAGAGTAAAAAATTAAGTTTGTATTTGATACACTGAAAATATTAAAAAATTAAGAAATACTGTAAAGGTAAATGAAAATTTAAAAAATTAAATTATGTAAATATTGCACTAAACAGAAAATTACTAAAAAAATTGAAAATTCATTAAACTTATAATATTTTAACTATAATTGCATACAAAATTATAGTTGTAAAACTTTTGTCAAAATTTAGCATCACATGCAAAAAATATCTGGTAATCACATGTATAATAAACTGCTACAGCAAATTTATATATTCTATAGATATTCTATAATTTCAGGTATTTCTCATAAACTGATTGAAACTGTTGATAAAAAATGCAGTTTTGGACGTGAAAGTGTAACAGAGCCCGACCAACGAGGTAAACATTCGAACAGACCCACAAAGCTTTTTTCGGAAGTGACTGACAGCGTCATCGAATACCTCAAATCAATACCAACAATTGAATCACACTATTGTCGCCAAACAACTAATAAACAATATTTGGAGGAAAATTCATCGATATCAGAACTCTATCGAAAATACAAAGTTTGGATGAATGATAGCAATAATGCGAATATTGCATCCGAAAATCATTATAGGAATATTTTTAATCATAAATTTAATTATGGGTTCCATAAACCAAAAAAAGATCTTTGCGATCAATGCTCATCATTTACACAATTACTTGATGAGCAGAAAGCACTTCAACGAGCTAGCTACACAGCTCATTTATTAAATAAGGTGACTGTGAGAAAACTGATGGCAGAAGATAAGGAAGCTGCTGAAGCAGATAAGTCTCTCTGTGTAGCTTGTTTTGATGTCCAATATACTTTACTCCACGCTCTAATGAGTCCGTGATGTACTACAAGAGAAAATTATCAGTCTATAATTTCACTATTTTCGAAATGGCATCTCATGAAGGAGTATGTAATGTTTGGAAGGAGACAATTGGTGGTAAAGGAGCTAATGAGATAAGTAGTTGTATATGGCGATACATTGAAATGAAAGTGGAGAGAGGGGTGAAAAAATTTGTTTTTCATAGCGACAATTGCAGTGCTCAGAATTGTAACAAGATGTTGTATTCTATGTACGTCAGAGCTTCTGCAAAATACAATGTAGTTATTGCTCACAAAGAGGTACAAATCAACATAAATAGATCAATACAACAGATTCGGAAATAAAAGTATTATTAATAGGATGTTGGAGATGTTGGAATCAATTTTTGCTTTTTTATTTTATTGATATCTTTTTAAATTGATTATTCAAACAACTATAATGATTTGTCTGCACTAAAACTATGTTAATACAATAATTTTTGTTAAAATAAAAAATCAGTCAAGGTTCTTATTTTCTTATAAACTTTGAATGAAAATTAGATATCGCGCCCGATAAACCTAATCTCAAAATACTATGCATCGAAAATTTGTTCATAAATTTTTATGTATAGTGTTTTAGTGAATCTCTTGAGTTGTCCGCTCTCAGGATTAATCTTACAAATGTTCTCACTGTAGTAAAAGAACTTGATTTGACGTCTCATTTATTCATAAACTTTTATTGTAAATATTATCAGGAAGGAGGAGCTATGACTTTTGAAAAGCATTGCTATATTTTTTCTAATTTTATAGATATTTAGAAAAAGGTCACACTTATAATGAAGGGGATTCGATGTACGCTAGAATTGAGAATTTCTGTAGAGATATGTCAATATACACACAATCTCCATAGTGTGACATAACGAGAAGAGCGAAAGTTCAAGATCCTTTTTATCAAGTGAATGTAATAACACAAGATCATATTTATAATTTTAATGAATTAGCGAGTGCACAGAACTAGAAATCAATTAGAATCATGAGTTTGCGTAAGATAGAAGTACATCCCAATCAGCTACACGTTAACGTTAAATATGAATACTCTGGAGAATTCCATAAAGTTCTAATTGAATCGAAAAAGTTTAAGGCTAGAACGTACGAATTGAACAAATTTTACAAAGAGAAGATTCAATTAGACGAGAATAAGAAGAAAGATTTACGTTCTATGTGTTTAAGTGGAGTCATACCGCAAGAATATCATTCATTCTATGATGAAATCATGCGATAAATAGTATTTATATTATTTCTGTTTCTTATTAATTTTTTTAAACGTTACATATTATTACTGTATGGGCTATACAGTCTGTCAAAATTATTTTTTTAGAAAATCGTCTATATTTTTCGGTAGAAAGTAATTATTCAATTTTCAGCTTAGTAACTTATTAGATAATATTAAAACAATCATTTTAAACTTTGTTTCATTTAAATATAATGAATTATTAAAGAGTTATAACATTTTAAAGTTTATACATTTTACACAAATCTAATGCAATCATAAATAATAATGCCAAACTTTCAAAAATGGTTTTATTTGACTGCAACAAAGTTTATTTTGTTAAGTTTAAAATTTAGAATCTATTGACGAGGATGAAATTTTTATTTTTATTTTTTATTAAAATTTATTGCTAACTTTTTATGATAAAACAGTAAGTACCGTCTGAGACATATACATTTTTTCGCAGAAAATTAGCAATAAATTTTAATAAAAAATAAAAATAAAAATTTCATCCTCGTCAATAGATTCTAAATTTTAAACTTAACAAAATAAACTTTGTTGCAGTCAAATAAATCCATTTTTGAAAGTTTGGCATTATTATTTATGATTGCATTAGATTTGTGTAAAATGTATAAACTTTAAAATGTTATAACTCTTTAATAATTCATTATATTTAAATGAAACAAAGTTTAAAATGATTGGTTCAATATTATCTGATAAGCTACTAAGCTAAAAATTAGATAATTCCTTTCTACCAAAAAATATAGACATTTTTCTAAGAAACTAACTTTTGACACAGACTGTATAGCCCATACAACCTTAAATAAAAATGTTTATTGGATTCGAGTTGTTTAAGTATGTAGACTTTTTATTTACGAACCTTTATGTTTGAATGGCCTAAGTCGTTATTTCGTAATTCTTTAACATTTTAAAGTCAATTTATACAATTTCATGAATTCATTATTCGATTAAAGTTATTTTTTCATATTATTTTATTGTATTTTGATTTATCAAACGTATTTATTTATTTATAAATTCTTTTCTAAGTATATTCCCTAAGTAGTTCTTTGGTTATTCAAGTTCTTATAGAGGCTTCTTTTCACTATATTTTCGAAAAAATTTATATACCCTTGTCTAGGGGGCCTATTCGATAAAAATAAATACGTGTTCCATTTTATCAAAAATCATATCTTGCAGTTTAAGATGAATCCGTTTTCCGGAGGGAATGATCTCCTGGTTAGTTAAGTTTTCGATTTTTTCGAAACCCTTTAATAGTAGCGAAAACTTTGCGAGGATTCTCAACTAGTGAAAGAATTTGATGTTCTGATACCAAACATTTTCTGAACGGTTTCAGCTTCTTATCGGAATTATGGTAACTTATTCAAAAATCATTTTTGTTACTAAAAATTTGACTCTCTACGTTTTTAGAAAAATATTCTAAGCAAAAGCTTTTCATAAAAAAAACGACCAATATATCTAGTCATATATCTCTAAAAGCCAAAATATTTATGTCCTATATGTTTCAAGTTTTTAAATTGATTTTTGAATATAAATTAATGAGTTGCGGAAAATGTACACATAAAAGCTATAGATGTCTCGAATTTTCAATAAAAACTTTATTGGAATATATAAAACAAATTATTAAAATATTATCTTTAAAAAAAAAAATTAAAAAAAAAACTTCTAGAAAGTTATTTTCTTTTTTCTTTAGCTTTAGTTAGTCTGTTATAACGTAGATCAGCGAGAACATCCAAAGATTCCTTTCTAAAAGTGAATATCTTTCAGAATTGATTCGTATATTCCAGTAGCCTTTTTTGAAAATATGAAATATAATAATTGATAAACTTTAGCTTCATATATTCTAGTTGTAGATGTCATTAAAATGCAATATTTTTGCATAATACTTTTTTCTATAAAATCAACTCCTTTCTGTTTCAAGCCAAAAATATGATAAATAACCGCTCATAATATTCTAAAATACTTGCCTTTTAAATTATCCTTTCATAAATTTTTGTATAATTATAACATTTTCCTTGTCTTGATAGACTACAACTTAAAATCCTATTTCTTGATCATCCTGGTACATTAGAGCATAATTAATAAACAATTAAAATTAAAAAAAAATATTTTTCTGTAATATTGTTGAGTGTATTTATTATGGAAAAAAAATTACAATACGAAAGTTATAAATGATAAGAAACAGAATTTTTTTTATATTATGTTTCCTTTAAACCATGATTCTAACTGCGATGAAAATTGATTAAAAAAAGATTTTTCAACAGAAATCGAATACGCAATGATTTCTAAAAAATATTCACGAAACAAAACATAGTAATGTTGTTAATATACAATAATTTTATTTAATACTTTTTTTTACAAATTTATAAATTTACAAATATAATAATGAATCAAGATTTAATATGTTTGAATATTTGTGTCTTAAATTCATTGTTGATTTCTAGCTTTAATTTCCGTCTGTTTTTCCAGATATCATAAAGACAAATCTCGAAAAACAAAAAATCTATTTCAATATAATTCTATACTTAAAATACGATCAAATTATATTTATTTGCTAATACTAAGCAACTCTTTGTCCATTCTATGAAAAGTCAACAGATCTTTCTCTTTTTAAAGCTTTCTTATATTGTTTCTAAGTTTTCGAAGTCCATCCTTTAAAATAATATGGTTGCGTTTCAGTAATATGTAACACATTCATTACGAATCTATTTTCTAAAAATCGATAACAAATTATTTATGCTGTAAAATTTGTTTAAAAAGTCAATTTATCGATTTTTATTCAAATTCACTATTTAAAAAAAATAAAACATTAAAATAACTTTAAATCATATTTACTGTTGCCAGAGCGAATAACTTCAATATTTTGTTAAAGTCATTAAACCGCTCTTAAAAGTATTTTGCAAAAAGTTTTGAAGTTTTACATATGACATGCTGTTTGGTCTGCCTTTACTGATAGTAAGAAATTAGGTCAGTTATATTGGCTGAGTAAAGGTTGCGAAACAATACATTTCTGTTCAATAATAGTTAAGAAATGTATTTGTTGCAAGTTCTTCAAAAAGTCTAACTGCTTTTAATTATGATACTTTGAGGCAACAATGCATTAAATCGTATTAGATACAAATTAGTTATAAAGATTTTTCTTGTATTCGGGCACAACCAATATAAGTAACTTACGTTCTTACCATCATGAAAAAGAAAATATCCTAAAATATAATCTTGCAATGCCGGAAAAATATTTTGATGTCAAAAAAGTTCATCGCAATCATTTCTGAAAATATATGTATGTATGTATACATTTACTTATAAGGAGAGCATCTCACCTCCGGGAAATGGATTTGACTGAAACGCAAGATATGATTTTTAGATGAAAAGAAATGAACCCGTGTTTTTTCTTTTCATCGAATAGGCCCCCTAGATAATTATATAGACATTTCTTCGAAAATATAGTAAAAAGGAGTCTTTAACCTCTAGACCGCTGGGATTACGTCATATGGCGCGCACCCCTGACTCGCACATATCCACCTTTGATAGGGTCTTACCTAGTAGGCCTTAGAACACTTTTCTATAGGGAAAATTGACTTTTCATTTTTTCAAAATCCCGGCGGTCTAAAGGTTAAAAGAGCTTGAATAATCAAACAACTAAGACTTACAAAAAATGGATGAGAGATAAAATAAAGCACAAATTAAATGCTTTAATTTAAACTTTGTTAAATTAAAAAATCTTTTGTGGTTCAAAAATTACAGGCGATTAAAATATGCTAAAGAAATAGCGTAAAATATTGATCATGTGTTATATGCTAAAAAAATAACAAATATGGAGTAATTTTGAATCGGGAATAACTTTTGAACCACTGAATCTTTTCTGTTGCAATAAAGCTTAAATTAAAGCATTAAATATGTACTCTATTTTATCTTTCATGAATTTTTTTTTTAAGTCTTACCAGGAGAGTGTTTGAGTTGCGGGTCACAGATCTTAATAAAACTTTGGGATAAGTATTTAGGTACCAAAATATGAGTAAAGCCACAGCGGTACGGTCTAACGCTTCGAAAAACTGAAGTTATGGACGATTATAGTCTCATTTTCAGAAAAATATGAAAAAAGAACTCCTAATCAAAGTGTAAATAATATTGTCTAGAAATGTCTTTAATAAATGCACAATCACTAAAATGAAAGCAGAGAAAACAAGCTTTAATTTGCTTGTTTCCGAATGAAAAAATAATAACTAGAACTAAAGTTATGCTTGTTTGAAGTTAAGCAGCAAAAGAGTACTAAAAATCACCATCCTTTAGAATTTAGACTATTTTTGGTACTCTCTTACTGCTCAACTTCAAACAAGCATAGCTTTAGTTCTAATTATTATTTTTTAATTCGGAAACTAGCAAATTAAAGCTTGTTTTCTCTGCTTTCATTTTAGTGATTGTGAATTTATTAAAGACATTTCTAAACAGAATTATTTACACTTTAATTAGGAGTTCTTTTTTCATATTTTCCTGAAAATAAGACTATAATCGTCCATAACTTCAGTTTTTCGAAGCGTTAGACCGTACCGCTGTGGCTTTACATATATTTTGGTACCTAAATACTTATCCCAAAGTTTCATTAAGATCTGTGACCCGCAATTCAGACACTCTCCTAGTTAGTTGTTTGGTTATTCAAGTTCTTATAAACGTGGGCCATGATTTTTGTATGATATTTCATGTAGTTAATACTTGAAATATTTTCATTAAGAGTTATCGTAAAAATAAGTAACTTTTTTATGATGTCTATGTTTTGAACATCTGAATGATATCATAATAAAATTCTATGCATATTATATAATTTTTGTTTCACGTTCAAGTTGAAATTACGTGAGCTTCAATATGACCAGCCATCGGTCTTGATATTTCCTAACCATTCACGGAATTCTCTCATAGCACTGAAGTAAAGAAGCGCTAGCTGTGACTGACTCTGAATGCAGTGTGTAGAATAGAAATTTTTCAATTAAATGTAGTAAAAGTTTTGACTGAGAAAGATAAATTGGTTGTTAAAGGACAGGGATTGTATAGTGGAATTGCTTCTATGTTAACTGATATTCATATATAAGAATTTAATAATATTTTAAACCGGTGCACCTCATTTAACATGCAATCAACTTTACTAATTCAAAGACCACAATATATTAATTTAGTACCGATCGATGGAGAATTCATACAGTTATTATTTTCCGGAAATTTAGAAAAAGGTCACTGGATTTGTATGTATTATAATAATAAGATAATTCATATATATGACAGTTTAAATCTTTAATATTTACAAGATGAGCATAAGATTTATATAAACAGATTATAAAATCAGAATTGAGCATAGTATTCGAAACAGTACAATCACAAAGAAATAAATATGACTGTGGCGTTCTCGCAATTGCTTTTGCTGTTGCAAAACTTTATAATTCATGTCTATGTTGTTTAAGATATGATGTTTTTCAAACGCGATTGCATTTATCAAGAATTTTTGAAACGCAACAAATAAAATAGTTTCCAGTTTTAGAAAATCATAATAATGCAAATATTTATTACAATAATCTACCGGACATGATAAGGAGGAGTTTTTGTCATGAGCAACGTCTAAATCAAATACCATTAAATTTAGATTTCACCGAGCTTGAACTGTTAGAAAAAAACTCACAAATGCATTATTGGTAGAACAAAAAAAAACATGGAAATGTATCGTAAACAAAAGAATTTGAATCATGAAACAATTTCGATGGAAATTGACAATGACATTTCAGATACAAATTTTTTAAAACCAGATAATGATATAATGGAAATCGATGATATGCACTTAAATTATAACGATGGTAGAATTAGGGCTGTTGAGATTAAATTAACTCTTTAACGCCCAAATGCACTGGTTTTGACCGTTAATTTTAAAGTTGCACTGCTTGACACAACATGGCGCCGGGAGAAAAGCAACCTCCCGATAAAGGGTCTGATAAGTTTTTTAAATGCCATCCTAAACAAAAAGTTTCAATAGTTGTGTGTATAATTTGTGAAAATATATATCACCCAAGTGATTTTGCGAGATTGGAGGATACTCAATTTATCAGTGATACCTTTGTAATATGTAACGAACATAAGCAAGAAAAACTAACCTCAAATTGTGAGGATGGTAATCTAAATGATATGGCCAGAATGATAATTGCGCAAATAAAATTAATGAAAAAACAGCTGAGAGAAGAGATTCTCATAGATATACAAAATAAAGCTCAGGACATGCACAATTCTACAATTTATAATGAAAATACTGAATTTGACTTGTTGAGGACTGAAAACTCTTTACTTAAACAGTTAAATAAGGAAATCTCTGATAAAAATACTCTACTAATGGATATAGTTAAGAAAAAAAAATGAAGAAGATAACAAGAAGACATACTCTGAAGCAATTAAAACAATAAAAACATTAAAAAAATTCCTAAATTATCAATAAGTAAAATAAACGATGATGACAACACGGATATCAAGGAGAAAGTGACTCAGTTGCTGATTAAAGAGGAATCAATACAAACAAAACAAGTGTATATGAAAAATAACAAAGAGCTTATAATAAATTGTATAGATGAAAGTAGTTTTAATTCAACAAAGAAATTATTAGAAGATAAGCTGTCCGAGTATAAAATACAAGTTGAACAATTTATGAAACCAAGAGTTAAAGTTGTAGGTATAGACAATTATACTCTTATGGATATGGCTAAAATTGAAAGTGACTTGAATAATAGGAATTTTAAAAATTTAGAGGATAAATGCCAAGTTCTTCATATGTATAGAAACGAAAAGAATGAAAGTGACAGTGTAATTATAGAAGTCACTCCTGAAAAATATAAAATAATAAGAAATAATAACAATAGAGTTTTTGTGGGATACCAAAGCTGCAAAGTTTATGATGTAATAAATATTAAACCTTGCTATGATTGTGGGAGATTTGGCCATAATGGAGCTAAATGTACAAATGAAAAGGAATGTCTTAAATGTTCAGACAAACATGAAACAAAGACTTGTGATAAACGGGACTATAAATGTCCTACCCTAACAGCACATAACGTTTTAACAACGTTGTCATAACGTTGGGAAAACAACTTTACAACGTTGGAATTTAAAGTTGTAAAAACGTTGCAAAAGCGTTAAATTAACGTTGGAAATGTCCGCCTTTTGTTTGAACCGTAACGTTTCTATAACATTGTTACAACGTTGTGCCAAACACCAAACAACGTGGTAGAAACGTTATACTAACATTTTAGAGACAACGTTAAGAAAAACCCCTTATGCAAAGTTGTCGTTGAAATGTTATTGCAACGTTGTTTCAACGTTGTATCAAATACCAAGCACAAGAAAAGTTGTCTTTCCAACATGATAGAAATGTTATACCAACATTTTAATGACAACGTAAAGAAAAAACCACTACGCAAAGTTGTCGTTACAACGTTGTTACGATATTGTTGCAACGTTGTGTAAAGCACCGAGCAGAAGAAAAGTTGTCTTTCCAACACGGTAGAAATGTTGTACTAACATTGTAATGACAACGTGAAGAAAAACTCTTATGCAAAATTGTCGTTGTGATGTTGTTACAACATTTTTACAACGATGTATCAAACATTAAGTACATAAAAAGTTGTCTTTCCAACGTTGTAGAAATATTATACTAACGCTGTAATGACGATGTCAAGAAAAATCCTCATACAAAGTTGTCGTTACAACGTTGTTACAACATTTCTCCAACGATCCGTTACTATTAACATTGAAAAAGTTGTTTCTCAAACGTAATTTAAACACTGTAGAAACATGGCAATGACAATGTTATAGAATATTTCAACAAAGCTGTCTAATTACAGCTATGACGTTTTAATAATTTCGTAACAAGGTAGTAACGACGATCTTACTGAAGTCATTGTAAATGTTGTCACATCAACGTTTATACGATGAGGCTATAACATTGAAAAACAACCTACGGTGTATTTTTTGAATATTCAAAATTTTATATAAAAATCAAAACAAGGCTCAGCTTAGAATAAATAATTTGGTATTGATAATTTACTTTTATTAGATAATTTATTTTTTCCTTTACAATTTTAAAAATAAATGACAAAAAATAGCTACTTTTACGACTGCTTATATTTTAATTTAAAAATTAGTAGCAAGCTTATTGATATTGTTCAAGGGTTGATTTCAGATTGAAACATTTAATAGTTGAAGCATATTAATAAATAATAAGGTTCAATATACAAAACATGGTCGTAATACAAAAATAAGAATTAAAGGCTATTTATTTGCTATTATTACTGATCATAAGTTAAATTCTATTCAAGCTGCTCTATGTATTATTAAGTTTATATAACTAAAATGTAAATCTTTTATAAAAATATTATAAAAACGTTGAAGATAAGAAACTTCATCAAATGTTATATAAATTAACAAATATTATTTCAAAGATATATTTATTCAAATAGAATTAAATATTCAACAATTACTTTAGAACTAATAAAAATACTTTATATATGAAAAATTATATCAAAATTTGCTTAATTGATTAAAAGTTTTAATTATTTTACTAAACTCCACTTTGAGGATATAAAAACATTGATAAACATTAATAAATGTACTTAGTTATAACATATGGTTATAAAATCATTCAAAATACTATTATTATCAAGTTAAATATTGGATTTAAAATTATGACAGTTTCAAAATTGCTACAAATCTGAGAAAAATACATTTTTTATAAAAGATTACATTAATACAATATTATACGAAATTACATTATAGATAAAATATTACGTTAGACTTTACTCAAATCCATAAAAATTTTAGATACATTCATTATAAGTATGTGACAATGGAAAAACTACAAAATTTGTTTTGAAAGGAATTTTACAAATTTTAAATAAAATTGATTTACATGGATATAATTGCAAATTTTTTGTTGAAGATTTCACAATATTATTATTTAGAACGCTTGAATTTATTGGTGAAGAATAAAAGTCATTTAAAATCTTAAGTTCTTTTCCCATTATAAACATCTCATTATTTTCGTTTTTAACGATATTAAAACATTCTACATAATTATCATTTTTTAATAATACACAATTATTTTTGCTATCGTAGCATTTTATGTGTAATGAATTGCTTCGTAAACTTTTAAATTGATTAATATTATAATCATTTGGCAATATGAAACCATCAGAGTGATCTTTTTGTAATAGAAATTTATTGTTTTCATTTGTGATATTTTCTTTAAAAGCGTTTACGTCTGACAGTCTTCTAGCGATTTGTTCAAGAGGTTTATCTCCTTTTCTTACTAACTGTTTCACTTTTCTAATATGATTTTCGAATCTAAACGCGCTAAAGTTATCTAAAGAACCAAATTTTTTTACATCTTCAACAATGTGTAAAATATTATGAACATTGTGAGTGACATTTTCTTTTCCATAAAGAATAGTAAAATCTTCAACAAATTTGTGTAACAATTGATTACATAGATTTAAATAATTTGAATTTTCACATAATACTGGATTTACTAATATGAAAACAGCTATATGTAAACATAAAAAATAAAAATGCAATTCATCTCTTAAAATTTCAAAGAGAACTATAGGACCAGAATATAATAAGAATTGTCTTAACTCATGAGCTTTCCATAGACGTCTAACGTTTACGAACTGTCAAGGTTTTCTACTAAAGTCTGAAGGCAAAAAATTTTTTAAATTTATCAACCTTTTGGATATTTTTTGGCGTTGATATTCAGATAATTTTACATTTATTGGTCCAATTAGCCAAAATTCAATTAGTTTTAATACTACACCCAGACAAATTAAGTGCATGTAATCGATAGGAACGTTAGTAACTAATCCAAAGTTTGGAACATCGCATAAAATTGTTCTTCCTTGTTGATAACCGTCATTCAAACCATCGTCTACATATGCATTTTCTGCAAATCCTAAATCTGTTCTTAAATTTTGAATTTTTCCTGGGAAACAAATTTTATGTCGCCATTCGCCTTTTATCATACATTTAGTGCAATTCCAATATCCTGTATGATACTTGACTTTCAATACATATGTTTTAGCAGGAGTGTCACATATTAAAGCATGAAATTTTATAGAATAGATTTTTTTATCATATTCGAAACCATTATTGATTAATTCTGTGATTTCTTCTACAAACATCTGTAATAATTGATTAGAATCAGATGGTTTGTCTTCACCATAGTAAATTCCGACGACTTCGACATTTTTAAGTATACATTCTGAACATGTGATAATCCAGAGACCTTTCTCTGAAGATTTCGCAAGAGGGGCGCCATCAATATTAATAAGCAGTTCCAAAAATTCGAATCTTGTTTTCTTTTTCACAATTTCCATAATGAATTTTAAAATAGCATTTTTTAATCCATAATGATAGTATTTTCCTTTATCCATACAATAAATTTCAGAAATAGTCCAGTCATTGAAGCATTTCAGCTGGAAATTTTGTCGGTTAGGATGGATTAACATGAAAATTTGTCAGTAGGTAAAGAATAGTCCAAAAAACAAAAGTTATATAATGCCGATGTGCGCTTTTGCCCAGGGGGCGGGAGCCGCCCCTTCTCGGGGGCAGTGAGAAAAAAAAAGAAACCATATAATTCGATGTAAAAATCAATTTAAAGCAAAAAGTTTTTAATGAGTTTTTTTGTTAAATGAATACTTTTCGAGCTATAGGTGATTGAAAACATAGATTTTTAGTGTAAAAAAGCATGTTTTCTGACGGTTTTTCATGAAATAACTTGAAAAGTTTTAATTTTATCAAAAAACTCATAAGAAACAAAAATAAAGCTTGTAGAAAAACAAAACGATTCCATTTTTAATCATTATTTTATATACAATACATAAGGAATTATAAATTATTGAATATTAATACTGTTACGCTTGAAACTTTAAGAACAATATTCAACGTTAAATAACAGAAAAATGGCATACTTTTTGAGAAAAATGTATATAATATTTTTTGAAGGTATTGAGATTATATTTTAAATCAATTTTGTTTTAAGTCAATAGTATGAAAATTAAAGGAGTTATAAGGAAAATAAAATTATTTTATATAGTTTGACAATAAAATTTCAATATTAAAACCACTGTCTTTAAGACAGGTTTTGAATTATAAAGAAATCCTTTTAGAGTTTATCTTATTTAGGTACCAACTATGTTTTCTAGAAGTTTTAGCAATTTAGGATGCTTATTTTTTAAAAAAATCAAGTTTATATAAAAAAAAAAATTTTTTTATTTTTCAAAAATTCATCATTTTTTTAAAATATCTTAATAATTAACAGATGTACGTAAAAAGTACTAAAGTTAAAAAATATAGCTTTTTTTTCATGAATATTTTGCTTTTTTTTTTATTTTGTCCGATAAAAATCAACTCAGATATCAGTGTTAGAATTCTGTAATCAGAGCCAAGTACCACCTATTTTTGGCCCTTCAAACTAAAAAATCTCAAAAAATAAAACTTTTTAAAAATTGATATTCACATGACTTAAAGATGATACAATTACCTACAAAATCCATTTTGGAACAATTTAAAAGCTTAAAAATTAGCGGAGTTGTCATAAAAAAACCAATTGTACTTTTTCGGTAAAATTTTCGGAGCGCATAAATTCGTTTATTTTCGAGTATTTTAGATACATACATATAAATATTTTACAGTTTCTTTGAGTCTGTACGGTATATAGCTTCTATTCTTTTCAGTTCCTATATGTATATTTTGTAAGTGGACACACACACACACTATATATATATATATATATATATATATATATATATATATATATATATATATATATATATATATATATATCATATAAGTATAAACTCAGGTAGAAGAAAAGAAATGAGACTATGTAGCTTGCCGATTTGATATGGGACTGCGAAAGATATACAAATTAATAAATTAGAGAAAGTTAATTTATCTACGTATTTAGAAAATATGCTTTACCAGATCTTTATTAAGGCTACAACTAAAAATAGCGCTGTAAAATTGTCATCATTAGTTCCAACAGTTGATGCTTTATGCGAACATTTTAAAAGAGTATATTTGCAAACGCAAATATGGTTAGGAAATAAAAATATTCTTCCGACAAATTAGGGATGGATCCATAAAGAAGGTTTTTTACAGCCTACAAGAATGCTAAACCATCCTGCACCAGAACAGCTTCTAAGAATGATTTTTTGCAACTGTAAGACTACTTGTGGTGCTAATTGCAGTTGCAGAAAATTAGGATTATTTTGTAACTCGACATGTGGAACATGTTCCGGTGACAATTGTTTAAACTGTCCTCCGATTACAGATCCAGGAGAAGAAGAAGAAGTCGAAATTGATAATGAATAGAATTTAAAAAAATTTGTTTAAAATTTAAGTGAAATATTTGTATTTTTTTATTTTGTTCTTATAATAATAATAATAATAATGATAATAATAATAATAATAATAATTTTTAAGTTATGATAGTCTTATAATTTTAACCATAAATAGTCATTTTTAAATGTAAAATACTTAAATATATTCTAAATTCCATAATAAGACATAAAAAATATATTATTAATAGAATAAAAGTTATTAAATTATTAAAAGTACTAAAGACTCGTTTTTTGGCATTTTATCATCAAGGGTTGTTTTTAAGGGTTGAAATGTTACAATAAAATAAAAATCATTATAAACTGTGAAAAAATGTCTAATTTAAGAGGAGGTCACGTATCTCTGTCCTTTTCTAATTAAAGAATTGAGTTTTTCACAGAAACTAATAGCTTTAGCAAAAAATGAAGAGAAAGCCGCATCTCATATAAAAAAAAGCAATATTTTCTTTGATAAGAAAGAATTAATTTTATTGTTTCGTTTTCAAGAAAACCTTGAAAAACTTAAATCATAGAGGTTAGGGTGGACAATTTCATTTTTCAAGGTTTTCTTGAAAACGAAGCAATAAAATTAATTCTTTCTCATCAAAGAAAATATTGCTTTTTTTTATACAAGATGCGGCTTTCTCTTCATTTTTTGCTAAAGTTAGTAGTTTTTGTAAAAAAATCATTTCTTTGATTAGAAAAGGACAGAGATACGTGACCTCCTCTTAATATAAATATGTCATTACAAAATAATTTACATGTTCAAAATTATTTTTTTCTATTTTTCATCGTAAGGGGTAGTTTTTAAGGGTTGAAATAATGTAATAAATTAAAAATTATATCATAAACTTAAAATGTTAACATTTTTCCATAATTGTATCATAAAAATATTTTTTAATATTAAAAACTATATATGCTCTTTTTATTAAGTCAAAGGGGTGGTTTTTAAGGGTTGTAAAAATGCTTAATATTATTAATTATGTTCCACAATATTAAACAATACTTATTTTAGACATTCCAAGATTATTTGAATTATTTATAAGCGTTAATCAGCATTTTTACTATTTTTCAACTTAAAGGGTAGTTTTTACCCCTTTAAAGCAAAAAGCGCACCTCGCCGATATATAACTTTTGATCTGTAGGGTAATATAAGCTTAATCCTAAAGTTTTATGTAAATCGGTGCTAACCGAAAGAATTTCCAGGTTATACCCTATTTTTGCCTCCAATGACTGGACTAAAAATCTTGGTGTTTTAAGAAGAGTGCGAGTATCTTTAGGAAATGGCGCCTTAGTATTATTTCTTAATACACCTGAAAAAAGAAAAGTGTATAGATTTTTAATACTGTTACTAAAATTTAAAGAAATAAAAGAATATACGCGAAGAAAAAATTTTGATGAAATCAACAGAATATTGTTAAACAGCAACAACAAATTAAAAGTTAAATTTACACAACAATTTTGTTGATTTGTCATTTATATAATCAAATGATGATAAAAATTATTTTTCAGATATTTTTTGTTTTCTTATCATTCATTTTTGTATCCTGGAAGATTTATTTTACAATTTTGTTCAGATCTTTTTATTTTTACGCGTTTTATCAATTGTAATTATTATTATGCATCTGTTTACATGATACTGCATACTATTTTATTATAACATACCTTAATATATATCTACATGCATATAAATTCACAGACATATAGCAAGTGAGTTTTTTTTTATCTGTGTAAATAATTATGTAATTAAATTCAACAAAAAAAAATTTGGTAAACGTTATTAAAGAATTCTAAATAAAGTACAGTTAAATAAAAGATATTAACAAGAAATTGCAAGTAATGTATCTAATACAGAAATATTAATTTTAAAAAATAAATATATCTGTAGATAGATCGTAAAAGTCATAAAAAGTTTTAAAGTTTAAATAATTTATAACATTGAAATAATGAATAATGTTTAGAAACAGAATGAAATTAAAAAAATAAATAATAATATTTTTATAATAATATATTGTAATATTGTATTATATTAATAAGCTTTGTAGAAAGTATGTACCCATAAAAAATAAATGAAAAAAAAGGAAGACTGAAACTTTTTTATTACCCATTTTAATATTGGATTATTTAAAAATTGAATAAGTCATAGGTATTTTATAAACCGAAATCGGTTAAAATGTTAAGCATATGTATAAATGTAAATCAACTCATGCATTTATTCAGTATTTTTTGTAAACTCAATTCAGTTTTGGATAATTAATATTAAATAAAATATAATAAAATATCCTTAGCTTACCTAATAAATCATTAACCGCGACTTGCGGAATCGTATGTATGTATTTTATGCTCCATTGACGTATGCTATTTACAAAGAGTACATCTTTCTCGTCACATGTAGTTTCACATAAAGAATTTTCAGAATTATCAAATTCGCTTTTAGTATTACTATTTTCTAAGCCAAAATCGTTTGAATCTTGTAAAAATTTTACTAAATCGCAATAATGTTCATTATTTATTGATTCATCTTGCTTATTTTCTATTACATCAATATTGGTTTCTTGAGAAAAATCCATGCAGCTATCATTAGAAATTTGATTTTTTAAATTGTCATTGTTGTTTTTAGAGTCACAACCAACACTAACATTTGTGATTTTTTGTAACAATGATGATATTAAATGAAGATGAAATTGTTGCTATCGTTTGTAATTTTACTGTCATCATTATTTTTATTGACATTGACTAGCTTAAGGTGGCTCAAGCGATTTTTTCTAAAAAAGTGAAATTATCCAAAATTTGTATTAAAATATTCTTTATATCGTAATATTTCGATATTTATTTTGAAAAATAGAGGTTGACGAACTATTTTTAAAGAAAAAGATGTTTTAATAATTGTAATTAATACATGTGCTCTTATGGGACTGAATCATAAATTAGGTTTTACGCTAATATAAAAAAGTACAAGTTAAAATAAAAATTATACACTTACAGTTTGTTTCACGGAGATCATTTTTCAAGAAGAAAAAAAGGACTTGACGAAGAAATACAAGAGAAAATAAATTTAAAAGAATGCGAAATAGAATTTGCTACACATAATGGCAGCTTCTGCGCATGCGCGTCAGATACAGATACCGTACGTAAAGCTAACGTGCGTTCAGAGTGCTCGAAACCAATAAAACAGCAGAGACGTACCATAGTAAAACTTGTAATGAGAAACAGAACAAAAAATTTTTTTTCTTTTTTATTACTTTTGATTACTTAAAATTGTTTTCTTATCATAAGAAATAATCAATAATACTATTTAATTAGTTATAATAGCTCTATCAATAAAAACATTTTGATGTCGCAGACAGGGCCCCGCTTGATACGGCACCAAGCGCTTGAGCCACCTTAAGGTATTCTAAAAATTGACTATTTACGTTATCGAAAAATGTTGTTCTTTTCGAAGCTTTTAGACGTCGGATATGCCTTTTAGAATATGATAAACCACATCGTTTTCTTGAACCCATGTTTTAAAATACTGGCCTCAGAATCTATTGAATATAAAATTTTTAAATTCAGATATTGAGCATCATAATTTTTAATATATTTATAAAATAATTTAATACTTTTTAATAAACACGGCACTATAGTATTTTAATTCGAATAATGTCATAAAATGCTATTTATAATTTATATTTTTATTAATTATAATGATGGTAGGTATCTAAATTAATCAAAACTCCAAGCTGGTGTCAATGTAATTTTGGAGGTAGACTGTAGTGTCTGAAGAAGATCAGGGATTATTATATCAAGACTGTCGAAACATCGCTTGTACATATACAAAAATAAATACTGATGGTATAGACATCAGCTTGAAATTTCCATTTATTATTAATTAATGTAATCCTTTATTGAAGTCGCGTGATGTTTTATAAAATTACCTACGATAATTATAATCATATACAGGTCCTTACTAAGTACCTGAAAATTAGACTTTTGAAAAAATGTTTCAAATGAAGTTTAGGGTCGGGGAATGTACCACTATTACCGACCTCGTTAGGTGTCGGTTTCTAATGAAGCTTTTTGACTTATTTCCGCCGGTTACGTGTTTTATGACGTCCGCTCTGTTAGTTTGTGGAACCCTAGTTTTGACTCCGCTATGAAGGTACGAATACAATAGTCCACCACTTTGACCGACATACTCCACCTTTCTGCGTTCAGGTAGCCATTTAGATAGGAGTTTATGTTCCCGTTAGCGCGCCGCTAGGCCAGTTAAGGTTCAGTTTGCCAGGTACCCGTTGCTGCCGGGTCACCTTTATAGATAAATTCTTACTGCTCTTCAAATTGTTTCTCTATACGTCGTTTACGCCTTCCTGTTTCTCTCGTGTTGGCTCCTTACCATCTAGCTACCGACTACGCCACTTCTTCCCCTTCATTCCATCTCCACGTCGATTACCCACTTACTTTTCATCCCCGTCTCATACGTCTCACTAAACCTCCACCCTTCAATGTCATTACCTTTTTTATCTTTTACCCTCCGCCTAGTCGTTTCGATTCATTACTTTGTTTTTTGTTTCACGTGTTTCACAACTGTTTTTTCCCCCTTCTTCCCCGCTAATTAGCCAGGTCTTGGACGTAAAATTTTCCGCTCCTCGTACAATTATGACTTTCCATTACCCAAATATTGCGTCACCGCACCATTGATGCTTCCGAAACCCTTACTTCATTTGACATTTTTTCAAAAGTCTATATTCAGAGTTATTGACGTGTCCAAGTTAAAATGGGACACCCTGTATACAGAACTGTATTGAAGGATCTTTATTTTTTTTAAAGCAATATACTTTTAAATGTAAATTTATTGCAAATAAGATAATGACCCTAAACTCGGACACTCATTGCAAAAATTAAGTTTAATTTTAAAAAATGATAATAATAGTCTTCTTATTATTATAAAAAAACCTCGTGATACAGAATTAAATTCTTTTTATTACTGAATTAATAATAAAATTTCATTCAAAAATAATGTTTGAAAGATTACATTCAAAAATTTTGTTCTCGTACTATGGATTGACATTTAATAATTTGTAATAAAACGTAAAAATCAATAACAATTTTATAAATTCAAATTTAACAATGGTACATATTTTTTTTCTTGCATAGATGTTCATAATAATAATATCTATTGCGCTCGACCTTTGATTTGAAGATACACCGATTAAAACTTGAGTAAATAACAAACAACTCAATTGTTACTCGGTCGGTATCAGGTTCTACTCCGGCCTACCGTTAAGTTCGAATTTCGGTAACGTTTGATTGATACAAGCCTCTCTATATATTACATGAGCTTTGTTTAAAGAAATAATAAATTAATATAATTTTATTTGAATGAGTTCTTAATAAAAGACAATTTACAAATCAAACATATAACAAAAATTGAATTTATTTCTTGTAGATAAAAAATTGTTTTAAATCAGTAAAATAATATTAAAGGTACAATTATTAAAGTGCAATCTGGCTTAGAATTACTATCTTTTCATTTTTTAATAAAACATTGAGAACATATTTTTAGTTTCAGTATATGCACTTAAGTGGCGGTCGGAACCAAATCGGTGACTTAGTTCGGTGCTTGTAATAAATGCTTATAATAATTTATTCATTTATTAATATGGTAAAAATATAGTCATTTCCTCTAGTCATGTATATAAAGAATAATTTAAAATAGTTAAAGCCACAAAAATATACAAAATATTGTTATAAAGCGAAAAATGCCACCTAACAATCGACACGACAGTTTTTTGCATGCGGTATATGTCAAGTCAGTTTGATATTTGTAATAAATGCTTATAATAATTTATTTACTTATTCATATGGTAAAAATATAGTCATTTCCTCTAGTCATGTATATAAAGAATAATTTGAAATAGTTTAAGCCATAAAAATATACAAAATATTATCGTAAAGCGAAAAATGCTGACTTGATATATACCGCAAGTCACCGATTTGGTTCCGACCACCTCTTAAGAGGAGGTCACGTATCTCTGTCCTTTTCTAATCAAAGAAATGATTTTTTCACAAAAACTAATAACTTTATTAAAAAATGAAGAGAAAGCCGCATCTTGTATCAAAAAAAGCAATATTTTCTTTGATAAGAAAGAATTAATTTTATTGCTTCGTTTTCAAGAAAACCTTGAAAAACAAAATTGTCCACCCTAACCTCTATGATTTAAGTTTTTCAAGGTTTTCTGGAAAACGAAGCAATAAAATTAATTCTTTCTTATCAAAGAAAATATTGCTTTTTTTATTACGAGATGCGGCTTTCTCTTCATTTTTTGCTAAAGTTATTAGTTTCTGTAAAAAACTCAATTCTTTGATTAGAAAAGGACAGAGATACGTGACCTCCTCTTAAGCGACATATGGTTTAAAGATAGCGCCATGTATTGAAAAAAAATAAAAGAATATATTCAACATAAAGTGTTATCTCTTGTTAATATAATTATAAATTATTATTTCTGTAACTAATTTGTAATATAAAACATGAAAAACTGTTTACGTTAAATAAAAAAATACATCATGATATTAAAAGCAAATATTTTTTTATGTACACTGAGAGAAAATTCATGCCAATAGAGCATGTAGTCTACGTATCCAAAGTTAGTAAGTAATATCCTATGCTTTAATAACAGCGCCATCTACTCTTACGAGGTTTGTGCTATCCAAAAACTGTTTGTTTACATGCTTTAGTAGCTCCCCACTCTAATATCCTTCGATAGCTAGCGCTGTATCCTCTCATGGGACGTGAAGGAAGTAAACGTGGCTTGACCACTATTCTTTCTTTACTGCTAACTATGGCATTCTTCTATTGCTAAAGTCGCCTCCTCTTTTGGGTGGCAATGCGAGCAAACACGGCTGGTCTATATCCAAAATCATGTTGCAAATTTCGTTAACGTATTTTCGTAGCGTGAATCTTTTATTTCTTTTCTTTTTTTATGGAGGGAGATACGTTATAAATATAACCTGTTAAACTTTTTGACTTTAAATAATTAATTTTTAACTTAAAATTTAATTATTTTAAACCGCTGGGGGGCAGATGAGCATGTACGATTTTACGCCAGAGATATTTTGAAGTAACGTTGGTCTAGTGCGTAACGTTCGCGCTTTTCCTTTTGAGTAGGCGAGTTCAACTCTCGGCTAGGGTCACTTTTTTTTTAATTTTTTTTTTTATTGTTTTAATATTTTTTATTCCTTTTTATATTTATATTTTTTTTATTTTCTATTTTTTTATTAATTTTAAAATCTATTTTTTCACAAGTTACTTAAAATATGCTCGTTTTTTTTATTAATATTTTTAAATAAATTATTTCATATAGAAAATAATTTAAAATATTAATAAATAAATAATAGTGATATTTACAATACTATGATTCAATTTTGTCTTTATAAACATATTTCAATATACAATATATATTATAACATAAATAATAATAACTCAGTTTTATTTATTTATTGTAATTTATTGTAAATTTTATGAACTAAATTATAAATAAATTAAACTATACTATTATAAAATAAACATCACTATTATAAAATAAACATCACTATTATTTATTTATCAATATTTGTAATTACTACCTATAAAGAATAATTTATTTTTAAAAAATTTTCATTGAAAAAAACAAGCGTACTTGTGAAAAATTAAATTTTAAAATTATTAAAAAAATACAAAATCTAAAAAAAAATAAATATAAAAAGGAATAAAAAATATTAAAACAATAAAAAAAAAAATTAAAAAAAAGTGACCCTAGCCGAGAGTTGAACTCGCGTACTCAAAAGGAAAAGCGCGAACGTTACGCACTAGACCAACGCTACTCCGAAATATCTCTGGCGTAAAATCGTACATGCTCATCTGCCCTCCCAGCGGTTTAAAATAATTAAATTTTAAGTTAAAAATTAATTATTTAAAGTTAAAAAGTTTAACAGGTTATATTTATAACGTATCTCCCTTCATAAAAAAAGAAAAGAAAAGAAATAAAAGATTCACGCTACGAAAATACGTTAGAGAAATTTGCAACATAATTTTGGATATAGACCAGCCGTGTTTGCTCGCGTCGCCACCCAAAAGAGGAGGCGACTCAAGTAAACAAAGGATATGAGAGTGGGGAGTCATCGAAGTATACCACGCGAGTCATCAGTGAATGCCGTTCATGCTTTAGTTACTCTCCATACCATCTTTTTTAGTATAAGGTAATCCAATACTAATAGAGCTTCTCACGGCCTGTCATATTTGTATCAATGTTTTATATGCTCGCATAGATGGCAGTTCGCATGCTCTATTAGCATGAATTTTCTCTCAGTGTATATTTTAATCGAAATTCGTTATATATCGTAGTACACCCGAATGGAAATTTTTCGGTGTATGAAAATGTATAAAAGTGTATGAAAGTGTATTGAAGCATACAAAAATGTATCAAAGTGTATGAAAATGTATCTAAGAGCGATTTTTCAGACCTTATTCTCGATCCATTTTGATACACTCTGATACACTTAGATACACTTTGGTACACTTTGGTACATTTCTTAAAAAGTGAGCTGAAATTAAATTTCCTCAATTTTTTTGATGTTATACACTTTGACACATTTTGATACACTTTGACACATTTTGATACACTTTTACACACTTTGATACACTTTTACACACTTTAATATACTATGGTACATGTTGATACACTTCTGAGTATTAGCCTAAATTGTTTTTCCTGTTTTATTTTGCACACGTTTGTACACTTTGATACACTTTTACACACTTTGATACACTTTAATATACTATGGTACATCTTGATACACTTCTGAGTATTAACCTTTTCCTGTTTTATTTTGCACACGTTTGTACACGTTGATACACTTTTACACACTTTGACACACTTTAATATACTATGGTACATCTTGATACACTTCTGAGTATTATCCTTTTCCTGTTTTATTTTGCACACGTTTGTACACTTTGATATTTTTTTTTTTTTTTTTTTTTTTTTTTTAAAGATTAATATATAAAGGATATTGTCCTCTATATGATTAATCTTTTTTCTATGGTGAGGTCGAGGGAGTCCCCGCCCGGTATCTGTTTATCACATTACATCAGGCTAGACTGTCAGACCCACCATACCGAAAACTTTGACTACCGACGGATGGTCAGCCACTTTTGGTGACCAACAATCAACCGATACCCAATGAGATCGGATTTTTGAGAGTCGCGATATAAAATGGCACTTACACTAATTTTCTTTCGAAAAAAAAGTTTAGAGGTACCTGGCCAGGATTCGAACCCATGCCCTCCGCGTTGAAGGCAAGAGCTCTATCCGTTACGCCACCGCGCTCTCTTTATGTAATATAATACATTTTAATAAAACACGATACACTTCGATACATTTCTAAGTAAGAAATTAAAAAATGGTTTTACCATGCACACTTTGATACACATGCGTACATTTTTTATACATTTTAATAGTGTTTAATACACTTTTTAGGCATGAAACGGTGTATTAAAATAAGCCGTTTTCATTTCAGATATTTTCATAAATTTTAATGTATTAATGCCCCTTGGGATAAATGTAAGGTTAATAAAACGACAATATTGAAAAAATTGAAAAATATTTTTATAAATTATAAAAGTAAAATATAAAAAGTAATTTAAAACATAAGAATTAGCAATATATATTTGAAATATAATTTATAGCACTGCGTGATTTAAATCCGCGCTTAAATCCCGCCGAGCCAAGAGTTAAACGATAAATTTTTACGCTGTTCAATAATGAATATGATGCTGAATTTACTTAAATCACGCACTCATAATAAGCGACATTTTGATATCTGGATTATTTTTAAGAGTTTATTCATCGATAATAATAAGGTGTAGATTATTGCAAATATTTTTCCAAATAAATAACAATTATAAGTGTGTAAAATACGTGTAAAACGAAAGTTAATATCAGTGTAACATGTGAAGCGAAGAGGTAGTCATTTCGATGCTCTAAGACTCCGTCGCGTCTGTGATTCCCCTAAATGCAACTGCTAATACAATACATAAGTTACCAATAGTCGCTCCTACGGCCCTAATACATATATGAAAGGAAATTTAGATTTTTATTATTACAGAATTAATTTCAACAGTTTGACATAATGTTATTTCATGTTTTATATATTTTTTTATATATAAAACATGAAATTATTTATTATTCGCGAAGTGCTTAAATTTTGCTTTTTTGCAGTTTTTGCTTTTCTTTTACGATTTATCATTCGTTGAATGCCTAATTTTGCTGGTATATGGAATTTGTTTTTTTAATGAATTATCATTCGTGGAGTGCATAGCCTTTGTTTATTATTGAATTTTGAGAGTATAGATGTAGTGCGGCGGATTTAAATCACTCGAGCTATAAAATAGTATACGATACTCGCGACTTAAATTCACCTATTATTACACGGCGAAGTTAGGGCCCGAGCGTCAGCGAGGGCCCTAACTTCGCCGTGTAATAATAGGTGATTTAAGTCGCCCGTATCGTAATATACTATTGTAATGAAAAACTTACATTCTATATTAGCATTAAATATTTAAACATTAATATTATTAGAAATTTATAAATAATAAAAGTTTAATAGAGACAACTTCAAAAAAATAATTATTCTTTTGTAATACATATCAAGTAATGAGATAAGATAAATAATTTATACTAATAAACACATTTTTAATTTAATAACATTATTAAATATAAATATTTAAACATTGTTGTTTTTAAGATAGTTTTTTTTTTATAAATTTTCATTTGTATTGTCTATTGAGACTAAGTTATTTTTTGTAGTCTTTGCAGTCGCATCTTCATTATTATTAGTATTATTGCTGTTTCCATTTTGCACAGTCAATATGTTACAGGGATCTTGTTGATTATTTAAGGAAGAGGCTTCATTTAATGGAAATTTATTTTAGTTAAAATTTTTAAAATGTATCAAAGTGTGCAAAAGTGTATCAAAGTATGCAAAAGTGTATCCATTAAAAACGACATTTTTCCTTTATTGGAAAAATGTATGAAAGTGTATTAAAGTGTGCAAAAGTATATCAAAGTGTATCAAAGTGTGCAAAAGTGTATCAAAGTGTGTAACACATAGCAAATGTAGAAATTAATTTTAGTCAACATTTTCGAAAAGTGTATCAAAGTGTATCAAAGTGTGCAAAAGTGTATCAATGTATGCAAAAGTGTATCCAAGAAAATCAACATTTTTCCTTTATTAGAAAAATGTATGAAAGTGTATCAAAGTGTATGAAAGTGTCCAAAAAATATATGAAAATGTGCAAAAGTGTATTAAAGTGTATCAAAGTGTATATCATTAACGAATATAAAAAATTGATACCAAGAAACTTTTTTTTGGAAGTGTATAAAAATGTATGAAAGTGTATCAAAGTGTACCAAAGTGTATTAACATTTGGTCCGAAATATCGCTCTTAGATACACTTTGATACACTTTGATACACTTTCGTATGATTTGGATACATTTACCATTTTCACTGGGGCATATAAATTATAATTTGATTCTTTTAATAACCTTTTGAAAATTTAAATAAGAATTATAATAAGAAAGTTTACTTTTGCCAACAAAATTGATTTGTAAATTACTTCACCGTTCGTTCGTAAACAAATATATTACGTACTGATTGAACACTTTTTTTCAATTCATTTGTACGTTGTACTTTAAACTGTTTTATCCTTTTATATCAAACATCACCTGAGTCTTTGAAAAATCAAATAAATATTTAAATTTTTAAGAAATCATTGCATTTACTAAAACATTTAATATATTAATAACAAAAACGCTTAGTTATATAAAAGTTTTATTTTCTTATACTTTGATGGAAGGAGTAGATAATTGTTTTTAAAATTTTTAAAAAGAGAATTTGTCTTACAAGAGAGGTTAAGAAAAAATAAATAAGAGAACTCAAGGAAAAATAGATTTAAATTTTTTCTTTAAATTAGTTATTATATTTACCCCTTCGTGGTCAATAAAAATTAATAAAATCAGCTGACCTGTATAAATTCAAATGAATTACATTTTACGAAATAGTCAATGTATGATTTTTTTTTTATATATCACAAAATCGCTGGGTTTAAAAATTACAATAGAAAATTGTACTTACTAATCTCCCTATTTAAAAAAAACACGTGTTTTCTGCACGTGAAAAAAACACGTGTAAAATACACGTATTTTTTACACGTGTTTTTTACATGTAAAATTTGCGTGTTTTTTCACGCATATTTTTCACGTGTTTTTTTCACGTGTATTTTTCAGGTGTATTTTTCACATATTGTTTTATAGCTTTTCGAAGAGCTGCTACTGTCCGGCCTCTTATATCTGCGTCTCCCAAATTTGTGTAAGGGATGACAAAATTTAGAAAAACGCCACCTAGCGACACAAAGTCAAGTTTGAATAAAAAATCTTAATAACACATAGCTGCGTTATATATATTACGCAACTGTTTATAATAAAAAAATCACTAATTTTTTTTCAATAAAAAAAATTTTTGTTTAATATTTCAAATTTAACTTTGTTATAAAAAGCACTACAGATTAATAATATTAATAATATTATTCCATTACCTGTTTTATCAATTTAAGAGTTGTGCACATTTTTCTTTTTATGCAGTTATTCGTCTTTCTTTTCGATTTTATTTAACAATGAATAAATTCAGTAGTGATAACTCTATTCCATGTCCGTTGGGTTTCGTGAATTCTTTCGGCTCTGCGATTTTTAAAATTGAGACAAACATTCATAAAAATATGTGCACTTAAATAAAGGCAAAAAAATGTGGTTGTGAAAATTAAACATATAATTAAGAAAAAACAAAGGTTACGGTTGGGTATTGTTTGACGAAAACTAACACACTATATGAATGCGATGAAATACAGTGAACTCTCGATACAAGAGATCGCGATATAAGAGAATTCGAGTTCTTTTTCCTAAATATGGGTGTAAGCATAAGAATTCGCGTTCTCCTACCAGTATGAAAGTGAGAAAGACAGAATATACACGCATGTTGAATACAACTCACGTAACATCAAGATAGTAGGCGTGGCTATCACTCTTGACTCGAGCGTGTTGGGGACTCTTGTAGAAGAGAATTTCCAAGAAAATTCCTCTCCTACAGCCCCGTTGAGTCTCTTGTATCTAGAGTCTACTGTATACCACGAACTATCATGCTTACATATTTTCAAAAATATACCAATCAACATAAATAGGTGGCGCAATTGTTTTAATTTCACTGGCGCGATCGCAGCTTTGTTAGTTGAGTTACTTTTCTCATGCGTACTTTGTGCAAAACGTTTAAATAAATGTAACCTTTATTGTTTATTCCTTGCGTTCGAGTGCACTACGTCTTAAGTAAGACAAGTTGAAACTGGTAAAATCAAATAGATTTTTGAACACGTAAAAAAAGGAATAGTGTTTTTAGAAGTTTACAACTGTGAATAACGGCGTGAACTCATAACATTTTTTAATATATTATTTGTATTTTCTCGTGACGGTGTTTTTTTAGTTTTCTTTTATGTACGCTTTTCTATCAACGTTTCTTAAATTTTAAAATGAATCTTGAAGATGAAAAGTTATTCTACGTGGTTGAATTCACAGATCATGGGGTAGAGCCATTACCAGACTTTTGGATTGTAAAAGAAAATAATATTTATAGTGGATATTATCCACCTTATGCCTTATCTGCCAAATGTGTAAAGGCTGCTTCAAATAGGAAGAAAATTGAAAATGATTGGAACAAATGGACTATAAGCCGAATATGGTGGGATACTAGTAAGTACACGTCTATACATATGTATATATATATAAATGTTGTTTATTTTAAAAAGTAAAATAAAAATTTGTGGTTATAGAAATTGAAATACTTTTGTTCCAATCACAAATGCTAACAAAAAATAATTAAATGGAAAAAAGTTTTTGAAGTTTATAATAATTAATAAAGTTTAGCATAGTTCTGACAAAATCGCAATATTTTAAGTTTGTTAAATTAAATTCATGATAATTGATACATTTTATTTATTCGTTATCTTTATATTTTTGCAAAAATATTTCACAATTTATTTTTTAGATGTTTATATTGCAATTATATCAATGCCTGTGAAATAATAAAATATAGATTTTTCACTATGAAAGAACATAGATATACACGACCCCCTCTTAATATTATTCAAAGTGTTGCTGTTTATGTACAGTTAAAATAGATAGTTAAATATAAATTAATGTATATATAAATGAAAGCACTTAATACTTTGTACTCTCTCTTTCTATAATACTTAGTCGTTTTCTCAGAATCGACTGTCATTAAAAATTAGATTTCTTCTATACATTCGTATATTAAAAAGTAGATTGTTATCTATTCATAAGATGTTATTCTTGTAAAATTTTACGTTCTACTACTGAGAGTAAACTGTTTCTCTAAACTTTTTGACGTTGTCAAGATATTAGCATAAATACTTTTTTTTTAAGTTTTCTTCGCTTTTTCTGGTGTTTGTGATACTCTTTATTAATTAAAATTATAATTTATAATTTACAATTTATAATTTGGTAAATTTTTTCAATTGAATTTAGAAACGAAATCGTACGAAGAAGCCGTTGAAAAAACGAATTATGCTGTAGAGAATTCTGATCCTGAAACTGTATTCCAGAATAATATTAATAAAAAAAGAAGGCATACTCGACAGTCTACTGATAATCTATCACAAAATACAAAAAAAATAAAGGTTGATACAAACTGTAAATTTAATATGACACTGACTCCACTTATACGTGAGTAATCTGAATATTATTTTGGACAACAATAAAACTAATCAAATCATTAAAAAATATTAATTTAAAAATTATTTCAGATTTAATAAATAAAGATAGATCTTCAGTTGAGAAGGATGATAATAATGTCAAAGATTTTTCAAAAGAAAATAGAGATGAAAGCAGTGAGTAAATGAAATTGAATTTTAACATTTTTTTTAAGTAATAAGTAATTTTAATAAAAAATCAAATTTTTCAAAAGATAAAAAACGTTGTTGCGTATAAGTTTGTTATATATTATAAAAAAATTTAATAATGTTAAGTAAACATTAATATTTTAACTAAAATGATAATAACGTGTAAAATAGATGTAAATTATAGTAAATTTTAATATGCAAATTTTGTACCTAATCTTAATGGTGCAAAAATATGATTTTAAAAAGAAATGTTAAACCACATTAAAATTCGCCTTTTATTTTAAGGGCCTATTTGTATCATTTTCATATAACAATAAATGAATTTCAAAAAGTTTCTTAATTTTTCGAAAAAATTTCAAATACTGTCATTTTTGGCTCTTACAAGATTTATAATTTTTTTTCCTCGAAAAGTATTAAGTTTTAGAAAAAATGTATAGAGATCCATTCTGTTAGAAATAACTAAATGTAAAATATACTAACATTTTTGCATAATATTATTTGCTAAACCTCATAGTTAATATTTATGTTTCAAATTTTTTTTCTTAAATTTTAAGTGAATATGCTTCGTAGTGACTTAAAGTATAATGTGTGAGCATTAAAATATATTATGCATATATTTACAAAAAAAATTGGTTTCCAAAAATTTTTTTTTTTAATTTAATAATTTTTGAGGAAAAAATCATAAATTAATATAAAACTTATTTTTAATATTTTTTTGAAAATTATAAAGTTTTTAAAAATGTTTACAATGAACGTCCAAGTTTATTCGTTTTTCATGAAAAAATTAAGCTATTAACGAGCATGTTAACTTGTGCAATTCTTGGAGGTATTAAAAATATCTTTTTGCCATTCTAACCCCAAATTCGCAACTTCATTGCTCTTTCTTGGCTTTCATGGCAAAAAATACGGTTCACAACTGATATGAAAAGACTTTTTTTACGAAACTCGTTACGACCCTCGCCTTCGTAAACTTCTCATTTCGTAAATAAAGCCTTTTCATATCCATTACGAAATGTACTATTCTGTCAATAAGATAAGCTTAAAAAATGTTCATATTGTAATTTTCAAAAATGTAGGTATATTCTTACGTAAACAAAAAGTATTCCATCAAATTAATAGTTTTCTTAAAATCTATTCAAACAATTTTTTTATAAAAATTTTCAAAAAATTACAATATTTTATAATTTTTAACTTTTAGTCCAAGACGTCGAAACTTATTTTCTCAAGTTTTTATTAGAAAATAGAGCATATTTTTAGATTTTTAAGATCGTACGAGTTGAAGTGAAATTCTCCATATTTGAATATTATATACACACACGATACTTCTACTTGTGAAATAATAATTATATTCATTTTTGTTTGTTTAACAAAAAAAATAATGAGAATAATTAAATACCTTCTATATAATTAAAAATAAGAAATTTATGTTCTCTGGTAAAAATACACCCATTTAAAATGATTATAATCAGCATTGAATCCATTTATTTTAGCCATTAAATGGATTCATTTCTACTAGGGTTTATATCATTCCTATAAATTTTTTTATATTGTATCTCACTGTATTTTTATATGTAAAATAATGAACATATTATTTTTGAAGATGATACTACTATTGGAAACGAAAAGCATTCACAGCAACAGATATTGCAATCATCAAATGAAGTGCTCAATAACATAGAGCATTCTCAGGAACACACGATCATCAAACGATGAGCTCAATAAATTTTCCAGGAAGTCAGTTCAAGTTTGTGTGTATATTACATCTTTTTCTCTACTTTAAAATATTTGAATGTAAAATATTCATATCATTTCGCCATTCTAACCCTAAAATCGCAACTTCGTTGCTCTTTTTTGGTTCTCATGGCGAAAAATACACTACGCAACTAGTATGGGAAGGTTTTTTTAGGAATCTCGTTACGACCCTCACCTTCAGTTCAGGTCGTAAACTTCTTGTTTCGTAAATAAAGCCTTTCCATACCCGTTACTTAATGTACTATTTAACAATCAAAAATTTTTATCTTTTTCATTTTTCTTACGAAAAACAAATAAAATGATTAGAATAATTGAATATTTTAAAATTTATTTGAAATAAGAAATTTATGTTTATATCACTGCTATAATTTTTTTTATATTGTATACGCACTTTATTTTTATAACTTTATAATAAACGTATTATTTTTGAAGATGGTACTACTATTAAAAACGTAGCACATTCCCAGCAACACACATTATCGCCACCACTAAACAATGTATTCGATAACGTTTCAAATAAGTCAACATCAGATGGTGAGTGAATTACATATTTTTCTGTCCTTAAAATATTTGAATATAAAACATGAATATTATTTAAAAAACAAAAATTTGAACCTTTCATATTTTTTATAAGTAAAACAAAAATGATTAGGATAATTGAATATTTTAAAAATCATTTAAAATAAGAAATTCATGTTTATATCACTGGTATAATTTTTTTTCATATTGTATACGTACTCTACTTTTATAACTTTATAATAAACATATTATTTTTGAAGATGGTACTACTATTGAAAACGTAGCACATTCCCAGCAACACACATTATCGTCTCCACCAAACGATGGATTCGATAACGTTTCAAATGAGTCAGCTTCAGATGGTGAGTAAATTACATCTTTTTTATCCTTAAAATATTTGAATATAAAACATTAATATTATTTAAAAATCAAAATTTGAACCTTTCATATTTTTTATAAGAAAAACAAAATGATTAGAATGATTGAGTATTTTAAAAATCATTCAAAATAAGAAATTTATATTTATATCATTCTTATAAGCTTTTTTATATTGTATAGTCACAATATTTTTATACGTAAAATAATACACATTATTTTTGAAGATGATATTACCGTTGAAAACTCAGAGCATTCCCAGCAATACACATTATCGTCATCATCGAATGATGTGCTCAATAACGTAAAGCATTCTCATCAACACCCATTATCAATATCATCAAAGAATATGCTTAATAACGTTTCAAATAAGTCAGCTGCAGTTGGAGAGTGAATTACATCTTCTTCTGTTTTAAACGTATTTTAATGTGAAATATTATTTTATTATCAATGTAAAATATTATTGTATTATTTTGCAAGCAAAGAAGTCAAATTTTTGTATTTTTATATTTAAAGAAAAAGTGACTGTGTAGTATAAATAATTTAACAGTAAATTAATTTGTGATTCATGACAATGATATTTTCATTCTAGTAAATATCATAAGATTTTAGTAATATCGCATTCATGTGATTCCCACATAGCATGAAATATTTCTGAAATATTTCTGAAATATTTCATTGAAAGATTCGGAATAAAACAGAAATATTGATAAGAAATATTTCTGAAATATTGATATGTCCTTCTAGAAGATTGATTTGAAATATTTCATGTAATGTTTCTGTAACATTCTTTCATTATTTTGTAAAATATTAATTTGTAATATTGTTGAAAGATTGTAGCAATATTTGACCGCAAGATTCATGTGAGATTATGAATCTTTCAAGAAATGTTTCTGAAATATTTCTGAAATCTTTCATGAAATGTTGATTTGTAAGATTGTTGAAAGATTGCAGAAATATTTTATTAAAGGATTCATAAAAGATTATGAATCTTTCAAGAAAGGTTTCTGAAATATTTCTAAAATCTTTCATGAAATATTGCTTTGTAACATTGTTGAAAGATTGCAGAAATATTTTATTAAAGGATTCATAAAAGATTATGAATCTTTCAAGAAATGTTTCTGAAATATTTCTAAAATCTTTCATGAAATATTGCTTTGTAACATTGTTGAAAGATTGCTAAAATATGTTATTGAAGAATTCATAAAAAATTATGAATCTCTCAAAAAATGTTTCGGAAATATTTCAGAAATCTTTCATGTAATATTGATATGTTATATTGTTGAAAGATTGCCCATCAGTTTAACTAAAGTATTCATAGAGGATTATTAACCCTTTCGGAAATATTTTTGGAATCTTTCATGAAATACTGATTTGTAATATTGATGAAAAATTCTATCAGATATTATTTTTGATTTTGTAAGAGTTGCATCTCAAACCATATTAGATACTTATACATTTATTTGTTATTTATAATTTAAGCGCTTATTTATTTGTATCAAGAATTTTCGGTCTTATATACTAAACGAGAGAGCGTCCCCCCACTTGCGAGAGTTTGCCAACCACATTTACGATCACATGAAAATATAATCAAGTAGCCACCTGCTGGCAAGATGGAAGAATTGCTACAAACGCGAGAGAACTACAAATATTTAAACAATATTTCTCCAATATTTCACAGTTATATTCATAAATTTTTCGGAATACTCCATGAAATATTTCTGGAATTTGACAGAAATATTTCATGAAATATTTCTTGAAAAATTTGCGCATTATTGATTTGAAATATTTTAAGAAATAGTGCAGCAATATTTCTTCGATATTTCAGTGTTATGTTCGTACATTTTTTTAAATACTTCATGAAATGTTTTTTAAATATAACAGAAATATTTCATGAAATGATTCTTGAAAGATTTGCGAAATATTGATTTGAAACATTTCAAGAAATAATGTAACAATATTTCTTGAATATTTCAGTGTCAGATTCAAAAATTTTTTGAAATAAAACATGAAATGTTCCTTTAATATTACAGGAATATTTCATTAAATGTTTTTTGAAAGCTTTGTGAAATATTGATTTGAAACATTTCAAGAAATAATGTAACAATATTTTTTGAATATTTTAGTGTTGGATTGAAAAATTTTTCGAAATAAAACATGAAATGTTCCTTTAATATTACAGAAATATTTCATGAAATGTTTCTTGAAAGATTTGCGAAATATTGATTTGAAACATTTCAAGAAATAATTTAGTAATATTTCTCGAATATTTCGGTGTTAGATCTAAAAATAGTTTGGAATAAAACATGAAATATTCCTTCAATATTACAGGAATATTTCATACAATGTTTCTTGAAAGATTGGCGAAATATTGATCTGAAACATTTCAAGAAATAATCTAGTAACCTTTCTCAAGTATTTCAGTGTTGGATTCAAAAATAGTTTGGAATAAAACATGAAATATTCCTTCAATATTAGAAAAATATTTCATGAAATGTTTCTTGAAAGATTGGTGAAATATTAATGTGAAACATTTCAATAAATAATCTAGTAACCTTTCTCAAGTATTTCAGTGTTGGATTCAAAAATAGTTTGGAATAAAACATGAAATATTCCTTCAATATTACAGGAATATTTCATGCAATGTTTCTTGAAAGATTGGCGAAATATTGATCGTAAACATTTCAAGAAATAATCTAGTAACCTTTCTCAAATATTTCAGTGTTGGATTCAAAAATTGTTTGGAATAAAACATGAAATATTCCTTCAATATTACAATATTAAAAAAGAAAATAAATGAAAAATAAAAATTTTTTAGAAAATTTTCGAAGTGCTCTAAAATTAAAACTGCGCTGAGAAAATTAGTATTCCAAAGCTTGTTTTCTTTAGATAGTAGCGAATTAATTGCATACAAATTTTGGAGAAAATCAATCGAATGGTTTTCGTAAAATAGAAAAAAATTAAAAATAAAAATTTTTTAAAAAATTTTAAAAATGCTCTAAAATTAAAAGTGCGCTAAGAAAATTAGTTTACAAAATTTTTAATAATTTTGGCAGTCGAAATAAAGTTCGATACAAATTTTCGAACAAATTCTTCGAGTAGTTTACGTAAAATACAAAAAAAAATGAAAAATCGAAATTTTTTAAAAATTCTTAAAATGATTCTAAAAAAAAACTGCGCTAAGAAAACCAATTCCCAATAGCTTCCGCACCAGTTCATCAAAAAATTGAATTGTATGGGAAATTTGAAGTAAATCCATCGAGTGGTTTTTAAGATTTTATTGGCTTAATAAATAGAAACATTTTTTTCAAAAATTTCAAAATGCTCTAAAATTAAAACTGAGCTAAGAAAATCAGTTTTTAAAAATTTATTTTATCCGCGTAATCAGAAATAAATTCCATGCAAATTTTGAAGCAAATTCATCGAGTAGTAAACAAAAAAAAACCAAAAAACGAAAAATCGAATTTTTTTTTTTTTTTTTTTTAAAAACTTTAAAATGAAAACTAAGCTGGAAGAACCAAATTATCAATAGCTTCCCAGCAAGTTAATCACAAAACTAAATTCCATGCAAAATTAGAAGCAAATCCATCGAGTAGTTCTCGAGATACAGTTTACTAACTGAATTCATACATCCACACACACACACACACACACACACACACACACACACATACATACAGACATTTTCTGGAAACCACTTTTTTCGACTCACCGAGTTCAAATATGTACAAATTAATGAAAAAATAGAAAAAAATTTTTTTTACCGATACAATGCTTTCTCTATGAGAAAGCAATTGTTTGGAATAAAACATGAAATATTCCTTTAATATTACAGGAATATTTCATGCAATGTTTCTTAAAAGATTGGTGAAATATTAATATGAAACATTTCAAGAAATAATTTAGTAATATTTCTCAAATATTTCAGTGTTGGATTCAAAAATTGTTAGGAATAAAACATGAAATATTCCTTCAATATTACAGGAATATTTCATGCAATGTTTCTTGAAAGATTGGTAAAATATTAATGTGAAACATTTCAAAAAATAATTCAGTAATATTTCTCAAATATTTCAGTGTTGGATTCAGAAATTTTTTTGGAATAAAACATGAAATGTTGCAGCAATATTACAGAAATATTTCAATGAATTATTTCATATTCTTAAACTGTAATATTTCGAAGAAATATTTGTTCATCACTAATTTAATATTTTACTGAAATATTTCATGTAATCTTTTTTTGAAATATTTCATGCTATGTGGGTTGTTTTTATATTAAAAAGGTTATTTAAAATTTATATTGCAAAAAACTCCGAAAAATGGCCAGTTTTATACGACCCTAGTGTATCGGCTAAGGGTTAATAACGAGTTCATTGTAAAAATGTTATACTAAAATAATTAATTAAGTTAATATTATATACAAAATATAAAAATACACTATGTTCAAACAATTATATGTATATTTAAAGATTTTGTAAATTCAAAAACCTCTGTAAGGAAGCATAGTGTTAAATCAATTAGCAGCTGTTTTGTTAGTTAAAGAAATTGGAAAATTTTTTAATTCTGTGTGATTTTGATAATTAGTAAACATAAACTAATTTTATCATTAATTTATATAACTGTACATTGGATATATTTTATAATTTATTTGTTTTTAATTAGGCATGAATCAAAATAAAAACCCTAAAATATTGTCTAATGTGATTCTAAAAGATAAAATTCCAATACCGAAAAAAAAATGATGAAACTTTAGTTTTAAGCACTCGTAAGTAATAAATACAAAATTTGATTTCACCATTTTTTAAATATATTACAGTGTATTTTATTTATAAATTTTTTATAGAAAAGTTGACGAGTACACCAAAAATGGTAACTAATGAAGAAATTTTAAAAATGACAATTCCTGAAAAGTTATCATACATCATTGGTAAATATATTAAAAATATTTAAAGCAAAAATATTACAAGCTATTAGTTCAATATAATAATAATAATAATAACAATCAATGGTTTCCAGTTACTTTGCAAGAATTGATAAAATATGTTTGCAATCATGAGGTGGAAAATAAACAGAAAAATGATGGAAACATCAACGACATATTAGAAATAAAGAATATTTTTCCAATAATTATCAAAGATCGATTTGAAGAGTTTAACACGGCTATCCAAAATAATAAAAAATTTAAAAATTTGATTGTAAGTTCTAATTTTTATTAAATCAATATTTTTAATTAAATATGAAATCAAATGTTATTAAAAGTAAATTAATTTAAATTTATATTTTCATTATTTTATAATTATCATAATAAAAGATTATGATTCCATTCGCCTAAAATAATTTTATTTTACTTTCAGCTATCATATTTAAAAACAATTGGTGGTAGTGATGGTAATCACAAGACAAGGAACATTTTACGTCAAACAATGACAAATGAACTTATGATTTTATATAGCGCTAAAGGCCAAAGGGATAAGGAAAAATTTATAGATTTACCATTTTATACCCTTATAGAAGGTAAATTTTTTTTATCGATAAGTAAATATCACTAAAAATAATATATAACCAAAAATTTTCTACAAATGTTCTAATAAAATTTATTGTAATTTTTAAACATTTTTAAAATGACTTGTTGACACTTGATACACTGAGAGAAAATTCATGCCAATAGAGCATGTAGTCTAGTATCCAAAGTTAGTAAGTAATATCCTATGCTTTAATAACAGCGCCATCTACTCTTACGAGGTTTGTGCTATCCAAAAACTGTTTGTTTACATGCTTTAGTAGCTCCCCACTCTAATATCCTTCGATAGCTAGCGCTGTATCCTCTCATGGGACGTGAAGGAAGTCAACGTGGCTTGTCCACTATTCTTTCTTTACTGCTAACTATGGCATTCTTCTATTGCTCAAGTCGCCTCCTCTTTTGGGTGGCGACGCGAGCAAACACGGCTGGTCTATATCCAAAATCATGTTGCAAATTTCGTTAACGTATTTTCGTAGCGTGAATCTTTTATTTCTTTTCTTTTCTTTTTTATGAAGGGAGATACGTTAATAAATATAACCTGTTAAACTTTTTAACTTTAAATAATTAATTTTTAACTTAAAATTTAATTATTTTAAACCGCTGGGGGGCAGATGAGCATGTACGATTTTACGCCAGAGATATTTCGAAGTAACGTTGGTCTAGTGCGTAACGTTCGCGCTTTTCCTTTTGAGTACGCGAGTTCAACTCTCGGCTAGGGTCTTTTTTTTAATTTTTTTTATTATTTCAATAGTTTTTATTGCTTTTTTTTATTTTCTATTTTTTATTAATTTTAAAATCTATTTTTCACAAGTTACTTAAAATATGCTCGTTTTTTATTAATATTTTTAAATAAATTATTTTATATAGAAAATAATTTAAAATATTAATAAATAAATAATAGTGATATTTACAATACTATAGTTCAATTTTGTCTTTATAAACATATTTCAATATACAATATATATTATAACATAAATAATAATAACTAAGTTTTATTTATTTATTGTAATTTATTGTAAATTTTATAAACTAAATTATAAATAAATTAAACTATATTATTATAAAATAAACATCACTATTATAAAATAAACATCACTATTATAAAATAAACATCACTATTATTTATTTATCAATATTTGTAATTACTACCTATAAAGAATAATTTATTTTTAAAAAATTTTCATTGAAAAAACAAGCGTACTTGTGAAAAATTAAATTTTAAAATTATTAAAAAAATACAAAATCTAAAAAAAAATAAATATAAGAAGGAATAAAAAATATTGAAACAATAAAAAAAAAATTAAAAAAAAAGTGACCCTAGCCGAGAGTTGAACTCGCGTACTCAAAAGGAAAAGCGTAAACGTTACGCACTAGACCAACGCTACTCTGAAATATCTCTGGCGTAAAATCGTACATGCTCATCTGCCCCCCAGCGGTTTAAAATAATTAAATTTTAAGTTAAAAATTAATTATTTAAAGTTAAAAAGTTTAACAGGTTATATTTATAACGTATCTCCCTTCATAAAAAAAGAAAAGAAAAGAAATAAAAGATTCACGCTACGAAAATACGTTAAAGAAATTTGCAACATAATTTTGGGTATAGACCAGCCGTGTTTGCTCGCGTCGCCACCCAAAAGAGAAGGCGACTCAAGCAAACAAAGGATATGAGAGTGGGGAGTCATCGAAGTATACCACGCGAGTCATCAGTGAATGCCGTTCATGCTTTAGTTACTCTCCATACCATCTTTTTTAGTATAAGGTAATCTAATACTAATAGAGCTTCTCACGGCCTGTCATATTTGTATCAATGTTTTATATGCTCGCATAGATGGCAGTTCGCATGCTCTATTAGCATGAATTTTCTCTCAGTGTACCTTTATTATTGTATTTCAAATCAAAAGTAATTATTTTATGAATATTTCATTCAAATATATAAAGTTAAATAAGATTTCTTTAATCATGCCAATCTTTAAATTATTCATATAAAGTGAATCAAATTAAATTTCCTGCAAATTTTCAGCTGTTACAGTAAATGAAAATTATACTACTACCGACTTAATTAAGTCTTTAGGCAACAAATTAAAGGAGGCCAAGGGAAATATGAAAGAAAAAAGTAAACGAAAATAATAAATATGAATTTAAAATATATTATCATTCTATGTACATTGTAAGGATTAAATCTTTTTTAATAATTTCAGAACTACATCTCAAGAAAATAAAAACACAGAAACAGATGAGATCTCTGATACTGATGACGAACAGTCAGCGCGTAAAATAATAAACAATTTAAAGAATAATGATGATGGAGAAGAAAACATATAATCTACAATAATAATTGATCATGAAATAATATTATTATTAATAATTGTCATGATAAATCAGATTATTGATATTAATAGTTTTTAATCTAAAACGTATTTTTATTAATTATAAGCAATTCATCAATATTTATTTCATTTTCATTAAATATATCTTTGAAGTTAAGATATCATCCAGAGATTTGCAATTATATCCATGTAAATCAATTTTATTTAAAATTTGTAAAATTCCTTTCAAAACAAATTTTGTAGTTTTTCCATTGTCACACACTTATAATGAATGTATCTAAAATTTTTATGGATTTGAGTAAAGTCTAACGTAATATTTTATCTATAATGTAATTTCGTATAATATTGTATTAATGTAATCTTTTATAAAAAATGTATTTTTCTCAGATTTGTAGCAATTTTGAAACTGTCATAATTTTAAATCCAATATTTAACTTGATAATAATAGTATTTTGAATGATTTTATAACCATATGTTATAACTAAGTACATTTATTAATGTTTATCAATGTTTTTATATCCTCAAAGTGGAGTTTAGTAAAATAATTAAAACTTTTAATCAATTAAGCAAATTTTGATATAATTTTTCATATATAAAGTATTTTTATTAGTTCTAAAGTAATTGTTGAATATTTAATTCTATTTGAATAAATATATCTTTGAAATAATATTTGTTAATTTATATAACATTTGATGAAGTTTCTTATCTTCAACGTTTTTATAATATTTTTATAAAAGATTTACATTTTAGTTATATAAACTTAATAATACATAGAGCAGCTTGAATAGAATTTAACTTATGATCAGTAATAATAGCAAATAAATAGCCTTTAATTCTTATTTTTGTATTACGACCATGTTTTGTATATTGAACCTTATTATTTATTAATATGCTTCAACTATTAAATGTTTCAATCTGAAATCAACCCTTGAACAATATCAATAAGCTTGCTACTAATTTTTAAATTAAAATATAAGCAGTCGTAAAAGTAGCTATTTTTTGTCATTTATTTTTAAAATTGTAAAGGAAAAAAATAAATTATCTAATAAAAGTAAATTATCAATACCAAATTATTTATTCTAAGCTGAGCCTTGTTTTGATTTTTATATAAAATTTTGAATATTCAAAAAATACACCGTAGGTTGTTTTTCAATGTTATAGCCTCATCGTATAAACGTTGATGTGACAACATTTACAATGACTTCAGTAAGATCGTCGTTACTACCTTGTTACGAAATTATTAAAACGTCATAGCTGTAATTAGACAGCTTTGTTGAAATATTCTATAACATTGTCATTGCCATGTTTCTACAGTGTTTAAATTACGTTTGAGAAACAACTTTTTCAATGTTAATAGTAACGGATCGTTGGAGAAATGTTGTAACAACGTTGTAACGACAACTTTGTATGAGGATTTTTCTTGACATCGTCATTACAGCGTTAGTATAATATTTCTACAACGTTGGAAAGACAACTTTTTATGTACTTAATGTTTGATACATCGTTGTAAAAATGTTGTAACAACATCACAACGACAATTTTGCATAAGAGTTTTTCTTCACGTTGTCATTACAATGTTAGTACAACATTTCTACCGTGTTGGAAAGACAACTTTTCTTCTGCTCGGTGCTTTACACAACGTTGCAACAATATCGTAACAACGTTGTAACGACAACTTTGCGTAGTGGTTTTTTCTTTACGTTGTCATTAAAATGTTGGTATAACATTTCTATCATGTTGGAAAGACAACTTTTCTTGTGCTTGGTATTTGATACAACGTTGAAACAACGTTGCAATAACATTTCAACGACAACTTTGCATAAGGGGTTTTTCTTAACGTTGTCTCTAAAATGTTAGTATAACGTTTCTACCACGTTGTTTGGTGTTTGGCACAACGTTGTAACAATGTTATAGAAACGTTACGGTTCAAACAAAAGGCGGACATTTCCAACGTTAATTTAACGCTTTTGCAACGTTTTTACAACTTTAAATTCCAACGTTGTAAAGTTGTTTTCCCAACGTTATGACAACGTTGTTAAAACGTTATGTGCTGTTAGGGTAACTGCTTGTATAGCAATAATATATATAAAACAAATTATGATACAAGTTATACGGCTTATGATATGAAAAAGTGCAATATCTTCAGTAATAAAATCAAGAGATATATTGATATGACTGATTATCCTATTAAACCTAATTTATCGATCACTAATGATGTAGGTAAGAAGGATCGACAGCAGGTAACACGTTCAGACTCACAAACTGCATCTAATTATCAAAATAAAATTCATGTAAATAATGTAAGTAAAAAGTATATTAGCACACAATCTTAACAAAAAAAAAAAGATAATTCTGAGTAATGGAGCAAAATGTTGACGTATTAGAAAATATACAAGATGAATATATAGACAAAGAAGTTATATTTCATGATATTAAGACTTTCAATAAAAGTGTTAAAAGGAAAGATAACTTGATACTATATGTTAATGTTAGAAGTCTGAAAGCGAATCACTCAAAACTTGAAGTTTTCGTAGAAAGCCTGAAGGTTAAACCATATATTATTATTTGCACTGAAACATGGAAATCGAAACAGCATTTATTTTTTACCTTACCAGGATATAAAATTTATTATAATTATAGTCAAATCAACAAGGCTGATGGTGCAGTAATGTATATTAGTAATGAGGTGGATGAAATTACTGAAATAATTGAGATAAATAAACTAAAATTACTGAACACTAGTATTACACTGAATGATAAGAGAAATTTAGAAATATCTGCGTTGTATAGATCTCATGATGTACCCATCATGGAATTCATCATGAATATTAAGCATTATTTAAATGAAAAAAAAATACCAAAAACCACTTAGTAATTGGCGATTTCATCATTGATATCATGAAAGAAAACACTGAAAGTAATGAATTTCTACTTAATTTTCTGGAAAAGGGTTATATCCCTGGATTTTTTGGCATGACTAGACCATCAGATAATCTCAATAATGGTTCTTGTATTGATAATGTGTTTTTAAAAACAACTACTTTGAAAACTAAAGCTTTTAAATTAACAACTCCCTTTTCTGATCATTTGCCATTATTTATATCGCTTAGGAAACTAAGTAATAAACTAGAAGAGAAATTTAATTATTATTACGATTATAGAAAGTTAGAAATGGAAGCTACTAGGAAGGATTGGAACGTGATTGAAACAATGCATGTAATAAACGAAATTCAAGACTGCCTGGAAAAATCATGTTTTCAAAAGAAAAGACATAAATTTAAAAAACAACCTAGGGAAGAATGGATAACAAAGGCCATTTTAACTTCATGTAATAAAAAAGAAAAATTATATGTCATATGGAAAAAAAAACCAGGAAATGAGACACTGAAAACCAACTATAACAATTATACCAAAATTCTAAATAAAGTTATTAAAGATGCAAAAATCAAACATGAAAAAGAAAAAATTCGAAATAAACAAAATAACCCTAGAGAACTATGGAGATATATTAGCTCCAGGATGGGTAATAAAATAGTAAAAAGTAACAACTTAAGAAATTTAGTAACAGATAGGAATTGTACGATTGATGACTCATATGAGATGGCTAACTACTTTAACAAGTACTTCTGCAATATAGGAAAGAAACTAGATAAGTTGATTAAGAGACATACAAATGACCATATCAAATTACCCAAAATGAATGACAAAACAATTTTTTTTAGACCAACCAATCACCTTGAAATATTAGAATTAATAAATAACTTGAAAAATAAAAATGGTGGAATAGACAAAATCAATTCAAAAACATTGAAAACAATATCGGGTTGCATTGTTAATTCAATGACTCACATATTTAATTTATGTATGCAAAATTCAATATGGCCTGAATCTTTAAAGGAAGCTGAAGTTATACCAATTTTTAAATCAGGAAATAGACAAGATGTGGCTAACTACAGGCCAATCTCACTGATATCAAATATAGCTAAAATATTTGAAAAACTATTGTATAAAAGATTATACAATTTTATAACTAAGTACCAAATAATAGCTGAAAATCAATTTGGTTTGGTAAAGGGGAAGGGTACCAAAGATGCGCTAAGCTATATCAGTAATAAAATTCTGGAATGTATGGATAAAAGTAAGCCTATAGCGATTGCATTTCTAGATTTAACAAAAGCGTTTGACACAGTCAATCATTCTATACTCTTAAAAAAATTATATAACTATGGAATAAGAGGAAATGCGCATGGGCTTATAGTAAATTACCTATCCATGAGAAAACAAAAAGTTAAAATCAAAGACACTGAAAGTAATTATGGAGATGTTACAACTGGTGTACCACAGGGAACAATACTGGGGCCTTTGCTCTTTATACTGTATGTAAACGATCTTCTGACAGAAATGTCTGATAACACAATCTCTTATGCAGATGATACTGCCATAATCTCAACTGCAGATTCATGGGAGAATGTTGAACATAATATGAGATGTGATTTGGATAAAGTAAACAAATGGTTGGATCTAAATAGACTATCTTTAAACACCAAGAAAACTGTATACATTACCTTTGGTAATTACGCTGACAGTGTACCCGAGAATATTAGTATAAGGATTGAAGGAATCGAGTTAGAGAGAGTTCAAAGTTATAAATACCTCGGTGTAAACTTTGATTACAACATGAAATGGAATAAACATTTAGAAAACATTGTCAAGAAAAATAAATATTTGATTTATGTCTTCTATAAACTCTCCAAAATTATGGAAGCTGACACTTTAAGAATTGTATATTATGCCTTTTTCCATAGAATTATTAATTACGGAATAATTGCTTGGGGAGGTGCCTATAGAGGCTGCATTGAATCACTTCAAAAACTACAAAGTAGACTACTAAAGATCATTAATAAAAATAAATTCGCTGAAGTAAATCCAATGAATCTAAGACAACTTTTCTGTCTTGAAAGCTTAACTTACAACTAAAATCATCTCAAGAACAGATATCAAGAATGAGCCAGCGGGACGAGACACAAGAGCATTCCATTACCCAAGATGTCTAAAACTGTTAGTGTTAAAAGCAGTTTTATTTGTGCTATTAAGTTATACAATCAACTTCCAAATGATTTGAAAGTATTAAATATTAGGAAAAATTCAGATATAAAAAAATTACTAAATGGTTAAGAGACTATGTACATGGTTATTGATTGGAATGTAATATCGTATAGAAATTTCATTTTATAATATATTTGTTTGTTTGTTATTTACTGAAAGATATATTGTTTTTTCTAAGGCTAGATTGAACAATGTTTTAACTTTAATTTAAATTTAAATGTAATTTAGTATGTAGGCTATTAGTATGTAAGTTTAGTTAGTATACTGGACCTGCGAACAGGCAACATTGTTTGTCTCTGCAGGATTACTGTTATTATAATAATAATGTAATATACTATGTATGTATTCTGGTTAATAATAATAATAATAATAAAAAAAAAAAAAAAATATGGAGATCAATATTTTTTACTGTTTATAGGTGTGCTCTGTTTGAATGGTGTGCTCTAAATTTGAAAAAAATGAGTTTTGATCCTTCTTTTGTTGAATAATACTTTGAAAAACGTATTTTTCATAGCATGATTTTTTTTTTAATCTCATTTTTTGAAGAATGGCAATCGGCTTGGGACTAATCTTAAACGTGCACCTGATGTCTGAATATTAAGAAAACGTTTTTTTCAAATTAATTATTACCTCTGAATAATTTAAAATGGCGTCCAAAATGGACAATTTTGCCAAATATGTTTAAACAGCTATAACTCAAAGACTATAAACATTTTCAAAAAAGTTTTCAGAACAAAAAAGGTTTGAAATTCATCAAAAAGCGCTATAATATCTTTTCAGAATTTTTTGAGATACTTTGCAAAAATATTTTTGATATTCATTTTTTGGAAATTGAAAAATTTTTTCGTGAAATTTCAAAAAATTCTAGTTTTTCCTTTAGATTATTTAAAATATTTTTTAAAGTATAAAAATATTTCTAAAAGTTTATAGTTTTTGAGTTATAGTCATTTAAACATATTCAACAAAAATGCCATTGAATTTGGGTATGATCTTTTTATTTTGCCTCAATTTTTGTAATTATGAAATTTTTTGAATCGCTGATTATAATCTTCGTATAACTACTCAAAGTTTGGAATATCGCTAGTTTCCTTAATCATTATTTACATCTTTTATATCGAAAATAAATGCTAGAAGTTATACATGATTATTGTATGATTATTCTATATCGTATTCTTGCAGTTTCAGATAGTAAAAATAAAATTCAGGAGTAATGTGTTTTTTTATATTTATTCTTTATTAATTCTTCCGAAAGTAAAAAATTTTGAATTTGTATTCTAAATACGTATGCTATACGTTTCATATCTAATCATCATGTCTAAAAGGAGATCTGTCTCTGCATCTAAAAAAAGGACTTCTTCAAGGAGTCATTCACCTATCAAATAAGAAGAAAGAGACGAATACGTTTGCGCCAATTTCATCCCGTCATTTAATGATTCTGGTGAATCTGACTTGGATGAATCCAATTCTATAAACGATCAATCTGAATCTGACGATTCTAAAATTGAGATTTGTGATCATTCACAATTCGTAGCCAAATCGTATGACAATGTATATGATGATTACAATAGTTCTTATGTATATGAATAGGTTGGCGGTGAATTTAAGTGTTCTAGAACTTTTGCAAATAAATTTTTTCTTAAAGAGACTGACAAGGCAACAATCATCAAGAGCTCATCTACAGAATTATTCGAATATTTTTTTTTACCAGAATTACAATTTTATAATTTAAATTTTATATCTCTCATGGATCCTAAACCCGTATCTATTTCATCAACAGCTGCAGGAGTTACCCCATTAAGTACAGCAGAACGTAGACAGAAAGGCAAAAAGAGAAAAGAAACTGGATTTCCCTAATGCGTTTCTTATTTACAATAAATTTATGGTGGTGTTGATTTGCATGATCAACGATGCGACAAAATAGAGCCAATTTTACGTTCCAAAAAGTAGACATGGATTATATTCATTCGCATCATTCAGTCATCACTCACAAATACAACAATTTTATACAATAAATGTAATAAAGGTAAAAAAATATCCACAACCAAAGATTTTGCCATAAGCGTAGCAAAAGTTTATCTGAGTAGAGCTAAAAAACAAAGTACCAGTCACGTTTTAGAAAGAAAGAGTTATCAGCGATATTGTAGTACCCTGAACTGTAAGATCAGAACAAAAAAATATTGCCAAACATGTAAAAAGTTTTTTTGCGAAACATATTCTTTTACTCACCACTAATAGAAAATTATAGAACTAAAAAATATAAATATGTATAAAAACAAAAAAAAATAAAAATTAAACAACTTATAAAGAATAAAAAAAAAATTAAATAGTTAAAAAAAAATAATAAATAAAAAAAAAATAAAAAATAAAATAAAATGATTCTTAAAGTCACCCTTCTCCAGGTGGTGAGAATCGGGCAACATCAGATTTCTGAAGGCTAAGGGTGAAAATTCAAGAAACGTACAATTACTGTCCGCGGTTTATCTAGTTCTAGGTATAATGAACCATAATTTTCAAATTTTATTCGAAATGGTTGCTACATTGAATGCTACAAGATTCAAATTTTTCAACTAAAAAACAATTAACTTTTAGAAAAATTTTTATACCTTGAAAAATGTTTTGAATAATCTTAAAAATACACTGGAAATTTTAGGAATTTCTCGAAAAAATTTTTTAATTTTTATAAAATGATAAAATATTTTTTGCCAAGTATCTCAAAAAATTATGGAAAAATGTTCTAGTACACGGAAATGACAGATAACAGCTAGGCTATATTTGTCACATTAGTGATCAATGTGTGTCGAAAATTTTGAGTTTCCACATAGATGGGCGATGTGTGCACGCCGAATTTCTATGTTTGCGCATTGTCTAACTACACTCAACTCATAGGAGGTTGTCACACTGATCATCTTTTATTTTCGCACTGCTTGTCAATGTGTAAACATAGAAATTTTAAATCTGACATGTATGGAAAAAAAATAAATTAAAATGAAACTAAGGTTATGATCCTCGCTATCAATGAATATCTGAATTGGAAGATAATTGTGACTTTAATATATTAATTAGTGCTATTCTAATTATAAAATTTTTAATTTAGTCAAAAACATTATGATTAATAATTTTAACGTGAGAAATTATTGCTGTTAGCAATTCAATGTTGAAATCATTAAAAATTATGTGGGTGGAGTTCGATGTTTCGAAAATCTGTTATTTTTTTGAGCTTAAAAATTTCCAATATCACATTCTTATTATTTATATAAATTGAATAGAAATTTCGTTTTTAATTCATGTTTGTAATCGAAATGTATTCATTCAAATAAATTATAATTAATATTTAGAACTGTAATAAGTATTCAGACAATAATATAATGATGAGGTACTTTGAAATTTCTAATATAGTATTTCAATGTATTTTTTTTTAATACTTGTTGAAAATTTCATTAAAAAACCCGAAATATTTCATCATTTTACGGTATTCTGTATACTTGTTACAATTCTAAAGCGATTATAATTTATACGAATAAATGCATGTCGATAACAAACATGAATTAAAAATTGACTTTCTATACAATTTAAATAAATATTATGAAAAAGCCATTTGAAATTTCAAAATTCTCAAAAAAGATAATGGACTTTCGAAACATTGAACCCTACGTATATTATTTTCAATGATTGAATTGCTAACAGCAATAATTTCTCATGTTAAAATTAATAATAATAATGTTTTTGATTAAATTAAAAATTTTATAATTAGAAGAGCACTAATTAATATATTAAAGTCACAATTATCTTCCAATTCAAATATTTATTGATACCGAGGATCATAACCTTAGTTTTATTTAAATTTTTTTTTTTTCCATACATGTCAAATTTAAAATTTCTATGTTCACACATTGACAAGCAGTGCGAAAATAAAAGATGATCAGTGTGACAACCTTCTATGAGTTGAGTGTACTTAGACAATGCGCAAACATAGAAATTCGGCGTGCACACATCGCCCATCTATGTGGAAACTCAAAATTTTCGACACACATTGATCACTAATGTGACAAATATAGCCTAGCTGTTATCTGTCATTTCCGTGTAGTCTCTGATGAATTTCAAACTCTTCTTGTTCTTAAAACTTTTTTGGAAATATTTATAGTTTTTGAGTTATAGCTGTTTAAACATAGGAATGTGTGGCATAGAAATGGTAGATTTCTGGCAAGACGGGAAAGGGAAGAGAGAGCATATACATTTGCTTCGAAAAATGTGCAGTTCTGATAACATGACAAATCTAAAGTAATAAGTGAATGCTTGAACAATGACGACGTTGGTTTGACTAATAAAAAATGTATTATTGATAGGGAAAAGTTAGATAATAATAATGTCAACATCTCTCCCCAATGACTACATTGGATCACTTCGAAGAGTCGAACAGGGAAAAAGGGTGAACTGCGGGTGGGCTTTTTAAATGTGACCTCCTTAAGAGCTCATATTGAACGGGTGCGTAAACTTCTTTGTGATGGCCCTTCTTATGATCTGTTTGGAGTGGCTGAAACCAACTGTCTGGGATGACGTCATTCGGATCAAAGGGCTTAAAATATTTTGGCAGGACCTTTATCAGCAGAAACCTTCATGGAGGAGGGGTTGCCCTTTATATTAGAGATAATTTAAAATGTGATGTATTAACTTCATCATAAATCACAACCTATACTACCTGTGGTAAATCTGAAGTCCCAGAGTACATCTTCTGCTCTATTAAAAATGGCAACTCTGAACCTGTGCTGTGGTGCATATTATTAGAAAAATTGGCTGGCTATGATTAGACAGCATTTTTACAGAGGGTATAGTTGACCCGGAGTCTGCACTTGGCTGCATTTGTGACAATTTAACTGATGTTATAGAAAATTTAGCAACAGTGAAGACGTTTAAATATACAAATGATAAACCTTCGTGGTTAAATAAAGAATTGTCGCAGATGCAGTGCAAGAAAGATGCTGTTTATCAAAGATATAAACGGACAAATGATATGCAATATCTCGCTTTGTTTTTGCATTTACGAAAAACAGTAGACAAACAGACTGAACATACAAGAACTACATACTATCACAATAGACTGTTCAAAGTTCTTGCGGATAGTAATGTCTGGAAGGAGTTGAAAAACCTAGGACTTCTATTCGGACCTCAAGGGGACTTGAATGGATTTATTTCTGATGAGTTTAATGCGCACTTTGCTGGAGTGTCGGTTTCCCCGCATGGTAATGATGATGGGCATCGCGAGAAATTTCTTTCTGAATGTAGTGAAAATGATTTCACTTTTAAACAAATTCTCATTTCTCGCGGTGAGGATGGCATACCGCAAAACTTGATACTTAACGCTTTACCGTTTATCGGAGAACATCTTGTGACTCTGTTTAACTCCTCTTTTGCGGGGGAGGTCTTTCCTAGCCTTTGCAAACAGGCACGCATTGTGCCTTTGAAAAATTGCTCTGCATCTAAATCGCCTAAGAATTTTACGCCTATTGCGATTCTGTGTTTTCTTTCGAAGGTACTTGAGAAGATTGCTCATGACTAATTGCAGGAGTATATTGCTACAAATAAGTTACTTGATCCGATATAGACTGGTTTTAGGAAACATCATTCGACGCAGACAGCCATATTCAAATTAACTGACGACATAAGATCAGGCCTAGACAAAAAACTTGTCACACTTCTTTTACTTTTTGACTTCAGTAAGGCATTCGACACGATCTTTTCCTTCAAATTACTTGCAAGGCTTAGATCGATGGGGTTTTTCTGGGCCACTCTTGTGTGGATAAACTCCTATATTTTAGGGAGGAAACAAATGGTTTCGACACACTTACAAGAAGAATCAGGTTAGCTAATAACCAGCCTAGAAATTTCACAGGGTGTGGTGCTGAAGCCTTTGTTGTTTTGCCTTTACGTTAATAACGTACGTGACGCTCTTAACTCTGATAGTGTTGAATACCGACTGTATGCAGACGACCTGCAAATCTATATGCAGGTTCCTTGTGAGAATGTGGATGAGAGTATTTTTATCCTCCACAGGGCAGCCAAAATAGTATTGAAGTGGGCAGTTGATGCTTCCCTCACTTTGAATGCTGATAAGACTAAGGTAATCGTCTTTGGTAGTAATCCTTTCATTAATTCTTTTTATACTGGGGCGCCGAAGACGATTGATCTTGGGGGAGGTGTCAGCATTCCTTTCTCTGGCTCTGTAACGAGCCTTGGTGTTGTGCTTGACTCTAAATTTTCTTGGGAGTCGCACATTATTATGGTTATAAAAAAATTTAACAGAGTGTTATATGCTTTGCGTTTTTTTCATCGGTACACCACAGAGGCTCTGCGTAAATAATTTGCAACTGCCCTGCTGTTTCCATATCTCGATTACTGTTCGGCGGTTCTGCTTGATGCTACGCAGGAGTTGAGAAGAAGGATACAAAGACTGCAAAATTCGTGTGTGAGATATGTATTAGGCGTAAGAATGGAAGCTTATGTTTCTCCTTATAGAACCACGTTGGGTTAGCTGCGTATTATTTCGAGGAGACAGTATTTTCTAGCCGTACTTATGTACAAAATCGTACGCATGAATACTCCGGAGTATCTAGTGGGTCTCTTCATTAGATGTGTACCTAGGGTGGCTACTAGAGAAGAGATTAAGGAGCTAGCGGCGCTATTTATGCGTACTGAAACTGGCGGGAATTCCTTCAGAGTTCAAGGTGCGCATTTTTTGAACTCACTGTCTGCTGAGATTAAACATCTTCTATCTCTCAGCAGGTTCAAGTCAGCAGTGAGGGGATACTTGCTCGACCTTGATTGTATTTAATATTTTTAATTTATATGTTAATTCATTTTTGTAATGTCACATATATAGGCTTGAGGTATAAATGTATTTATTGTGTGACTGATGGCTGAATGATTTCATTTTGTTGTATTGACTGCGTCGTATGCTTTTGTATACGCTTTTTATTGTCTTATTTTATTTAAATATTGTTATATACTTTTAAACTTCAATTTTAACATTTCGACTGATAGATAAGGAGTGACTGTTTTTAATTTATTGTATTATTGCGTGTATTTTTATTATTTTAATCTTTGTTTGTATTATTCTGTGATATCGCTTTTAATAGTGACTTACATTTTGAGTATTATTAGGATTAGCTATTTGACTGTGATATCTGTATTTAGGTGCAATATTCTTAATTACACATTGTGTTACATGCCTTTTTGTATATTTATACGAATAAATGCTCATCTATCTATCTATCTATCTATCCAAACATATTCGGAAAAATTGTCCATTGCGGACGCCATTTTAAATTGTAAAGAGGTGATAATTAATTTAATAAAAACGTTTTCTTCATATTTAGACTTTGGGTGCATGATTAAAATTAGTCATAAGCCGATTAGACACCGGGAAGTCTTTGAAAAATGAGATTTTTAAAAAAATTATGCTATGAAAAATACGGTTTTTATTAAATATTTTTCAGAAAAAAAAGAATCAGAACTCATTTTTTTCAAATTTAGAGCACACCATTCGAAAGAGCACACCTAAAAATAGTAATAAATGTTGATCCCTATTTTTTTTCTTTCTGTTTTTTTCAAGCAGTACAATTTTAAAATCAACGGTCGAAACCAGTGCATTTGGGCGTTGAAGAGTTAAATTAAGAAAAAAAAGAATCAGAAGAAATAGATAAAAAAGAAGCTTTATTTTTAACAGGACTTAATAGGAAAATGGTAACAGAGCAATCACATAAATATAAAGAAAATTCAGAAAAAGACATTATTATGAAAATGTAAGAAAAAGAAAGTAATGATAAATTAAAACTAAGGCGTGTTCAAGAAACTTTACGTAAGAAAAAAGCTTATATAAAAATCAAAGAAAAAATTCCAAATAAATATGAAGAGAAATTAGAAAATACTGAGATAACAAAATTGAAATTCAGGGAAAAAATGAGTACTGATAAATTGAAACAAATACGAGCGAATGAGCCTTTACGTAGGAAAGAAGCTTATATAAATATTAAAGAAAAACAAACAAAAAATATAAAGAAAAATTAGAAAATACTAAGATAACAAAACTTAAATTCAAGAAAAAAATGAGTATTGATAAATTAGAACAAATACGTGCGAATGAAGCTTTACGTAAGAAAAAAGCTTACATAGAAATGGAAGAAGAACAACCAAATAAATATAAAAAAAAAAATTGAAAATATTAAGATATCAAAAATAAAATCAATTGAAAATAGAGATACAAATAAATTTAAAAAATTGCATAAAAAAGAAAAATTACGCAAAAAAGAAATTTATAGAAAACTTATTAAGAGCAGGCCGGATTCGCTTTCCCTGTCTAATTAAGATTTTTCTTCTACTTTGGCGTTACTTTTTTTCTCAAAAACAAAACGGTAGAATTTTTTTTTCTTGTGCATAGATGTTCATGATAATAATATCTATTGGGCTCAACCTTTAATTCGAAGATACACCGATTAAGATTTGAGTAAATAACTAACAACTCAATTGTTACTCGGTCGGTATCAGGTTCTACTCCGACCTGTCGTTAATGAACAATATAATGAATATGAGAAAATGGTACAAATTCAAAATCGAAAATTGGAAAATGACAATATTATTAACAAAATACAAGTAAAAAATGATTGTTACCAATTGAAAGAATCACGCACAAGGTGTAATCAAATAGAAATTAATGACAATAAACATATTAATAATGATACTACAATAAATAAACCAATAGATGGTAAAAAGCGAAAATATAAATATGATTCTTGTCAATTCAAGACATTATTTATAGAGTGTAAACGATTAATAATTGAAGACAATAAAAATTATAATGAAAATTACAATAGTAAAAATTATAATAACAATCATAATATTGTATTAAACAAAGTTATTGATAAAACAATAAAGGGCAAAGTAGAAAAAAATTAAAGAAGTTAAATGAAAAAGTTTTAACTAAAAAAAATTAATTTGAAACTGATTAGCTGTATAGCAAATATATATTTCGATGAAAATCTCATATCCGAAAATTACATTGGTTCCATGACAAATACATATGTTTATTGTGATGCGAAACATTTTGCTTTCAAATATTCTAAAAGTCACGATTTCTCCAATTATTGTCATAAAGGTAAAGTAGAATTGTTAGAAAATCCTTCTTACCCAGAAAAATTAAAGATTTTTTTTAGCAACTGAATCAACAGAAGAAAGTATTGATTTTCGACGCAATGTTAGGTTGTACAATAATGCTTTAGCATTCGCAAGTTTTGATGCCAATTTTAGTATATTGCCGAGTAAAGAACCACAAGTTTTCAGAATATGTGGACAAAGTTACCATAATGTATATGCGTTACATCCTAATAAAGATGAAGCACGTAAGTATAGACAGTTATATATTTTAGATGATGAAATGGCAACGATTGAACGGAATAAGTTCAATACAAATCCAACATTATTAAAACATGTAGATAACTTGATAAGAGACATTAACCCTTATGCTAAAACCTATAAAATGATGCATGAAGTAGAAGAAGAAGAACTACAACGATGTGCAAAAATCAATTGTCCTCCAACAACTGTTACTATGTCTATTGTCCGCAATAATAATTTGGATGAAAATAGATATAATTTACCTACCTGTGAGGAAGTTGCAATAGTATATGTTGCAGAAGACGATCTTCCTTTTATTGAACGTGATATTGTCATTTACTCCGAGTATAATAAACCAATTAGTATACTGACAATTAACATCTCGCATAAAAAAAATGTATTATATCTGTCAGGTAGAATACAAAAAAAGAAGAGACCCGTATTTATTTTTCAAAATATGATAGATTGCAAAAGTTATAGCCGGTATAAGTTAGTACAATTTTGATATCTATAGATATAGCGCCATAATAAATGACGTCATAAAAGCAAATACTTTCGTGACGTCACACAGTTTTAACTGCCTCTATATCTTTGAGTTTTGATTTTCATGAAAAAAAATACGTGTCCTTTATTTTTTATTTTTCTAAATAACGGATATAATGGAATAAAAAAAAAATTTTCACGCAACATCCCAATCGGCAGACATACAGATCCTATGACATATCTTCTTATTAATCCTAATGGTGGTTTTGGATAGAAGCCAAATATGAAAAGCAAATTTGGAAAATCTAATATTTCAAATTTGGAATTTTATAATTATAGATTTAGTGTTAGAAATTAATTTAATCCATACCTTAATTTGGAAAAATTATCTCAACAGTTTATTGTTTATGCGTTTTTAAAAGTTGAAACCTCCAGATTATATTTCATACGAAAAAACCAAAACGTATTAGAAAGTGATTGTGACAAAGGATTATGGACTATTTACATAACAGAAAAGAATTAGATTCTTCAAAAATTGGAAAAATGGTCATATTACCATCAAACTTTACAGGAAGTCTACGATTTTTAAAACAAAATTACAATGACTCAGTGATACTTGTAAATTATCATGGTAAACCTGACCTCTCGTAACTATGACCTGTAAACCACATTGGAAAGAAATAACTGAAAACTTGGAAATTTATGAAAATGCAATAGATAGACAAAATATTATAATAAAAGTATTTTATGAAAAAGTAGAAGAATTAAAAAATTTAGTTATAAAAGAGGGAACATTATGAAAATGTATTGCTTATAGTTACGTAATTAAATTTCAAAAACGAGGATTACCGCGTATGCATATGTTGTTATTCTTAGATAAAAATGATAAATTTGACATTCCCGAAAAAGTTGATAAAATAATAAGTGCAGAAATCCCCAATAGAGAAATTTATCCAAAATTATATGGTATTGTTAAACAATTTATGATTCACGGTCCCTGTGGTATGCAAAATATAAATTGTCCGTGTATAAATAAAAATACGAAACAATATACTTAAAATTTTTCAAAAAAATTTAATAATACAATAAAATTTAAATCAAATGGATATCCACTATACAAACGTACAAATGATGGCGTCAAGATAATTTTTAAAAATAAATTTACAGAAAGAATTGCAGATGATGGATTTGTTGTTTCTTATAATCCTTACTTATTATTGAAATTTAATGCATACATAAACGTAGAAGAATGTTCCGCTGTACAATGCATTAAATATTTATTCAAATACTGTTATAAAGGTCATAATTGTGCATACATTAAAATACATCAAGTGAATGTCCATTTGCAATCAGAAAATGAAGACACTTTTCACAATGACAATCGTGAAAATGTTGAATATGAATATGACGAAATCCAACAATACATTAATACACGATAATTATGTCCACCTGAAGCAATGCACAGACTATCATAATATCCTTTACATGTTATTTCACATACTATAAAACGTCTAAGCGTTCATGAAGAAAATCAACAAAATGTATTTTCCAAAGAAGGAAAAAAAGTAATGATCGTGCAAAAAAATGTAGGAACAATATTAACAGTATATTTTGAACTGTATAGAGAAGATTTTGAAGCACAAAATTACTTGTATTCAGAAATACCAAATTTTTATACATTTGATGAAAAGCTGAAAAAGTGAAATGTAAGAAAAAAAAAAAGAAAACCAATACTTAGTAGAATGTACTTGGTAAGTCCGAAAGATAGAGAACGTTATTTTATTAGGTTATTACTATTACATGTCAACATCTTTTGAAGCTTTGCGTACTGTTGATGATGTGATGTATAATTCGTTTTATAAAACAGCTAAGGCAAAACAATTAATTAATGAAGATATAGAATGGGATATATGTTTAGAAGAAGTTTCTCTTTGTGAATTATTTGCTATTTTTAAGTTCTAGATCTTCCTCTAGGGGTTGTAGGACCTTGCAGGGTAAGAGGACGGTGGGGAAGCCTGGAGGCTTGGGAGCCTAAGATCTTCTCGTGCGGGGGATGTTGGGTCAGTGCCTCTCTGCTTTTGTCTCATCCTACTAGGCAGGCTTTGGGGACGCGAGGTAGGGGGCGCTCGTGTTGCTGCGCTGAAAGCTTCTGGGGGTCCTGGCATTTGACAGCCGTGGGGCGTGGAAAATCCGGCTTGGCATCGTCAACCTGAAGGTTTGCCTAGCTGAATCTAGAATGGCTCAGCAGCCCGAGGTGACTAAGAAACAACCCGCCAACCCTCTTTGGTGGTGGAAAGATGTCGGGTGTTAATAAAATACATCACCCCCTGACTGAAGGTGTAATGCAAACCGTGCCGATGTTGTTCGTGGCCCAGGGGTCACAGTGGGTCTCAAACGGTGCCTCGTAGATACTGGGCACCCTCTACGAGTATTAATGCCTTACGTCTGCATGCGGGGCTCTGTGGAGGTAGACCAACCTTTCCCTAGCTACTCGTGGGATTCAAATGGATACTCAAAATAAACACAACCTTACGCAACCTTGTAGTGCGGAAGGAAGGAGAACCGCTCAACTTGAGCTGGTGACCCAACCAGAAGCGCAAGCAGTGTTTGCCAACACGCTCGTGAACCTGAAAAGGGGGACCCATAACACGCTGGTGAACCTAGAAGGGGGAACCGGAACTACGCCGGTAAACCTGGAAAGAGGAATCGCAACTACGCCGGTGAACCTGGAAGAAGGAAGTGTCAATAAAATGTAGAGAATGGGGAGCAAGCAGAGGAGGGAAAAACGTCAAGAGGTCACGCCCTCCTTCTCTTTGCTTTCGACTCCCTCTCAAATCAAAGGAGTCAAAAGACCCTAAACATCATGCGATACTACACTGGAGGGGCAAAGACCCCCTAAAAAGAACAACGCTGGACCGGGAGAAGGCTCCCTGTCCATCACACAAAGAACAAACCCACTCATGGTTGTGGTAGTTCCGGTGGAGTATCTAGACGAGTGCTTCGCGTTAAGTGATTTGACGAATCTTCACAAGGAGATTGAGAAGCGCGCAGACCAAATAGAGGATGGGCAACTGCCAAGGTTCGAAGACTCTATGGTAAAGAACGGTGCAATGTTCGTCATGCCAGCGGATCGATTTAACAGGGAGTGGTTTGTGCGGCAGATGGGTGAGAAGAGTCCGCCAGGTGCTCCCATCTTCAGAGTAGGGAGGATTGAGCTTCTCTAGCGTCTGATTAGGGCCACGATGCAGCTAACTTCAAAGGTAGAACCGGGAGTGACGTTGAAGAGGCTGGGAAGGCTCAATCCGTCACTCAAGGTGGATGGCTGGAGGCTGTACGTGATCTCGGAATCTCGAAAGCCAAGCAAACTGCAACGACAACAGGGTCCAGCAAAACAGAGGGACCAGCAGAGGACGTAACCGGACCAAGGGTCAACGGAGCAGTTGGAAGGTAAGTTGAACGAGGAGGGAATGTTGCTTATAGTCGGCATTTCCGAATCATCTCTCAAAAGTCTGAGTTCATCAGATAACAAGGCTTACTACAGTATGGACAGAGTTGAAGTTAGATACTCTGTCAAGACCGTGGAAGCATCAAGTAATCAATAGGGAAACTTCCAAATGGAGGGGATCCTTAAAATTACTCAGATTAACTCGCACCACAGTAAAGACTCTTCAGCTCTTCTTGCGAGGAATCAGTCTGTGGCGCACATATATCATCGATACAAAAACCATGGATCGTCAAAGGCTCAATCAAAGGACTTGGAAGAGGTGGCAAAATTGTCAAAGACCCAACAGCAGTCAAACCCAGAGCGTGTATCTGGATCAAAGGTCTGGAAAACACGCCACTTATGACAGTCATTACTCGAGATGTAGTGGCTACTAAGGTGAAACTCTCCATAAGAGGTGTTTCAAAGGAGGTAGTACTAGCTTCAGTGTACCTCCTCTATGAGGATGAAATCCCTACAAATGAGGTAATTAAGTTGGTGGACTATTGTGGCGAGAGGGGGCTCCCTCTGGTTTTGGGATGTGATACCAATGCGCAGCAGTGGTATGATGGAAACGCACCAGCCAAATAACAACAGCGAAGCTCCTAGATAGGCTAAGGGGGCTTGTCCTGAGAGCCATGACAGGGGCAATGAGGACTACTCCCATAGAAGCCCTGGGATTCTTGATGGGAGTGGCTCCCTTACAACTGTATGTACAAGAGGCTGCTAGAAGGTCTGCATGCAGACTGATTGCTCTTAATATGTGGACAGGGAGAGGTGAACACACTAACCCTTCTTACCTTAAACAGGATATATTATTAAAGATGAGGTCAAATCTGATAGTGACGAAATATCACTTTGACAATAAATTTGAGGTGATTTTCATAACCAGAGAAGACTGGCTGACAGAAAAAGGTAATGATAGAATACCAAACTCAGGCGATATCTGGTACACGGACGGATCAAAGTCCAGAACGGGTACTGGAGCGGGCATCCATCGAAGGAAGCTTGGGAAGGGGACTATGATCTCGCTAGGCAAGCAGGCTTCAATTTTTCAGGCAGAACTGGTGACTATACTGATCTGTGCTCAGCTGGCACTGGATGCGAACAACCAAGACATAGTGAACATCTGTTCGGATAGCAAAGGGACACTCATGGCTTTAAAAAGCTACAAAACTAAGTCTAGTCTGGTAGAGGAATGCATCAAGTCACTAAACACTTTAGGAGAAAGATGCAGGAAACTTAAACTTCACTGGGTTCCCAGTCACGTGGGAATCAAAATCAACAGGATAGGAGACTACCTAGCAAAACTGTCTGCAAAAAAACCACTAATTGGCCCTGAACCTGCGTTGGGAATTCAGATGAGCCAAACTAAAGAAAGAATGTGTCAATGGCGAGGGACACAACATAGAACAACCGGGAGGAATACACCAGGTTGCAAACAAGCTAAAGCTCTGCTGGGTGACGATCCCGATCATGCGTGGTTGGCACGGGGTCCGAACCTAAGCAGAGAAGATATAAACATAGTTGCACAAATAGCAACAGGGCATGGTAAACTAAATTATCACATGTACAACATAAAAGTGGCTGGATCTCCCGCATGCAGATGGCGCAGTGCCGCCTTGAAGACGGCTCAGTACATCCTCTGTTAGTGTCAGGAACTAGTAACAACTAGAATGAAACTCATAGGAATGAAGTACTCTGACATTAACAAAATCAAGGTACTCCCCTTAAATAATGTGATTTCTTTATACAAAGAGATCACAAAAGATTGCGTATCCAACTATGCCTAACCACACATGCCCGGATTCCATAAAGTTGTGGTGAAGGGTCGCTGGTGGGATTAACCATGGGGTTGCATAGGGTCTTTGGCCTACGCAGCATTAGGTGGTTCTATTCTTATATAACTACCTATCCGTCATTCTTAATAATAATAATAATAATAATAATAATAATAAGTTTTAGATTGTGTAATAGTTGAACTCGAATATATAATAAAAAATATAATATTTACTAAAATATATATCAACCGACGCTATCAAAATCAATAGTTTGATATGATGTTGAATTAGCTGCATAAGAGGATGCGTTGTTGAATCGGCTGCATAAGAGGATGCGTTGTTGAATCAGCTGCATATGGAGATGCGTTGTTAAATCGATTGCATAAGAGAATACACTGTTGAATCGACTGCATATGGGGATACGCTGTTAAATCGACTGCATGAGGGAATGTGCTGTTGAATTGACTGCATGTGGGGATGCGCTGTCGAATCGGCTGCATATGTGGATGCGCTGTTGAATCGACTGCATATGGGGATGCGCTGTTAAATCGGCTGCATATTGGGATACGCTATTGAATCGGCTGTATATGGGGATGCGCTGTTTAATCGGTTGCATATTGGGATGATCTGTTAAATCGGCCGCATATTGGGATGTGCTGTTTAATCGGCTGCATATGGGTATCCGCTATTAGATTTGCAATGTCTAATGTTAAAGTGAGATGCACAAACATATTACAATAAAAAAAAAATATTAAAGCGTCTGGAACGGAGCCTGTATAAAATATTATAAGGAATACGCTCCACTGAAGAATCTAATGTAAATGTATACAGGCTTGGATAAAACGCTACGTTAAAAAATATAGGATACGGGAAAATGTAAGATAAAGAAAAATATAGAGCTCGAAAAATATAGAGCCCAAGAAAATATAAGAATAAAAAAAATATTAAGCCCAAAAAATTATAAGAATCAAAAAAATATTGGGCTCAAAAAAATATTGAGACCAAGAAAATATAAGAATTAAAAAAATATTGGACCCAAAAAAATATAGAGCATAAGAAAATATGAGAATCAAAAAAATATTGGGCCCAAAAAAATATAGAGCTCAAGAAAATATAAGAATCAAAAAAATATTGGGCCCGAAAAAAAAGAGCCCAATAAAATATAAGAACCAAAAAAATATTTGACACAAAAAATATAAAAATCAAAAGAATATTGGGTCTAAAAAAATGTGGAATCTAAGAAAATATAAGAATCAAAAAAATATAGAGCCCAAAAAAGTATAGAGCCTAAAAAAATATAGAGCCCAAAAAAATATAGAGCCCAAGAAAATATTAGAATCAAAAAACTATTGGGCCCAAAGAAAATAGGACTCAGAAAAAAGTAGGGTCCGAAAAATATAAAGCCCAGAAAAATATAAAGCTAAAAAAATATAGGACCCAAAAAATTATAGAACCCAAGAAAATATAAATTTCAAAAAAAATATTGGGCCCAAAAAAATAAGAGACCCAAAAAAATATAAAGTTCAAAATAATATTGAGACCAAAAAAATATTGGACCAAAAAAAAATATAAGGCCCAAAAAAATAAAGCTCAAAAAAGCAAAGAGCCCAAGAAAATATAAGGATATAAAAAAGAAGCGCTCAAAAAAGTTGGCATTGAATGAAAATATAGGGCCCAAAATAATATAAGGCCCAAAAAGAAGCTTGTGACTAATGAGTACTTATTATATAAAACCCAATAAAAATTGCTACTCGTATTACCAAAGGCTTACACATTTAAAAAATGCGGAGAAACGGGAAAAAAGTGGTTTCACTTTAATATAATTTAGGATTTTCCTAAATTCAAACTTTTTTTTGAAATATAATATATTCTCAAAATATTTTGAGAGATTTTATTTCAAGTTTAAAAAATATTGCATTAATTTAAAAATGATTTTCCTTTGACTTTATTTTTGTCTTTTATGCTATAATATTGAAAAAATCAATAACTTATAAAAAAATTATATCTTTTTATGACTATTTAGTTTTTAAATATCACTTATTTAAAAACTCTTTTAATGACACAATATATAAAAAGTTGAGATTTAGATTGGAACAGGACAAAATTAAATGACCGATTATTAAACAAAATTTTTAAGGGTTTGCTTCAGACCTACTTTATCGATCAAAAATACTTTAAAAATAAATTTCGTTTTTTTCCATATGAATAAATATCAGAATTGTTTGTAATTGGAGATATCTTCTCCTTCTCTATTTTATTGCCAGTGGGTCTCTTTGTCGCTGTGAACTGAGACATGTAATGTCATCTTGCTTATGTAATTTTAATTGCCTACTTTTTAAGAGCAGGCCGGAGTAGATTTGATACTGACCGAAAATCGAAAATCCGTTATTCAATATTCTCCTACTATACGTAATGGAATGCATTAAAATTCCAAATACATCCACGAAATTTATTACTTTATTGCGTTCGCCAAAAATAGTTTTAAAAAATTCAAAAAAATTAATTTGATACTACAGCTGTTTATTAAATTCTAAATACGGTAACTCACTTTTCGTTTAAAATATGGTGTATTTTATGGAATAAACATCTATTATACAATCATGTATGTATAAAAAATTGCGCTCGATAACAATTTCTTTCAAAAACAGTATAATTATTTTATTTATGATAAAATAACAGTTTTACTTCTCGGTCAGTAATTAAAACTGCACCGGCCTACTCTCAATTGGTTTTTCCTGGTCTCTTAGTTCTATTTCACAGAGAAAAATTCAGAAAAATTTTTCCAAAATTTTCCAGGGAATTAAACTCCACTACAGCAGAGCCTTGGCCCCTGCGCTATCACCGTTTCTTCTTAAAGGTATGAACTCATTTTAAATAAATGAAAAGCGGAAGCGTGTAAATATGTATAAATATAAAGAACAAGCCGAGAAAAATCATTTCTACTAAAAATATTATATGAGCTCTTATGTGAGATCTCATATCAAATCGCCTATGAAATCTCATATATGAGTGATTTTCCCAAACTTTTAAATTCTTAGGGAACTCTGGAGTGCTGAATTAAAAACACTATAGCTCAGCTTCTTGAAGAGGCACAAGAATCTAACACGATTCAAATTAATGGTTTTAGGCCAAGAAATATATCCTGGTATTTTTTTGAGAGCACATAAAAAGTTATTCCAAATATTTTGTAAAATTATCAGAACGTGGGGCCATTTTACGTGATAAATCATATAAAAGAGCAAAATTTTCGAAGATTTATTGAAATATTTAATTTAATATATTGGATAATCAAAAAAAATCATAAGAAATTATGTTTTTACTTTATTACGAAAAATTTGAGCTGGGATAAACTTATGTGCTTGATGAAAACAAGCATAGTGTGGATAGAGTGAATAATTATATTTTTATCAGCTTGGCTTATATATTACTATACATTCAACCTTGTTCTGTGATTTTGATTTACTGTATACTGCTGATATTTTCACTGCGCTCTTTACACGCTTGATTTTATGCAATTCTTTTAACTGATAGATAATTAAAACTGATTTTTAATTATATTATTTATATTCTTTGCGTGTATTCATTTGTGTTCTATTTTCTATAAGTCATATCAATTTTATTTTATTTATTGACTTACTATTACATTATTATTAACTCTATTATGATTTATGACTGTAATATCATACTGTACTATTTTAATTTTATATATGCAAAACTATTTCAAATATTTTATGTATTTTAATTTTATATGTAATTTTATTGCATTACACGCTCTTCTTGTAAATATAATACGAAATAAATAAAATCTAATAATAAAATATCTAATATCTAATAATAATACTTTTTTTACGCATATTTACATGTGAATCGCCAGTTTCTCATAATGCACTAATTTTCTAAATCTTGTAAAAACTATTTAAAAATGAGCACACCGTCGTTCTGGTCGCATTATTTTAAGGATCAAGTACGCGATGCAATACTTAAATTTCAATGAGTAGGAAAATGAGCTAAAAAAGTTATGATAGAAAAGTAGTATAAATAACTGATTCCATTCAGATTCATGCAGGTCGTCACTGATCAAATTTTTTTTTCTCTTCTATGTGATAAAAATACCTTTCAATATGTATATGAAGATAAAATTTACCTCATAGAACGCTCAAAAATATGTTTTTTCCTCGCTACAGTGTATTTAGTGTTGGGGGTAAAAATGAAAATTAAAAAAATTGAAAATGAACCTCAATTTTGAAGTTGCCGTAGCTTCATCAATTTTTGACTTTTTTGGACGTTCTTTAATGGAAATGTGCAAAATTTAATCTTGTTTTAAATACTGTTCGATTTTTACAATACGAGTTGATCTCTCTGAGTTATTCATAAAAAACCGAAAAAGCGTCTTTTCAAACGCGATTTTCTCTACAACTATATATTTTTTTTTTTAATTTTAATGTTTTTTACCTAAAAAATATTAACTTTTAGGATAGGTGAAAATATGCAATTTTGCCTTATTTTAATAGATTCTTAAATTTTTTTTATATTTTCCATATTTAAGCATTGATACCATGGCGCATCATGCCATTTTTCCAACTATTACATCTTTCAAAAATTCGTTTATGCGTTTATTTATTAATTTATCAAAAATATTAACAAAAATCTTCAAAATGAACCCTCGTTAAAATTCTTTCATCAATTGGAATCGAAGTTATGACGATTTTAAGTTTAAAAAATAGAAATTTTTCTGGTTAAAAATTAAAATTTTTTATTCAGTTTGAATTTCGTGAATCTAACAAAAATTTTTTTTGATCTGTCGAAGAACTAAATAATAATGGCATTACTGGTTGTTAAGACTAACTAGAGGAGTGTCACGTCTCCGGAAGACGGATTTTGCTCAAACTTGAGGATAAGTTTCCAGATGACAAAATATGGAAAAAGCTAAAGTTATAGTCACAAACGCTCAATTTTTTCCTACATACAAGCAATTAAAGAAAATCACTAAAAAAGTTACTAGATTTTCAAACATTTATAGCTCTTAAGCATAGATAGCTAGAAGTTTATAACTCTTTCTAAATTAAATCTTAGATTAAATCCATTCAGAAATGTAGTTATAGCATATCAAAATATTATTTTTTCTTAAAGCTATAGCGTGATAAAGATTGCACTTAATTTTAGCTTTTATTAATAATTAATGTTTTCAAAAGAAAATTCAGACACAATCTTTATTAGGTTATAACTTTGGGAAAAAATAATATTTTGATATGCTGTAACTACTTTTTTTAAAGGATTTGATCTCAGCTTGAATGTAAAAAGAGTGATAAGCTTTTAGCTATCAATGCTAAAGAACTATATGCGTTTAAAAATCTAGTAACTTTTTCAGTGATTTTCTTCAACTGCCTGTATCTAGGAAAATTTTAAGCGTTTATGACTATAACTTTAGCTTTTTCCATATTTTGTCATCTGAAAACTTATCTCCAAGTTTGAGCAAAATCCGTGATCCGGAGATGTGACACTCTCCTAGTAAGTACAAGAATTTGAAAGAAAGGCATAAAAAAGTTGTTTACGATTGCTCCAAAAATCCGTTTAGAGAATTGGGTTATCTAACGGAGTCTTTGAAGCGCTTGTATCCGAATACTTCTTTTTCTAAAGAAGATAAAGTATGTCTTTTGTGTTACAGAATATTTTTAGATGAAGTGAAAAATACATCTATTTCATCCATCTCAAGCAGTCTAAAATCTTCGGAGGAAATTTTTTATAGTGTGGCTGTAATAGAACAGTTCCATCAGACTTCAAGCAATTTGGAATTAAAAATTTCATCAATCAAAATGCCTTAGATTACACAGGCCCACAAAATGAAAAAAAAATGTCTGAACTTTTGACCGGACATACATATTCCCATGTATTTTTCGACGCTGAATCCGAATCTGTAATAAAAATATAGGGTTTTCCTACCTTTTCTCAGAGTTTTATTGAAAAAACCTCATTTTTTACGGTTTTTTTGCGGTTTTTCGAGTCTAGAAAAAACAAATCATGAGATACGGTTAATTGGACTTCAAAATCGAATTCTACGGGAAAAAATACACGGGAAACCATACCTTCAAATTTTTTTAACGCGATTCTAGTCCTCTGTATGGGGCTGAAAAGATGAGGAAATCGGTAAAAGTCGAAATTTTGCCTAAAATGGATTTAAACAATATTAAAATTTAATCATGCGTCTTTTGAAGAGTCGATAAACATTGGAAATACTATCCTGGGGTTTTTCAGATTGCTGATCATGAATTTGAAGTCAGATTGTGTAAAAACTACTTCTAGAAGGCGGTGACAAGAACTGTATATGGTAAATTTATCGATTTTTTAAAAATTTTACGTCTGAAATACTAATTTTAGAGTCTTTCACAGCATTGACTGTAAATTCAAGATATTAACTTAGCCTATTGTGTACGTTAAACTTAACATTTTGTCTATGTTTGTCCTCTCTCTCTCTCTCTCTCTCTCTTCCGATGTTTTTTTAAATTGGCTTACGCTTACGTACACGTTTCTCTTCGAATGACCGATGTAGAGGATTTCTGACACGTTTTTGTCCTTTTTTCGCAGCTGTTTCTCTTTTTTATCATCCAGCAGTAATCTGCTAACATGTTGATACCCCAGTTTCCTTGAAATCTACGTTCAAACTCCTTTAAATCTTGGTGAAATCGTTCACCATGCTCTTCACTAAAGTCTCCGTTATTTTCAGGAAACTGATCAACGTGTGAATCAAGAAAATGAAGTTTTAAGTTCATTAGACAACCCAATTTTTCAAAATTACGTACCATTCTTTTCACAATAGCTTTATAATTCGTGTCTTTGGCATTACCCAAAAATTTCGTCGATACCTCTTTAAAACTTAACCATGCTGCCTTTTCAACATCAGTCATGCTTTGTTCAAAGTTTTCGTCTCTAAATAAAGTTCGGATTTCAGGACCATCAAAAATACCTTCATTTAATTTAGCATCAGATTTATGGGGAAATACTTTGCTTATATATTGGAAGCAGTGACCGTCCTTGTCCAAAGCTTTAACTAATTGCTTTATCAATCCAAGCTTTATATGCAGAGGCGGTATCAAAATTTTCGAAGGAATGGTACGTAATTTTGAAAAATTGGGTTGTCTAATGAACTTAAAACTTCATTTTCTTGATTCACACGTTGATCAGTTTCCTGAAAATAACGGAGACTTTAGTGAAGAGCATGGTGAACGATTTCACCAAGATTTAAAGGAGTTTGAACGTAGATTTCAAGGAAACTGGGGTATCAACATGTTAGCAGATTACTGCTGGATGATAAAAAGAGAAACAGCTGCGAAAAAAGGACAAAAACGTGTCAGAAATCCTCTACATCGGTCATTCGAAGAGAAACGTGTACGTAAGCGTAAGCCAATTTAAAAAAAACATCGGAAGAGAGAGAGAGAGAGAGAGAGAGACAAACATAGACAAAATGTTAAGTTTAACGTACACAATAGGCTAAGTTAATATCTTGAATTTACAGTCAATGCTGTGAAAGACTCTAAAATTAGTATTTCAGACGTAAAATTTTTAAAAAATCGATAAATTTACCATATACAGTTCTTGTCACCGCCTTCTCAGAAGTAGTTTTTACACAATCTGACTTCAAATTCATGATCAGCAATCTGAAAAACCCCAGGATAGTATTTCCAATGTTTATCGACTCTTCAAAAGACGCATGATTAAATTTTAATATTGTTTAAATCCATTTTAGGCAAAATTTCGACTTTTACCGATTTCCTCATCTTTTCAGCCCCATACAGAGGACTAGAATCGCGTTAAAAAAATTTGAAGGTATGGTTTCCCGTGTATTTTTTCCCGTAGAATTCGATTTTGAAGTCCAATTAACCGTATCTCATGATTTGTTTTTTCTAGACTCGAAAAACCGCAAAAAAACCGTAAAAAATGAGGTTTTTTCAATAAAACTCTGAGAAAAGGTAGGAAAACCCTATATTTTTATTACAGATTCGGATTCAGCGTCGAAAAATACATGGGAATATGTATGTCCGGTCAAAAGTTCAGACATTTTTTTTCATTTTGTGGGCCTGTGTTATCGATATAAAAATGCGAAAATTCTATGCTCTTCGAAAAAGAAAACAAATAAACGATGCATTTGATTTACAAATAGCTAGTAAAATTATGAAAGTCTACGATATAACAGATTCACCCATATTAAATGAAAATAACGAATGTGAAACATGTGATAAATGGCTCGAAAATATCAAAATTGCTTTAGATAATTGTTCAAATTTTTTTGGGAAAGTGCGGTCAAGAACGTCAAAAAAGGTCAAAAATTGACGGAGCTACAGCAATTCGTTCATTTTCAATTTTAATTTTCCTTTTTACACCCAACACTAAATACGCTGTAGCGAGGAAAAAAACATATTTTTGAGCATTCTACGAGGTAAATTTTATCTTCATATACATATTAGAAGGTATTTCTATCACTTAGAAGAGAAAAAAAAATTTGATCAGTGACGACCTGCATGAATCTGAATAGAATCAGTTATTTATATTATTCTGCAAAAATATTGCCAGACATGAACAAACATTTCTTGTGCATTATCAACGGAGTGCACTTCAATTTACTTTTTTCTTGCAATTCACATGCCCACAAATATTAGAAAAAATGCCCAACCGATTATTTGATTAGCTAAAAAAGTGATGGTCTTTGCAAAAAATTATAAATTAAAAGCCTCACACTCATTTTTAAAATTTTAGCAAATTATGATACAAATAAGAGGTATTAATGTACATATATGACTCAACTTGTTAGAGTAACATAAAGAAGAAGATCGTCCTTTTTGTTTTGCACTATCACATGTTCTAATATTGATTTATAAATGTATTAATGTGCGGCCTTAAAAAGTTTAAAATTTTCAGAGATATGCCTATATGTATGTATGTGTATAAGTATACTCGTAAATATATATAGGTAGAAAAATCATAAAAGATGTGTCTAAAAAAAAATCTTAAATTTTCATCTTAATATAATAGTAGTAATGTTTGTTAACAAAAAAATTTTTTCTTCTGTCTAGAAGCTAGCCAAGTCTAGGCTCTAATTATGATATAATTGTGTCTTAAGGGGAATCCTCATACCGACATAGAGTTCTACCTTATCTACATTTAAATTATGAATTTTAATAAAAATTTAACTATTCGTGACTGAAATTCGTAGGAGAGGCACATTCTTAACATGCCAAAGAATTTATTGCAACGTTAAAAGACAATATAAAGGTAAAAATAAAGGCGAAAACTGCTTAATACGATTAACTTTTCAATGTAGTTATGAATAATCGTATTATGCAGTTTTTGTCTTCATTTTCACTTTCATTCTGTCTTTTGACGTTGCAATAAATTCTTTAGAATGTTAAGAATGTGCCTCTTCTATAAATTTTAGTTAAAAATAGTTAAATTTTTATTAAAATGCATAATTTAAATGTAGATAAGGTAGATCTCTGTGCCGGTATTAGGACACCCCTTAAACTATATGTGTGTATATGTACGTTTATATGTATAAGTGTACGTATATGTGTATATGTGTATACGTATGTATCTACTTATATGTATGTATCTGTATGAGTGTATACATATGAGTGGCCAAATCGCAAAAGATTTGTCCAAGAGAAAAATATAGAGTCCTAATTTTTTAAGTAATATAACAGTAGTAAAAGCAATGTTGTAGAAGATCTTTTCAACAATAACTTAAAATATTTTTGTTGTAAGAATTTTAACACAAGTTTTATTTAATAAAATAAGTTACAAGATATAATAGTCTTTGTAATTAAGTGTAGTACAGAAAATGGATTTTACAATCAAAAAAGAGGAAACGTCTTGTTCGCTTTACGGCTTACAAGAATCTGACTTCTCAAGAGTCAATCACAACGTTCGCGCGCTAAATGTCCGCTACGTCGCGTTAAAAACAAAAATATAATTTTTAAACTATGTGTCCATTTCCAACAAGCAATGTTTGTTAAGAAAGAATTTTTTACTTTTGTCCAGAAACCAGTCAAGTCTGGCTCTAACTGTGATATAATTATGTTTTAAACTATATGTGTATTTATGTATGTGTATATGTGTATTTGTGTATGTGTATGTGTGTATATGTATGTATAAGTGTATGTGTATGTGTATGTGTCTAAGTGTATGTGTATGTGTATGCGTGTATAAATATGTATGTATGTTTATTTCGGAGTAGGCTGAATTCGGTGAAATATCTATAGACCATGCTTAATTTTTATAGACATTACATACGTTTATGCTCATATCTTGACGATATTCAATCTGTCAATAGTTCTTTAAGGTTAAGATTTTACATAAATTTGTATGAGTATTGACATATCTAATGACATTCTTTTGTTTTCATTACCCATACAGCATGGAAGATTTGGAATATTTCTGAAATATTCCTGCGTCCACGAAAAATCCATGTAAAAACATTTCATGAAATGTTTGTAAATGTAAATGTATGTAAAATCTTAACCTTAAAGAATATTTTGTTTAAAAAAATTTTTAATTTTCAAAATTATTTTAAGGATTCTAAATATATCAAATTAAACATTTACAAAATTGTAGAAAAGTGTATAACTTCTAGTAAAGCTTCAAAACATTTTTTTTAAAGTTAAGTTTATTATAATGCTAAACTCGGAATTTTAAAATTTACGCTATCATAAAAATTGTTGAAGCCCAGAGTAGAAAAAAAACTTTGTATTTCATTGAATTTGTTTTAAAATTTTAAAACTTAAACGTCAAATAGCTGAATTATTAAATGTTTTTTTTTTTTTTAAATAAATATTACTATTGTTTCATTTTGATTTTGAGATAAATATTATTAATTTATTTCAATCTTAAGATAAATATTAATAATTTATTTTTAATGTAATAAACATTATTAATTTCTAAATAATATTTGCGTAGTCCCTTATATGGCCTACGGCGACATAAAATTATCTGCGTAACTTGGGAGTACACCGACTGCTACTCAAGCGAGAAACATTAGTTTTGCTTGTGTGACATCCCATGGAATCACGTAATTTAAATTAATTCTAATAAATTATAAACGGTTACAACTATTTTTATTATTAACTACGTTATAGAAATTTAAGTGTTCCATGAGATGTCTCGAATTCAAACATTCAAAATTTCATCATATACATTGCAAAAATTAACAACTTTTATTTGTAAAGGAACGAAAGAGATAGAGAACGAATAAAAATTGATTAGTGAGCCGACTAATGAGCCCGGTATTTAAAAACATCTTAAGTAGTGCTTCTAAAAATTTGGACTCTGCGTCAGCTATAACGAATTTTTTAATCCTCGATCGTTCACACGGAGACTATAAAATTCTCGAATCGCTCCACTTATTGCCTTGTGTCTAATTGGGACTGCAACCAGATAGTCGGTTGCGGGGAGCACTGTAAATCAGTGTAAACATACAAACAAAATTATAATTAAAATTAAAAAATTAAAAGAATTTATGGATAATTTAGAATAAAGTTAAGTCTAAAATACTTAATTTATTCTTGTACAATTATCCAAGTACAATTAATTATTTAAAGATAATAGTGAAATTTTATAAAGGTCTTTGGGACAATTAATTGTGAATTACGATCTAAGTGATTATTAATATTATCTGTGAAGTGAAACTGACCCAGAAACCAAATTGACAGAACAGAAAAGGAAAGGATCAAAAGAATCACAGAGAAAGAGGAAATCATAATCTTTCGAGCATTCTTCTCTTTCCCTCTTTATTAGAATAAGGTAAGTCAGTTTATAAACCGTAATATTAAATTAATTGTAATAAGAAAAAGTAAATGAATATAAATAAAATATTTAACCTCAATAATTAATATTTTTATTATTTTTCTTTTTAATATATTTTTATATATATATATATATATATATAAGTTAAATGAACTCGGTCATTAAAAGTGCAGAGTAAGCATTTCACTGCTCACCAGATACATCAAGTTAAATTAACGCATTAAATAAAAGTTTTGATAATAATTCGTATCAAACTTTAATAAACAAATATTTTATAATAATAAAGAATAATTTATACTAATATAGTTAATATAAGTAAGAAAAAGTAAAATAATTATATTCAATTCGACAAAGTTAATATTAAACGACACACCCTTATATATAAATTTATATTAGAAAGAATAATTTTTTTTTAGCTTAATAAAATTAAAATTTAGCTAGTTATAGTGATTTCTGTTTGTTATATTTTCTTACCTTCTTTTCTTACTTATAATATATATATATATATATATATATATATATATATATTTGTTCAAGACAATCTTTTCATAAGTTTTATTTTTTTTTATTTATTTTTAGATTATTTATGGGAAATATTGATTTATATTGTTAATACATTATTATTCCTTATTGTTATTTCTTATTAGCCTTTTATTAAACTTTAATAATTTAACCAATTGCTTATTGAAAATTACTTATTTCACATAAAACGTGGTGTCCATTTACTGGTATAGTTGTTTGTTTTTCTATATAATTATAAACTTAATAATAATTCAATTGTCAGTTAACGATGAAATTTAATGTTTTAAAAATCTTATCTGAAATTCACCATAATAATACGTTTAAAATATTAGATAAAATCTGAATTTAATACCATTTAAACAAATCGCTAATTATTTCAGTTATATACTTATATACACTATTGAAAATAATGACGTCTTTGGACGTGTCTGAATTTAGAACAAAAAAAGACGTCTTTAAAAGACGTCTTTTGAAGACGTCTTTTTTAGCAAAATTTTTAAAAAGGTACTTACTAAAATGTTCCAAAAAAGTATTATTTTATTAGGTTATTATTTTTAATAGGGTATCTTTCTTTAAGAATATAGAAACAAAATAAGTATCAGCTCTCTGCAGACCGAAAAGCTTGAGCGAACAAACTGGAAATGTTATAACCTTATATACCCGAGTCACTAAAATTTTCGTAGGAGTTCGCGTATTAAGAAAAACGCCACCTAACATTTAAAGACAGAATTAATAGTCGATTCGAATAATTTTTTCAGTAGTTACATTTTTAACTGTGAGGTGCCGTTTTTCTTAACTTTGCAATCCCTTATCCAAATTTCAGAGATGCAGGTATATGAGGTTATAATTTTGTGTGTTTATTCATAGTTGAAAATCATTATACATACTTCAATTACGTACTTCAAGTATATACACTTTAGCTTAAGTACGTTCTTTTTTGAAACATTTTAGTAGGTATTATTTTTTAAATATTGATAAAAAAGACGTCTTTAAAAGACGTCTTCTTTTGTTCCAAATCCAGACACGTCCAAAGACGTCTTTTAAAGACGTCTTTAAAAGACGTCATTATTTTCAATAGGGTATACTTTCATTATTGAAACATTTTAATAGCTACTTTTTTTTAACATTTTTGTATATATTTTTATAAAAATATTTATAAAAACAATTCTTCAAAAGACGTCTTTAAAAGACGTCTTTATTTTCAATAGGGTATATTATTAAATACAGTGTGTTATATAAATTATCTATATAAAGGTTATATGATTGATTAATATAATTTATAATATTAAAATTTACTTATTTCCTGACATACATAAAATTTGACTCAATATAATTAAATAAAGAATGAAGAGACAGAGATAATAACCATGACAATTAGACAAGAAATATCGCGAGTAGAGAACGCTGATGAACGTGCAAGACGATTAACAGCATTAGATGCTCAAGAGGCTGAAAGAAGTATGCAAATATTAGAACACTTAAATGACTCGCATAATGCACTAGTTTTACTTTGCAAGCTGCAACTATTCATATTCCGTACTTCGACGGTACTAACCTACCCTTAAAAGATTTTATTCAAGATGTAGAAAATGGACGTCAGCTTGTTCCTGAGGCCCAAGAACGTTTATTTTTGCGATCAGTAATTTCAAAATTGAAACGAAAAGCTCGAAATTCAGTAATGAATTTAACCTTTAATAATATAGAACAATTAAAAAACCATCTAAAAACCAGATTTGCGCCATGTCGGTTTTATGGATATTATATCCAAGCCTTAGCCAACGCATGCATGGGACAAAACGAAAATGTACGTAAATATCATGGACGCTTGTCCCATTTAGTAAACTCAGCCCAAGCAGCTATCAGAGAGGATTTAAATGAAAACTAAAGAGACATTGATCAAACACCTCAGTTGCAAGTATTAGCACTTGAAACCTTTCTAAAAGGATTACCTGATAAATGGAGAATTTCAGTTATAATTGAAAATCCACAAAAACTTGACAACGCTCTCGAAGTTGCCAAGAATTTTGAGAAATATCTAACAACCACAAGTAACAACCGCCCGCATATAAGATTGATGCATCAGATAGACGAGACAAAGAAGAATGCTAAATTTATAAATAAACACGATCCATAAATAGTTAACCGTGATATGCCTTATCATTTCGACAGTAACGATACCATTTTTCCACCTACTACGATAGAAAATGGTCGTATAATGGCTCCTCCTCAATTAAGTTATGGACCAAGCGAATCAAGAATAGAAACGAATGCACCTAAAAGTATTTTGAAAATCCGTGTTCACAACCGTCCACAACTACCTATAATCAATCAAACTTTCAAAATCCATTTTGCATAGAATTTATTTTTTTGTCTAACTTGCTAGGAAGCTATTGATAATTGGTTCTTCTAGCGTAATTTCCATTTTAGAGTCGTTTATAAAAAAAATAAATTCGATTCTTTATTTTTATGGTTTTTTTCGTTTACTACTCGATGAATTTGCTTCAAAATTTGCATGGAAATTATTTACTATTGCTCAAATAAAATAAATTTCTAAAAACTGATTTTCTTAACTTAGTTTTAATTTTAGAGCATTTTGAAATTTTTGAAAAAAATGTTTATATTTATTAAGCCAAAAAAATCTTTTTTTCTACTCGATGGATTTACTTCAAATTTCCCATACAATTCAATTTTTCGATCAACTGGTGCGGAAGCTATTGAGAATTGGTTTTCTTAGAGTAGTTTTAATTTTATAGCTATTTTAGTAATTTTAAAAAAATTCAGATTTTTCATTTTTTTGTATTTTACGTAAATTACTCGAAGAATTTGCTTAAAAATTTGTTAGGAACTTATTTTTGACTGCCAAAAGAAGAAAAACTTTTAAAAACTGATTTTCTTAGAGCATTCTTAAAATTTTAGAGCATTCTTAAAATGTTAAAAAAAAATTTTTTTTTCATTCTTTTTCTATTTTACGAAAACCATTTGATAGATTTGCTCCAAAATTTGTATGCAAGTTATTCGCTACTATCTAAAGAAAACAAACTTTGGAAAATTAATTTTCTCAATGCAGTTTCGATTTTAGAGCATTTTAAATATTTTCAAAAAAATTTTTTTACTTTTCATTTATCTTCTATTTTGTGCAAACCATACTATAAATTTTTTTCAAAATTTTTATACAATCAATTCGCTATTGTCTGAAGAAAATTAGCTTTCGAAAACTAATTTTCTTAGCGTAGTTACAATTTTAGAGAATTTTAAAGATTTAAAAAAAAATTTTGATTCTTTTTTTCTTATTTTTTTTATTTTACGTAAAGTACTCGATGGATTTGTTCTAAAATTTGTAGGGAAATTATTTGCGACTGCCGAAAAAAGGAAAATTTTCAAAACTGGATTTTTTTAGCGTAGCTTTAATTTTAGAGCATTTTTGAAATTTTGAATAAGAAATTTTAAAAAGAAAATGTTATTTATTTAGCCAATTAGATCTCGAAAATTACTCAATGGATTTGCTTCAAATTTCGCATACTATCTATTATTTTGTCTAAGTAGACGGGAAGCAATTAAAAATTGGTTTCCATAGCATAGTTTTTTTGTAGAGCTATTTTAAGAACTTTTAAAAAATTTTCAATATTTCATTTTTTTTTCATTTAACGTAAACTACTCGATAGATTTGCTCTAAAATTTGTATACAAGTTATTTGCTGCTGTCTTTATAAAACAAGCTTTTGAAAAATAATTTTCTTAGCTAAGCTCTTTGTTTACTTCTTTTGATTTCTGATTTAACACTTAACGGCAGGCTGGAGTAGAACCTGATACCGACCGAGTAACAATTGAGTTGTTTGTTATTTACTCAAGTATTAATCGGTGTATCTTTAAAATAAAGGTTGATCGCAATAGATATTATTATTATGAATATCTATGCACAAGAAAAAAAAATCTACCGATTTGTTTTTGAGAAAAGTAAGGAACACCGAAGTAAAAGATTATGTTTATAATATTTTCGCGTTCCTTACTTTTCTCAAAAACAAAGCGATAGATTTTTTATTTCTTGTGCATAAATATTTGTAATAATAATATCTATTGCGCTTAACCTTCAATTTGCAGATACACCGATTAATACTTGAGTAAATAACAAAAATGCCAATTAGACAAGGACAGCGAATCCGGCCTGCTCTTAAACTAACTCTTTTCTTACTTCCTCACTTCCTCTTCATCCTTTTTTCTCAGATTGATCCTCATTTTTACCCCATTTTGATCCATTCTTGTCTCTCTCTTTCTATTTACTAATCACTTTCTAATATCCACAAATTTTTCTTGAATAGAAATTGTATTTTATATTCAAATCACATTCAAAACAATAAAATCAAATTACTTTAATTCAATGATCTCTATGAGAAAGCATTGCGCCAAAGCACTTGGCAGCGTTTCTTATCTCCTAGGAGACAAACCCTCACGTACCACCTATATACAACACAGAATTAACACCAAAGATGACGTACCAATCTATACAAAGCCTTATCATTATCCTCCTGCATTACACGAATAAGTAAGGAAGCAAATAACTAAACTCTTCCAGGATGGTAGCATACAACATTCTGAATCTCCTTAAAATTTTTCTCTCTGGATAGTTCCAAAGGAACAAGATTTACAGGGAAACAAACTTCGAGCCACAACACCGAAATCTACGAAAACATCATTAGCTAGACAAGCCCTTACAGCTGCAAAAACAGATAACTTTAACCAAGAAGAAACAAAAACAACTAGAGGCTGTAGAACGGGAAGCAAAAATGCACTTTTATTACCACCATCAGGATTCATTTGCATCCAAGCTAATTTTAATGGGAGTACTATAGCCAAGAGTTTAAGATTTAGAAAACAAATTAGCTATTCAACTAATGTGGAACCAACTGTCACAATCATAGAAAAACCTAACAGTACTGACAGTGAATATGTCACCACTGAATGTTCTGAGACAGAATACGAACCTACCACGGAATCTGAAATAATACCCATACCATTAGAGGACCGGTCAATTATGCCATTGCTTTTAGTAAATAAAACTGAACCTTCTAACACAGAAACAGATTCAGAAACTGAACAAGAGGAACAAAATCCGAGAGAAACTAATGAAGAAGCTAGCGTAATTAATTCTGAACAAGCCGAACCCACGGCTTCTTCAAATTGCCTGCCAACTAAGACAGTAATTGCTCAACATTCAATGGACACCTCATCCTCCTCTTCTGAGGATGAAATATTAAATCTTTGTTTTCAATCTACAATGAGGAAGTCACTCACCACAAATTTACATCAAGGAAATTCCATCAACATAGACAATGAATTAGAAGCAACTGCTTTCAAACCAGAAGAAACAAAAAAATTTCTAGATAAATTAAAGGATTCCTATTTTTCGATGAATTCACATCTTAGAGATTCTGACGAAGGACTTGAGGGGGAAGGTGAAGAGACTAATCTTGAAGAATCTACCAAGGAAAATTCCCTCAACTGGGAAGGCGCACAAGGAAACGTCTTTCCCGATACACGAGAAATTAAATCACTTTCGAATTTCCCAAGTAACAGCAATAAAGGGAATGGAATTTCACAGGACTTATTGACAACATGGATGAATGAATCTATATTAGGAAAGACTACACCCTTGCCAGTATACAAAACCCCCTCAGCCTTGACTCATAAATCACTAATAAGAAGTCCAAAAGAACGCTCAACTCTTTTTACTTATCATTATTACATACCAACCGATATACATCAGCTTTCGACTATTAATCAAGCCGACAGCGATGAAGAACGTGAAACAACTGATTATATATTAAACCAACATACAACTCCAATAAGAAAAATACAACCTTTACCTAAACATATAACTAACGAAATACAGCAGAAGGAAGTTACTCAAAACCATGACTCGCAAAGTTTGTAATGATTTAATAATTCCACACAAGCTAAAAATAATTATACTAAGGGGATCAAAGCTCGTTCAACCCCCTTTCCGTTATATTTAAAAAAGCGTTCAGAATGGCATAAGCTATCCACCATTCAAAAAGAATTTAGCAAAGAAAAATCAGATACAGAAAAAGGAGAACCTTCTTCAAAAAAATTATTGAGACATACTCCCTTCTTAGAAAAAAAAAATACACAAGTGCCATACCTTCTCTTAGCGTTTTCGTCACGGCACTTGTTATCCTAACAACGTCACAAACAACAACAGCAGAAGACTCCTACCGCATCACACCACTATTTAACAATCCAGGTATTTATTACGAACTACTTGGTGAAGTAAACCTTGTACGCAGTCACTGTAGAATAACAATAACCTTAGACTGCCGAAACATACATGATCCCATACCGTGGAAAAGAGAACAACTTCAGAAGACTTATGACCAATGCCTTCGTATATTTAATAACAACTGCAATCTAATAACTTATGAAAATCTTAGAAATAAACTTAACCTCCTCAAAACTCACTCAAAAGAACTTCTGAGTTCTTCGCCCCTACCACACCAAAACACTTAAAAGGGGGCAATTTACCGGCTGGACTAGTAAAAAACTATTTGGCACCATTGATGTAGACGATAGAGAAGAAATCAACCAACAGATAAATGCTTTACACAAAAAGCAAGAAACAATCGCGACTTTAGCAGCCAACCAGACACATATAATTGGCTCAAATTTAAATAACATTCATGAAGAATTGCATAAAACCAAGACAAAACTATCTGAACTACACTATGGCCTAATACAACCACTAAATACCACACAGAAAGTACAGACTTCCGAAAATCGCCCTCTCGCAGTACAGACTACTATAATATGGTCAATTCAGTTCGAACAATCCCTCAATCTCCATATAGAATCACTTAAAACCTTACTTAACGCAATAGAAACCACTTCCTGTGGACATTTACATCCCTTACTACTAACCTACATACAATTTCGAAATCTACTAACCGAAATAAATAAACATAACGCAGACCGTGTTCTACCTATAGACCAATCCAGAATAACTCTCGAACAATTACTAACCCTCTCACAAACTAACGTATTCCTAATACAAGGCAGAATAAATATTATTATAGACTTTCCCCTTATAGACCGCACAAAATTTTTCAATTACAAAATACATACTCTACCGATCCCCAAAGAGATTTATAAAAATCTCTCTGGTTACGCTATATAAAACCAAAACTTTCAAATTTACTGACCACATCAGATCTTTAAAAATACTTTCTAGCAAATAACACTTATTTCCAAAGCTGCCTCAAAAATAAGAAAACACTCCTATGCTTTCCTGATATAACCATATCTTCACCTTCAAACACTCCAACTTGTGAATACCTACTACACTCTCAACCAGCAACCCAATCCTTAAAAACATGTGACTTAATCCTAACTACCAAGCACATGCCTTATTGGATTAAACTTAAATCTACCGACGAGTGGCTCTATTCGACTCTAGAAGCATCACTCCTTTAAATTTCTTGCGAAGGAAAACCTAAACTACATGGTAAATGTACGGTACACAGTAAAGATGTTACCTTGTTCGGAGTAAACACGATTAAAATAAAAGAAACTTATCTATACAACCGAAACATTACCTACGATATTCCTCCTTTATTATCCTTTCAGCAACCAAATACTTTCTTCACACTATTTAAGGAATTGGATTCAGAAACCACTATCGAATTGTAGAAATTAACACAAAATAATAACATAATTTCACTAAAGGGAATAGAAACAAAATTTAAAGAAATAGCCACACGCCACCACGAGCGGAACCGTACTCACACAAACATAGCCACAGGATTTTTCACAAACTTAATAATAGGAACAGCAATATTCATTCTGATCTGGAAATGTAAATCCTTAAAATGTAAGCAACGAACTAAACACAGTCGAAAAATAAATAATATAGAATTGCAAGAATGTCCTTTAAAACAACCAGAATCAAAACGCCATACTACTTACGCGACCTTAGAACCTTTTCAATAAAACCACTCCAACCATCAGATACTGGAAATCTCCAAACTTTTCAACCTGCGCAATCGAAATGTAGAGGTCACACCTCATGAAAATCGAACTCTAGAACGATCTTTCTCTGCAGCCTCCCTGGATGCTGATTTACCACTGCAGAACATCACCTATGCCTGATCTTAATGGAAGCAGCAACGTAACGATTCCACCATCACTTTTCAAAGAAGATTTCAAATAAACATCCAAGAATTTAAATCATGAACTTGAAACATTAAATTTAATATTTTATATACTATGGTAATATTTTTTTTTTTAGTTTAACTCACATTAATTTTTGTAATATTATAAGCACCGATACTATATACATTCCAAAACCTTACAAATTAACGACAATCTAAAATCAAAATATTTATAAGATAATTGAATGTTATATTTTCTTGTAATTAATAATGTATTTCGTTCAGTGACCTATAAAAAACAAAAAAAAAGCAGAAAAATTTTTTTCTTTTCAATTATTACATTTATTTAAAATTTTTTTTTCTCTTCAATTCCAATTTTTTTTCTCTTTTCTTACTGAAACGAATACAATATTAACATTGATTCCATTCGATGTATATAGTTGTAATTCAATGATTACAAATCCAAAAATTAGTAACAACCTTCCTACCTACTAGGAGATTGTCACACTTCGGGATCACGGATTTTGCTCAAACTTCGGGATAAGTTTTCAGATGATAAAAAATGGAGAAAGCTAAAGTTATAGTCACAAACACTTAATATTTCCCTAGTTACAGGCAATGGAAGAAAATCACTAAAAAAGCTACTAGATTTTTAGACGCATATAGTTCTTTAACATTGATAGCTAGAAGCTTGAAACTGAGCTCAAATCCTTTCGAAACAGCAGTTACATCATATCAAAATATTATTATTTCCAAAGTTAGAGCGTAATAAGGATTGGACATGAATTTTCTTTTTAAAACATTAATTAATAATAAAAGCTGAAATTTGGTCCAATCTTTATTACGCTCTAGCTTTGGGAATGAATGATATTTTGATGTGATGTAACTACTGTTTCCGAAAGGATTTGAGCTCAGCTTGAATTTAAAAAGAGTTATAAGCTTCTAGCTATCAATGCTTAAGAACTATATGCGTTTAAAAATCTAATGACTTTTTTAGTGATTTTCTTTAATTGCCTGTAACTAGAGAAATATTGAGTGTTTGTGTCTATAAATTTAGCTTTCTCCATATTTTATCATCTGAAAACTTATCCCGAAGTTTGAGCAAAATCCGTGATCCGAAAGTATGACACTCTCCTACTTAGTTCAAATTTCTTCAACCGTTATATGGAGAAGTAAAATATTTTATATATGGGACATTTCACATCAAGCGGATCACCATCACAGCCAGAATTTGTTTTGACTGATTGAGATGTATGAGGTCTCAAAATATTCGTCTCGGAACAGACTTTTGAAGACCGTGTGGCACTTTTCCAAAATTTAAAATGGCGGACTTAATATGACGGTTAAAAGCTGAAGAAAACTTGAGTAAACGACAAAAAAATGCTGTACAGATTAATATTCGCAACCTACAGGGTAATTTTTAGACTCAAATTATAACTGAGAGACGCCTCTTGAAAGCTGATGTGGTTGGATAAAAAGATCCAAAATGGCGGATCCAAGATGGTGGACCGAATTTGAAAAATTCAACCAATTCATACCAAAATCGGTATATAGGGGTTTCTGGGGTCGCCGACTACGAATCTGAAGTCAGATTTACAAAACACAAAATGGCGGATCCAACATGGCGGACCGAATTTTAAAAATTCAACCGTTCCATACTAAAATCGGTATATAGAGGTTTTTGATGGAATGAATTTTTAAAATTCGGTCCGCCATCTTGGGTCCGCCATTTTGGATTTTTTCATCCAACCTCATCAGCTTTCATGAGGTATCTCTCAGCTATAATTTGAGTCTAAAAATGACCCGGTTGGTTGCGAATATTAATCTGTACAACATTATTTTGTCGTTTACTCAAGTTTTCTCCAGCTTTTAACCGTCATATTAGGTCCACTATTTTAAATTTTTGAAAAGTGCCACACAGATTTTAAAAATTTGTTCCAAGACGAACATTTTGAGACCTCATACGTCTCAATCGGTCAAAACAAATTCTGGCTGTGATGGTGATCCGCTTGACATGAAACGTCCCATATTTATTCAAAATTGTACCTGAATACTTATTTTTTTTAATTGTAAAATCAATATATATTAACACATCAGAAAATTTGAATTACTTAGATTATAGAATTATTTGAAAAAAAAACTATGATAGCAAGATAAGTAATAAAAAAAAATAAGTAATTTTAAAGCAAACAACGAATCTTAAAATTATCATATCTTTTTAGTTACACTTTCTTCCATAAAACGAACCTTTATAAAGAAGCTTGGAATCTTTTTACTTTACTCAAAAATTGTATTAAAATAGGAAATCTCCTAACTTGTAAATTATAATATATATTATATCTTCTAATATATATTCTAAATGCCATTTTCAAAATATCCAAAATATATCATTTTCACTGTACAAAACAATATAAATTTCGACAATTTGGGATTCGGTTCATTTTCAATACTATCGCTTTGTTTTTGAGAAAAGTAAGGAACGCTGAAGTAAAAGTTTATGTTTATAATATTTTCGCGTTCCTTACTTTTCTCAAAAACAAAGCGATAGATTTTTTTTTCTTGTGCATAAATATTTGTAATAAGAATATCTATTGCGCTTAACCTTCATTTTGCAGGTACACCGATTAATACTTGAGTAAATAACAAAAATCTCAATTAGACAAGGACAGCCAATCCGGTCTACTCTTAATGGGGAAGGTGTGACATCTTATGGAATCACATAATTTAAATTAAATCTAATAAATCACAAACAGCTACAACTATTGTTATTATACCGTGAAGGACGTAATTTCTGATCACCTAAGAGGTATTTCTGATCACATATTTACATGTGAAAAAGTAAAAGTATATTTTTTTTTCACACAAACTAAGCATTTCTTACGCTCAATCTATTTTTCTTCATAAATTAAAAAAAGCTTTTTCCTACTAAAATCTTAAAGATTATGATTTATAATAAATAATGATCAGAAATTACGCCCTGATCAGGAACTACGTCCTTTACGGTAAACTCCTTTATAAAAATTTAAGTGTTTCATGAGATGTCTCGAATTCAAACATTCAAAATTTCATCATACACATTGTAACAATTAACAACTATTATTTGTAAAGAAGCAAAAGAAATAGAGAACGAATAAAAATTAATTAGTGAGCTGACTAATGAACCCAGTATTTCAAAACATCTTAAGTAGTGCTTTTGAAAATTTGGACTCTAAGTCAGCTATAACGAATTTTTTCAATCCTCGATCGTTCACACGGAGACTATAAAATTCTTGAATTGCTCCACTTATTGCCTTGTGTCTAATTGGGACTGCAACCAGATAGTCGGTTGCGGGGAGCACTGTAAATCAGTGTAAACATACAAACAAAATTATAATTAAAATTAAAAAATTAAAAGAATTTATGAATAATTTAGAATAAAGTTAAGTCTAAAATACTTAATTTATTCTTGTACAATTATCCAAGTACAATTAATTATTTAAAGATAATAGTAAAATTTTATAAAGGTCATTGGGACAATTAATTGTGAATTACGATCTAAGTGATTATTAATATTATCTGTGAAGTGAAGCTGACCCAGAAACCAAATTGATAGAACAGAAAAGGAAAGGATCAAAAGAATCACAGAGAAAAAGGAAATCATAATCGTTAGAGCATTCTTCTCTTTCCCTCTTTCTTCGAATAAAGTAAGTCAGTTTATAAACTGTAATTTTAAATTAATTGTAAAAAGAAAAAGTAAAGAAACAAATAAAATATTTAACCTCAGTAATTAATATTTTTATTATTTTTCTTATTAATATATTTATATTTATAAATAATTATAAAAAAAAATATATTGATTTCTGAAAGGTAAGTCCTGGGCCTGACTGGTTCAAAACAAAAATAAATAATTATTGTTGAAACCCAACGACCGAAGTTAATTCGGCCGTAACACCTGTATTCATCCTTCGTACTCCCAAGTTTAGTATATAACTTATATGTATGCATGTGTATAAGTGTACGTGTATATATATATATATATATATATATATATATATAGGCAAAATTGCAAAAGATATGTTTGAGAGAAAAAAAAGTCTTAATTCTTCACTTTAATACAATAGTAGTAATATAGGATGATTGTTGACAAAGAAATTTTTTGTTATTCTAACTTCAAAATCGCAACTTTTTTTATCTTTTTTGGCTATTATAGCAAAAAGTACGGTTCGCAACTGGTATGAAGAGGCTTTTCTACGAAACTCGTTACGACCCTCGCCTTCAGCACAAGTCGTAAACTTCTCATTTCGTAAATAAAGCCTTTTTATACCCGTTACGAAATATACTATTTTCTTCAGTCTAAAAGCTAAACAAGGGCAGGTTTTAATAATATATCATAATTGGAGTCTATACTTGAGGAGAGAGAGAAAGTAAGGAAGGGTAGAAGAATATGGGAAAGGGGTTGAAAAAAAGAGGAAGAGTGGAAGAATGGTAGGAGAGGAAGAAATAATAAAGCGAAATAAAGTAAAAAGTAGATAGAGAGAGTAATACAGATATTGAGGGCCAAATAAGGCCCAAAAAATTAGGCCAAAAAAAAAGAAACTCTCAAATTATGAGTACTAATGATATAGGATCCAATAAAAAATGGCTCTTTTCATCACAAAAGAATTATACACATTAAAAAAATGCGCGGATCCAGAGAATCGGAGACCCGGAAAAAAAATGGTTTTGCTTTAACATAATATAGGATTTTTTGTTTTTCATAACCATGTCAAATGAAAGGATTATTTATAATTTGATGATTAAAAAAAGTATTTTTACAATTATATTCAATAAAAGGAATTCTTGGTGAATACGTGGTGAATACTTCAAAAACTACAGTGGTCGGACATTTGTTAATAAACAAAGCAATAATTCTCTCTTTGACACCGTTTGCTTGTTGGGTAATAAGATAATGATGAGCATTAGAAACTGTTTTTGTGTATACAATATTATTTAATTTATAAATAAATATTTAGAAAACATATTTAAAGCAATTTAAATAAAGTTTTACTTGAATTTAGACCGGACGAGCGGCCGTGCTTTGCTCAAGCAATCACTAAGAGAAAGCTTTATTTCCGTAAGATTATAGCAACCTTAATAAATGAATTATTTATGTTATTGTTTTTACGCATTAATCTCATATGTTAAAATTGTATAAAAAATTTTTAAAAACTCTGAAATGTATTGATTTTTTATTAAAATTTGATGTATTCATATCTTAGTACTCAATTCATATTTTTCGTATCTAAAACATGACCCTGCGATCTGTTGAGCAGCTTGATCATTAGGTAGGGTCAAATGTTATCTTTAATCTTGTACCATATGTTCTATTTTACCTACGTTTCTTCCTGCACTTCCTGATCTTTTGCATTTTGTAACATTGGAACTAATCAAAATATCCTCATTTTTTTAATTTTGCTTCTATAAATATATTTTTTAGGGTTAAAATACTCTTTATTTAAAACTTGCATATTTCAGATTGCATGAATAAAGACCATTGCCGCTACCCACATTTGTTTTTAATGCTAATTATTATTAAAAATTTCCGAAAAATATTAAAAATTGTTAAATAAACCCGTTTTTTGCATTTTTAGAAATATGCCACAAGTTAAAAAAATCTGTAAAAATTTAGAAAAGTGTTTTTTTAAGAAAATACATGAAATTTATGAAATCCAGACCTGCAGCCTCGTTTGGAGAAAATAAGAAATATTTTAAAGAAAAAAAATTTTTTTAGGTTACTTAGTATTGTCTAAGATATAATGAAAAAAATCCACATGATTTGTGGATTGATTTATGACATCCATAAATATTTTAAGAAAAGTTTACTAATTAAAATCCAAAAAAAATTAAAATGCGAAAAAATGATTTTATCAAGGTATGAGAAGGGGGGAAGGGGGTTAAAATATGATAAAAACTCTTTTAAATAAAAAATATGGTAGTTAAGGAGAGAATAATTTCCGGAGTTGAGGCATTTTCGACTATAAAGAAATAGCTTTTCATGTCAAAATAAACTGTAGCTCTTCTACAAGCCTTGTAGCATATTGAAGGAAAAAATTAAGTTTTTAAAATAAGCTATTTTATATACAACTTCTAATTAAGTTATTAAAGACAGCTGTATTCTGCTCTTTATTATCTGAGAAAATAACTTTGACAACCTTTAAAAATGCAATAGTTACATGGCCAAATTTAGCTTGATCATGCAAAACTAGCACTTCTTTTTCAATTAATTTGGTCATTGATAACTCTAGTTTATTAGTTTTATTCTTGCCTTATTTTAAAAATTTCTCATCTTCATTTAGAAAATCACGTATAACTTTACTATTTACATTTTTTATTTCTAAATTTTCCTGAGTTTCGATGTAAGGTTTGAAATTATCATTTCAGATCAATCTTTAAAATTTATAATCTTTTTATTTTAGCAGTAACAGTTCATGTTAGGCATTTCAACTGTATAAAATTATTTCTAATTTAATTTACAAAGAAATATGTCTATACACATCTCCCACACAGCATGAAATATTACAGTAAAACTTTCACTGAAATATTGTGCTGAAATATTGTCACAAGATTGCAGCGATCTTGTCTTAACATTGCTAAGAGGTTTCATGAAACATTTCAGTGTGATTTTGCTGCAAACTTGCTACAAGGTTACAGAAAATAATTCAAGCAATATTGCAAGAAACCTTCCATGAAAGGTTGCAGCGAGGTTTTTGCAAGGTTTTATAAAACATTTCATGAAATATTGCTAGAAACCTTTCATAAAAGGTTGCAGCGAGGTTTCTGCAAGATTTTAAAAACAATTCATGAAATATTGCAAGAAAACTTTCATGACATGTTTCAGCGAGGTTTCCAGCAATATTTAGAAAACATTTCATACAATATTGCAAGAAACCTTTCATGAAAGGTTGCAGCGAGATTTTTGAAAGATTTTAGGAATATTTCATGAAATATTGCAAGAAACCTTTTATAAAAGGTTGCATATAGGTTTCCAGCAGAATTTAGAAAACATTTTATAAAATATTGCAGGGAACCGTTCATGAAAGGTTGCAGCAAGGTTTCTGCAAGATTTTAGAAATATTTCATGAAGATTTCGCAAGAAACCTTTCATGAAAGATTGCAGGGAGGTTTCTGTAAGATTTTAGAAATGTTTCATAAAATTTTGCAAGAAAAATTTCACGAAAGGTTGCAGCGAGGTTTTCAGCACGATTTAGAAATTATTTCATGGAATATTGCAAGGAACCTTTCATGAAAGGTTGCAGCAAAGTTTCTGCAAGATTTTAGAAATATTTCATGAAATATTGCAAGAAAACTTTCACGAAAGGTTGCAGCGAGGTTTCTGCAAGATTTTAGAAACATTTCATGAAATATTGGACGAAAAACTTTAACGACATGTTTCAGCGAAGTTTTTATCAAAATTCAGAAAACATTTCATGGAATATTGCAAGGAATATTTCATGGAAGGTTGCAGCAAGTTTTCTGCAAGATTTTAGAAATATTTCATGAAATATTGCAAGAAACCTTTCATGATAGGTTGCAGCGCGGTTTCTATAAGACTTTAAAAACATTTCATGAAATATTCCAAGAAAACTTTTATTACATGTTTCAGCGGGACTTTCAGCAAGATTTAGACAACATTTTGATGGAATATTGCATCGAACTTTCTATAAAAGATTGCAGCGAGCTTTCTGCAAGATTTTAGAAACAATTCATAAAATATTGCAAGAAAACTTTCATGACATGTTTCAGCGAGGTATCCAGTAAAATTAAGAAAACATTTCATAGAATATTGCAAGAAACCTTTCATGAAAAGTTGCAGCGAGGCTTCTGAAAGATTTAAGGAATATTTCATGAAATATTGCAAGAAACCTTTTATGAAATGTTGCATAGAGGTTTCCAGCAAAATTTAATAAACATTTTATAAAATATTGCAGGAAAACTTTCATGAAAGGTTGCAGCAAGGTTTCTGCAAGATTTTAGAAATATTCCATGAAATTTCGCAAGAAACCTTTCATGAAAGATTGCAGCGAGGTTTCTGTAAGATTTTGGAGATATTTCATGATATATTGCAAGAAAACTTTCACGAAAGGTTGCAGCGAGGTTTCTGCAAGGATTTAGAAACATTTCATGAAATATTGGACGAAAACTTTCACGACATGTTTCAGCGAGGTTTTCAGCAAAATTCAGAAAAAATTTCATGGAGTATTGCAAGGAACCTTTCATGAAAGGTTGCAGCGCGGTTTCTATAAGATTTTAGAAATTATTTCATGGAATATTGCAAGGAATCTTTCATGAAAGGTTGCAGCGAGGTTTCTGCAAGATTTTAGAAATATTTCATGAAATATTGCAAGAAAACTTTCACGAAAGGTTGCAGCGAGTTTTCTGCAAGATTTTAGAAATATTTCATGAAATATTGCAAGAAACCTTTCATAAAAGGTTGCAGCGCGGTTTCTATAAGATTTTAGAAATATTTCATGAAATATTGCAAGAAAACGTTCACGAAAGGTTGCAGCGAGGTTTTTAGCAAAATTCAGAAAAAATTTCATGGAGTATTGCAAGGAACCTTTCATGAAAGGTTGCAGCGCGGTTTCTATAAGATTTTAGAAATTATTTCATGGAATATTGCAAGGAATCTTTCATGAAAGGTTGCAGCGAGGTTTCCGCAAGATTTTAGAAATATTTCATAAAATATTGCAAGAAAACTTTCACGAAAGGTTGCAGCGAGGTTTTCAGCACGATTTAGAAATTATTTCATGGAATATTGCAAGGAACCTTTTATGAAAGGTTGCAGCGAGGTTTCTGCAAAATTTTAGAAATATTTCATGAAATATTGCAAGAAAACTTTCACGAAAGGTTGCAGCGAGGTTCCTGCAAGGATTTAGAAACATTTCATGAAATATTGCAAGAAACCTTTCATGAAAGGTTGCAGCGCGGTTTCCATAAGATTTTAGAAATATTTCATGAAATATTGCGAGAAAACTTTCACGAAATGTTGCAGCGAGGTTTTTAGCTCGATTTAGAAATTATTCCATGGAATATTGCAAAGAACCTTTCATGAAAGGTTGCAGCGAGGTTTCTGCAAGATTTTAGAAATATTTCATAGAATATTGCAAGAAAACTTTCACGAAAGGTTGCAGCAAGGTTTCTGCAAGATTTTAGAAATATTTCATGGAATTTCGCAAGAAACCTTTCATGAAAGATTGCAGGGAGGTTTCTGTAAGATTTTAGAAATATTTCATGAAATATTGCAAGAAAACTTTCACGAAAGGTTGCAGCGAGGTTTTTAGCTCGATTTAGAAATTATTTCATGGAATATTGCAAAGAACCTTTCATGAAAGGTTGCAGCGAGGTTTCTGCAAGATTTTAGAAATATTTTATAGAATATTGCAAGAAAACTTTCACGAAAGGTTGCAGCGAGGTTTCTGCAAGATTTTAGAAACATTTAATGAAATATTAGACGAAAACTTTCACGACATATTTCAGCGAAGTTTTCATCAAAATTCAGAAAAATTTCATGGAATATTGCAAGGAAGGCTGCAGCAAGTTCTCTGAAGATTTTAAAAATATTTCATGAAATATTGCAAGAAACTTTTCATAAAAGGTTGCAGCGCGGTTTCTATAAGACTTTAAAATCATTTCATGAAATATTGAAAGAAAACTTTTATTACATGTTTCAGCGGGATTTTCAGCAAGATTTAGACAACATTTTGATGGAATATTGCATCGAACTTTCTATGAAAGATTGCAGCAAACTTTCTGCAAGATTTGAGGATCAATTCATTAAATATGGCAAGAAAACTTTCATGACATGTTTCAGCGAGGTTTCCAGCAAGATTTAGAAAACATTTCATAGAATATTGCAAGAAACCTTTCATGAAAGGTTGCAGCGCGGTTTCTATAAGATTTTAGAAATTATTTCATGGAATATTGCAAGGAATCTTTCATGAAAGGTTGCAGCGAGGTTTCCGCAAGATTTTAGAAATATTTCATAAAATATTGCAAGAAAACTTTCACGAAAGGTTGCAGCGAGGTTTTCAGCACGATTTAGAAATTATTTCATGGAATATTGCAAGGAACCTTTCATGAAAGGTTGCAGCGAGGTTTCTGCAAAATTTTAGAAATATTTCATGAAATATTGCAAGAAAACTTTCACGAAACGTTGCAGCGCGGTTCCTATAAGATTTTAGAAATATTTCATGAAATATTGCGAGAAAACTTTCACGAAATGTTGCAGCGAGGTTTTTAGCTCGATTTAGAAATTATTCCATGGAATATTGCAAAGAACCTTTCATGAAAGGTTGCAGCGAGGTTTCTGCAAGATTTCAGAAATATTTCATAGAATATTGCAAGAAAACTTTCACGAAAGGTTGCAGCAAGGTTTCTGCAAGATTTTAGAAATATTTCATGGAATTTCGCAAGAAACCTTTCATGAAAGATTGCAGGGAGGTTTCTGTAAGATTTTAGAAATATTTCATGAAATATTGCAAGAAAACTTTCACGAAAGGTTGCAGCGAGGTTTTTAGCTCGATTTAGAAATTATTTCATGGAATATTGCAAAGAACCTTTCATGAAAGGTTGCAGCGAGGTTTCTGCAAGATTTTAGAAATATTTTATAGAATATTGCAAGAAAACTTTCACGAAAGGTTGCAGCGAGGTTTCTGCAAGATTTTAGAAACATTTCATGAAATATTAGACGAAAACTTTCACGACATATTTCAGCGAAGTTTTCATCAAAATTCAGAAAAATTTCATGGAATATTGCAAGGAAGGCTGCAGCAAGTTCTCTGAAGATTTTAAAAATATTTCATGAAATATTGCAAGAAACTTTTCATAAAAGGTTGCAGCGCGGTTTCTATAAGACTTTAAAAACATTTCATGAAATATTGAAAGAAAACTTTTATTACATGTTTCAGCGGGATTTTCAGCAAGATTTAGACAACATTTTGATGGAATATTGCATCGAACTTTCTATGAAAGATTGCAGCAAACTTTCTGCAAGATTTGAGAAACAATTCATTAAATATGGCAAGAAAACTTTCATGACATGTTTCAGCGAGGTTTCCAGCAAGATTTAGAAAACATTTCATAGAATAATGCAAGATACCTTTCATAAAAAGTTGCAGCAAGGCTTCTATAAGATTTTAGAAATTATTTCATGGAATATTGCAAGGAATCTTTCATGAAAGGTTGCAGCGAGGTTTCCGCAAGATTTTAGAAATATTTCATAAAATATTGCAAGAAAACTTTCACGAAAGGTTGCAGCGAGGTTTTCAGCACGATTTAGAAATTATTTCATGGAATATTGCAAGGAACCTTTCATGAAAGGTTGCAGCGAGGTTTCTGCAAAATTTTAGAAATATTTCATAAAATATTGCAAGAAAACTTTCACGAAACGTTGCAGCGCGGTTCCTATAAGATTTTAGAAATATTTCATGAAATATTGCGAGAAAACTTTCACGGAAATGTTGCAGCGAGGTTTTTAGCTCGATTTAGAAATTATTCCATGGAATATTGCAAAGAACCTTTCATGAAAGGTTGCAGCGAGGTTTCTGCAAGATTTCAGAAATATTTCATAGAATATTGCAAGAAAACTTTCACGAAAGGTTGCAGCAAGGTTTCTGCAAGATTTTAGAAATATTTCATGGAATTTCGCAAGAAACCTTTCATGAAAGATTGCAGGGAGGTTTCTGTAAGATTTTAGAAATATTTCATGAAATATTGCAAGAAAACTTTCACGAAAGGTTGCAGCGAGGTTTTTAGCTCGATTTAGAAATTATTTCATGGAATATTGCAAAGAACCTTTCACGAAAGGTTGCAGCGAGGTTTCTGCAAGATTTTAGAAATATTTTATAGAATATTGCAAGAAAACTTTCACGAAAGGTTGCAGCGAGGTTTCTGCAAGATTTTAGAAACATTTCATGAAATATTAGACGAAAACTTTCACGACATATTTCAGCGAAGTTTTCATCAAAATTCAGAAAAATTTCATGGAATATTGCAAGGAAGGCTGCAGCAAGTTCTCTGAAGATTTTAAAAATATTTCATGAAATATTGCAAGAAACTTTTCATAAAAGGTTGCAGCGCGGTTTCTATAAGACTTTAAAAACATTTCATGAAATATTGAAAGAAAACTTTTATTACATGTTTCAGCGGGATTTTCAGCAAGATTTAGACAACATTTTGATGGAATATTGCATCGAACTTTCTATGAAAGATTGCAGCAAACTTTCTGCAAGATTTGAGAAACAATTCATTAAATATGGCAAGAAAACTTTCATGACATGTTTCAGCGAGGTTTCCAGCAAGATTTAGAAAACATTTCATAGAATAATGCAAGATACCTTTCATAAAAAGTTGCAGCAAGGCTTCTGAAAGATTTTAGGAATATTTCATAGAATATTGCAAGAAACCTTTTTTGAAAGGTTGTATAGAGGTTTCCAGCAAAATTTAGAAAACATTTTATAAAATATTGCAGGGAACCTTTCATGAAAGGTTGCAGCAAGGTTTCTGCAAGATTTTAGAAATATTTCATTAAATTTCGCAAGAAACCTTTCATGAAAGATTGCAGGGAGGTTTCTGTAAGATTTTAGAAATATTTCATGAAACATTGCAAGAAAACTTTCACGAAAGATTGCAGCAAGGTTTTCAGCACGATTTAGAAATTATTTCATGGAATATTGCAAGGAACCTTTCGTGAAAGGTTGCAGCGAGGTTTCTGCAAGATTTTAGAAATATATTATGAAATATTGCAAGAAAACTTTCACGAAAGGTTGCAGCGAGGTTTCTGCAAGGATTTAGAAACATTTCATGAAATATTAGACGAAAACTTTCACGACATGTTTTATCGAGGTTTTCAGCAAAATTCAGAAAACATTTCATGGAACAGTGCAAGGAACCTTTCATGAAAGGTTGCAGCGCGGTTTCTATAAGATATTAGAAATATTTCATAAAATATTGCAAGAAAACTTTCACGAAAGGTTGCAGCGAGGTTTTCAGCACGATTTAGAAATTATTTCATGGAATATTGCAAGGAACCTTTTGTGAAAGGTTGCAGCGAGGTTTCTGCAAGATTTTAGAAATATTTCATGAAATATTGCAAGAAAACTTTCACGAAAGGTTGCAGCGAGGCTTCTGGAAGATTTTAGGAATATTTCATGAAATATTGCAAGAAACCTTTTTTGAAAGGTTGTATAGAGGTTTCCAGCAAAATTTAGAAAACATTTTATGAAATATTGCAGGAAACCTTTCATGAAAGGTTGCAGCAAGGTTTCTGCAAGATTTTAGAAATATTTCATGAAATTTCGCAAGAAAACTTTCATGAAAGATTGCAGGGAGGTTTCTGTAAGATTTTAGAAATATTTCATGAAATATTGCAAGAAAACTTTCACGAAAGGTTGCAGCGAGGTTTTCAGCACGATTTAGAAACATTTCATGAAATATTGGACGAAAACTTTCACGACATGTTTCATCGAGGTTTTCAGCAAAATTCAGAAAACATTTCATGGAACATTGCAAGGAACCTTTCATGAAAGGTTGCAGCGCGGTTTCTATAAGATTTTAGAAATATTTCATGAAATATTGCCAGAAAACTTTCACGAAAGCTTGCAGCGAGATTTTTAGCTCGATTTAGAAATTATTTCATGGAATATTGCAAAGAACCTTTCATGAAAGGTTGCAGCGAGGTTTCTGCAAGATTTTAGAAATATTTCATAAAATATTGCAAGAAAACTTTCACGAAAGGTTGCAGCGAGGTTTCTGCAAGATTTTAGAAACATTTCATGAAATATTAGACGAAAACTTTCGCGACATATTTCAGCGAAGTTTTCATCAAAATTCAGAAAAATTTCATGGAATATTGCAAGGAATCTTTCATGGAAGGTTGCAGCAAGTTTTTTGCAAGATTTAAGAAATATTTCATGAAATATCACACGAAACCTTTCATGAAAGGTTGCAGCGCGGTTTCTATAAGATTTCAGAAATATTTCATGAAATATTGCAAGAAAACTTTCACGAAAGCTTGCAGCGAGGTTTTTAGCTCAATTTAGAAATTATTTCATGGAATATTGCAAAGAACCTTTCATGAAAGGTTGCAGCGAGGTTTCTGCAAGATTTTAGAAATATTTCATGAAATATTGCAAGAAAACTTTCACGAAAGGTTGCAGCGAGGTTTCTGCAAGATTTTAGAAATATTTCATGAAATATTGCAAGAAACTTTTCATGAAAGGTTGCAGCGTGGTTTCTATAAGACTTTAAAAACATTTCATGAAATATTGCAAGAAAACTTTCACGAAAGGTTGCAGCGAGGTTTTTAGCACGATTTAGAAATTATTTCATGGAATATTGCAAGGAACCTTTCATGTAAGGTTGCAGCGAGGTTTCTGCAAGATTTTAGAAATATCTCATGAAATATTGCAAGAAAACTTTCATGAAAGATTGCAGGGAGGTTTTTGCAAGATTTTAGAAATATTTCATGGAATATTGCAAGAAACTTTTCATGAAAGGTTGCAGCGCGGTTTCTATAAGACTTTAAAAACATTTCATGAAATATTGCAAGAAAACTTTCACGGAAGGTTGCAGCGAGGTTTTCAGCACGATTTAGAAATTATTTCATGGAATATTGCAAGGAACCTTTCATGTAAGGTTGCAGCGAGGTTTCTGCAAGACTTTAAAAACATTTCATGAAATATTGCAAGAAAACTTCCACGAAAGGTTGCAGCGAGGTTTTCAGCACGATTTAGGAATTATTTCATGGAATATTGCAAGGAACCTTTCATGTAAGGTTGCAGCGAGGTTTCTGCAAGATTTTAGAAATATTTCATTAAATTTCGCAAGAAACCTTTCATGAAAGATTGCAGGGAGGTTCCTGTAAGATTTTAGAAATATTTCATGAAACATTGCAAGAAAACTTTCACGAAAGGTTGCAGCGAGCTTTTCAGCACGATTTAGAAATTATTTCATGGAATATTGCAAGGAACCTTTCGTGAAATGTTGCAGCAATGTTTCTGCAAGATTTTAGAAATATTTCATGAAATATTGCAAGAAAACTTTCACGAAAGGTTGCAGCGAGGTTTCTGCAAGGATTTAGGAACATTTCATGAAATATTGGACGAAAACTTTCACGACATGTTTCATCGAGGTTTTCAGTAAAATTCAGGAAACATTTCATGGAACAGTGCAAGGAACCTTTCATGAAAGGTTGCAGCGCGGTTTCTATAAGATTTTAGAAATATTTCATGAAATATTGCAAGAAAACTTTCACGAAAGGTTGCAGCGAGGTTTTTAGCTCCATTTAGAAACTATTTCATGAAATATTGCAAAGAACCTTTCATGAAAGGTTGCAGCGAGGTTTCTGCAAGATTTTAGAAATATTTCATAAAATATTGCAAGAAAACTTTCACGAAAGGTTGCAGCGAGGTTTTCAGCACGATTTAGAAATTATTTCATGGAATATTGCAAGGAACCTTTCATGAAAGGTTGCAGCGAGGTTTCTGCAAGATTTTAGAAATATTTCATGAAATTTCGCAAGAAACCTTTAATGAAATATTGCAGGGAGGTTTCTGTAAGATTTTAGAAATATTTCATCAAATATTGCAAGAAAACTTTCACGAAAGGTTGCAGCGGGGTTTTCAGCACGATTTAGAAATTATTTCATGGAATATTGCAAGGAACCTTTTATGAAAGGTTACAGCGAGGTTTCTGCAAGATTTTAAAAATATTTCATGAAATATTGCAAGAAAATTTTCACGAAAGGTTGCAGCAAGTTTTCTGCAAGATTTTAGAAATATTTCATGAAATATTGCAAGAAACCTTTTATGAAAGGTTGCAGCGCGGTTTCTATAAGATTTCAGAAATATTTTATGAAATATTGCAAGAAAACTTTCACGAAAGGTTGCAGCGAGGATTTTAGCTCGATTTAGAAATTATCTCGTGGAATATTGCAAAGAACCTTTCATGAAAGGTTGCAGCGAGGTTTCTGCAAGATTTTAGAAATATTTCATAAAATATTGCAAGAAAACTTTCACGAAAGGTTGCAGGGAGGTTTCTGCAAGATTTTAGAAACATTTCATGAAATATTAGACAAAAACTTTCACGACATATTCCAGCAAAATTTGCATCAAAATTTAGAAAAATTTCATGGAATGTTGCAAGGAATCTTTCATGGAAGGTTGCAGCGCGGTTTCTATAAGATTTTAGAAATATTTCATGAAATATTGCAAGAAAACTTTCACGAAAGGTTGCAGCGAGGTTTTCAGCACGATTTAGAAATTATTTCATGGAATATTGCAAGGAACCTTTCATGAAAGGTTGCAGCGAGGTTTCTGCAAGATTTTAGTAATATTTCATGAAATTTCGCAAGAAACCTTTCATGAAATATTGCAGGGAGGTTTCTGTAAGATTTTAGAAATATTTCATCAAATATTGCAAGAAAACTTGCACGAAAGGTTGCAGCGAGGTTTTCAGCACGATTTAGAAATTATTTCATGGAATATTGCAAGGAACCTTTTATGAAAGGTTACAGCGAGGTTTCTGCAAGATTTTAAAAATATTTCATGGAATATTGCAAGAAAATTTTCACGAAAGGTTGCAGCAAGTTTTCTGCAAGATTTTAGAAATATTTCATGAAATATTGCAAGAAACGTTTTATGAAAGGTTGCAGCGCGGTTTCTATAAGATTTCAGAAATATTTTATGAAATATTGCAAGAAAACTTTCACGAAAGGTTGCAGCGAGGATTTTAGCTCGATTTAGAAATTATCTCGTGGAATATTGCAAAGAACCTTTCATGAAAGGTTGCAGCGAGGTTTCTGCAAGATTTTAGAAATATTTCATAAAATATTGCAAGAAAACTTTCACGAAAGGTTGCAAGGAGGATTTTAGCTCGATTTAGAAATTATCTCGTGGAATATTGCAAAGAACCTTTCATGAAAGGTTGCAGCGACTTTTCTGCAAGATTTTAGAAATATTTCATAAAATATTGCAAGAAAACTTTCACGAAAGGTTGCAGGGAGGTTTCTGCAAGATTTTAGAAACATTTCATGAAATATTAGACGAAAACTTTCACGACATATTCCAGCAAAATTTTCATCAAAATTTAGAAAAATTTCATGGAATATTGCAAGGAATCTTTCATGGAAGGTTGCAGCGCGGTTTCTATAAGATTTTAGAAATATTTCATGAAATATTGCAAGAAAACTTTCACGAAAGGTTGCAGCGAGGATTTTAGCTCGATTTAGAAATTATCTCGTGGAATATTGCAAAGAACCTTTCATGAAAGGTTGCAGCGAGGTTTCTGCAAGATTTTAGAAATATTTCATAAAATATTGCAAGAAAACTTTCACGAAAGGTTGCAGGGAGGTTTCTGCAAGATTTTAGAAACATTTCATGAAATATTAGACGAAAACTTTCACGACATATTCCAGCAAAATTTTCATCAAAATTTAGAAAAATTTCATGGAATATTGCAAGGAATCTTTCATGGAAGGTTGCAGCAAGTTTTTTGCAAGATTTTAGAAATATTTCATGAAATATTACACGAAACCTTTCATGAAAGGTTGCAGCGCGGTTTCTATAAGACTCCAAAAACATTCCATGAAATATTGCAAGAAAACTTTTATTACATGTTTCAGCGGGATTTTCAGCAAGATTTAGACAACATTTTGATGGAATATTGCATCGAACTTTCTATGAAAGATTGCAGCAAGCTTTCTGCAAGATTTTAGAATCAATTCATAAAATATTGCAAGAAAACTTTCATGACATGTTTCAGCGAGGTTTCCAGCAAGATTTAGAAAACATTTCATTGAATATTGCAAGAAACCTTTCATGAAAAGTTGCAGCGAGGCTTCTGAAAGATTTTAGGAATATTTCATGAAATATTGCAAGAAACCTTTTATGAAAGGTTGTATAGAGGTTTCCAGCAAAATTTAGAAAACATTTTATAAAATATTGCAGGGAACCTTTCATGAAAGGTTGCAGCAAGGTTTCTGCAAGATTTTAGAAATATTTCATGAAATTTCGCAAGAAACCTTTCATGAAAGATTACCGGGAGGTTTCTGTAAGATTTTAGAAATATTTCATGAAATATTGCGAGAAAACTTTCACGAAAGGTTGCAGCGAGGTTTTCAGCACGATTTAGAAATTATTTCATGGAATATTGCAAGGAACCTTTCATGAAAGGTTGCAGCGAGGTTTCTGCAAGATTTTAGAAATATTTCATGAAATATTGCAAGAAAACTTTCACGAAAGGTTGCAGCGAGGTTTCTGCAAGGATTTAGAAACATTTCATGAAATATTGGACGAAAACTTTCACGACATGTTTCATCGAGGTTTTCAGCAAAATTCAGAAAACATTTCATGGAATATTGCAAGGAACCTTTCATGAAAGGTTGCAGCAAGTTTTCTGCAAGATTTCAGAAATATTTCATGAAATATTGCAAGAAAACTTTTATTACATGTTTCAGCGGGATTTTCAGCAAGATTTAGACAACATTTTGATGGAATATTGCATCGAACTTTCTATTAAAGATTGCAGCGAGCTTTCTGCAAGATTTCAGAAACATTTTATAAAATATTGCAAGAAACCTTTCACGAAAGGTTGCAGCGAGGTTTCTGCAAGATTCCAAAAACATTTCATGAAATATTGCAAGAAACCTTTCACGAAAGGTTTCAGCGAGTTTTCCAGCAAGATTTTGGGAACTTTTCATGGAATATTGCAAGAAACCTTTCATGAAAGATTGCAGCGAGGTTCCTGCAAGATTTTAGAAACATTTTATGTAATATTGCAAGAAACCTTTCATGAAAGGTTTCAGTGAGGTTCCTAGCAAGATTTGGGGAACATTTTACGAAATATCGCAAGAGACCTTTGATGAAAGGTTGCAGCAAGGTTCGTGCAAGATTTTAGAATTATTTTACGAAATTTAGCAAGATACCTTTTATGAAAGGTTTCAACGAGGTTTCCAGCAAAATTTGATGAATATTTTATGAAATATTACGAAGTATCTTTTGTTAAAAGTTGCAGTAAGATTTCTGCAAGGTTTTTGACAAGATTTCTAAGATATCACAAAAAATATTGCTATGTACATTTCGCCAATGGTTATTACCATATTCTTGGCAATCTTTATAAAATATTCCAGAAAAGCTTTTCACAAAAAGTATCAGCAAAGTTTTATGAATAATTTAAAAATGAAATTGCAGCAAACCTTTCATAAACAGTTTCAGCAATAATTCCGCAAGTTCTTATAAAAGATTCTAAGAGCAGTCCAGATTCGCTGTTCCTGCCTTATATTTGGTTTCCTGTTATTTACTTGAGTATTTATTGCTGTAGTTGTATTGTAAACTTGAAGTTGAGCGCAATAAGTATGCTATTATTATAAATATTTATGCGTAGGGTAAAAAAATCCATCGAATTGTTATTGAAAAAAGTAAAGAACGCATAAATATTAGAAACAAAACCTTTTATTTCAATATTCTCTACTTTTCTTAAAAACGATGCTGAGGAATTTTTTCTTCTTGTGCACAAATATTGATAATAATACTATTGCGCTCAACTAGTAATTTATAGATATAACGATTGATACTTAAGCAAATAAGAAAAACTTTATCACACAAGGATAGAAAATGCCGCCTACTATTAAATATTACTGCAGCAAGCTTTTGGCAAGATTTAAGAAATATTTTACAAAATATTGCAGGAAACCATACGGAAAGGTATGAGCGTTATTCGCAGCAAAATTTCGGAAAAATTTCATGAAATATTACGAGAAACCTTTCCTGAAAGATTGCTGCAAGGTTTCTTGAAATGTTGCTGCGAGGTTTTCATGAAAGGTTGCTGCGAGGTTTTCAGAAATATTTCAATCGGGTTCTAGCGCGGACATATAAATGTTGCTGCAATATCTCATAAAAGGTTGCTACGAGGTTTTCTGCAAGGTTACGGTGAGATTTTCTGAAAAATTGCTGTGTGGTTGCTTGAAATATTTTTGCTATTTTTCGCGCAAGATTCCTGTGAGGTTTCTTAAAATGTTTCTATTACATTTCCTGAAAGATTGCTGCGAGGTTTCCTGCAAGGTTGCGGTGAAGTGTTCTAAAAGATTGCTGCAAGGTTTCTTGAAATGTTTCTGTTACATTTCCTGAAATATTGCTGTGAGGTTTTTATGAAAGGTTGCTGCGAGGTTTTCTGAAAGATTGCTGTGAGATTTTTAGAAATATTTCAACCGAGTTCTAGCGCGGACATATAAATGTTGCTGCAATCTTTAATGAAAGGTTGCTGCGAAGTTTCGAAACTTTCATGAAACCTTGCAGCAACCTTGCAGCAATTTTTCATGCTGTGTGGGCTGTCAATATAATTTATTCTCGCGCACACTTAAATCACCGATTTCGCTGAAACTTTGGCATATAAAAGTATATTGAAAAATAATAACTCATGCAAAATTAGAGCTTAATTGAATAACAGAGGTCTTAGTTACATACCCTCCAAGTTTAAAAAATTTTTAACAAAAAAAAACCGATTTCAAAAATATTGCACTAAAAAATAACAAATAATATATTATCCTTAGAAATTATACGCATACTACGCATCTAACACATGTGTAGCGAACTAATTATTTGTAAGAGCACAAACAAATTATTTATTTATTAGGCTGTTCACAAAGACATTGACTAATAGGTAAGACAATATATACATAAAAATATTTGAATTTTTGAAGACTAAGGCTAAAAAAAGCTTCAAATCTAAAAAAAAAATTTGAAAGTGAACAAAGGAAGCAATAGATACCTGATAAAACGTTAAAACATATTAAGAAAATTATAAATAAACTATTTTTCATCATATTTTTTTTTAGATTTGAGGCAATTTTTTTAGGCTTGTACTGACTTCAAAAATTCTAATATTTTTATATGTATATATATATATATATATATATATGGGTCAAAATAACATCTTTTTATAAAAGTGTGCGCATGTGGATCACCGATTTTGCTGATTTTGAGATATGTTTTAGTATTATTAAAGTTAGGAATCTGTATTTTATTCTAAGAGTTTTCAGAAGCCTGATTAGAATTTTTTAAAAATATAATTACGAAAATTTCAAATTAACATAAAAACGAAGAAATTGCCGCCTGCCGAATTAAAATATGTTAAAAACTCGAGTCTTGGCAGAATTTTGAAAAAGAGTGAAAAACAGCCGAAAAAAGCGGAGTTTTTGACCTTTGAAAGGCCATATTTCGGCGAGTTTTGCACTTAGAGAGCTGAAATTTTGCACAGATTCCTAACTTTAATAATACTAAAACATATCTCAAAATCAGCAAAATCGGTGATCCACATGCGCACACTTTTATAAAAAGATGTTATTTTGACCCATATATATATATATTGTAACGGGGAATATATTTAAATAAATAAAATTAAATATATTTGTGGGTTCCACGTGTATTTTCTTTAAGTACACGTGCACTTACCATTAAACAAATGACTTTCGGTTTACAGTCAATCAGCCAAGTGCAATACAGCTGATTTGTTTCGACTATCCTTTTCTAACTTTAAAAGTCAATTGAACAATATTTAAGTCTCTAGCAGAACTTTGCTTAGAACTTCTACATTCCGGACGTCTGGTACGATGAAGCCCACGGCGTGTACCCGAGAACTCTATTAAATATCGTTGATAAAGAAAGAGTGTACTACATTCAACATATACATATAAAAACAAGACACGATTTTGATTAGTAAAAAATAATCTTAGGTAATAGTCAAGAATTACTTTGATTTTACTTTATTCAAATAACTAACTAAATTTATCACAATAAAATGAAATTACAATAGTATTAATTCGATTGCAAAATTCAATAAATTCAATGAATAGAAATAACCGTTAAACTAAGCTAACCTAAACTACGCATCATTGGCGCGCACGACGGTCTTTATCGCTTCGCATGTGACGCAAATACATATCAGAAATAATCGCACTAGTCTGCAGACTTACATTTTTCACGAGCAAGTGTGTGCAGAGACTTCCTGAAGTTGCTCTCACGCAACGAGCGACTCAGAGTATGTATTAAAGCGGCACCGTAGATACGCCGTGCAGCCTGTTTTCTCTCTCGCTTTCACTGAACGATTGCCTAGTCTCGTATACAACACTCTTATTACTGTCTCTCAACAAATGACAACAAAAAAAACAGGCACTCCTCGCGAGATATGACACTTCACTCCGTGAACAATTAATACCATTTACAAGAAAACTAATCTCTTCAATAATCACCAATAAAAGAAATCAGCCGACGCTCAAGCACAAACGACCTGTTAAGATGGCAGCCTAACTCAGCTAACACGACCCGTTCGCTTTCCTCCTTTGCTTGAATCTCCCCATCATGCATTGCGCACGCGCTCTTCAACAGTCAACCCTCTACGCAACTAAAAAAAGTATGATAAATAATATTATTATAAATAGTTTTCTTAATATTTTTTAACGTTTCATTAGGCATACATCGCTTCCTTTGTTTACTTCAAAATTTTTTTTCAAATATTTATCGAATATTTTTTTGACGTACCTTCCTTCATATAAAAATTAATTTTCATACAAATCGAGCAATATTATTGAGAGTTATGCACGGATATAAAAAAATTTTTTTCTAAAGACGTCCTCTATCAGATAAAAAAAGGTTTTTGAAGATTGGTTCAGAAATGAAGGAGTTTTAAGGTAACGAATAAAATGAAAAGGGAAAAAAAATTCAATTAAACTGAGAACGTTCTCCTTTTTTTGAAGTCTGTTGAAAATCAGATATTTTTTGCGGCATCGCCAAAATTCAAATTCCAAACCAAATTTGATCCAACGCAGCTTTTTTTCGTTTTAACCTATACTTAAACTTAACCATTCTTCCCTCTCTGCCCGTAAGTATTCACTGACATACTGCTTCAGCTCTGTCTTTTTTACTCTATTATTTTTCATTTCACTTGCTTACACTTGTGCATCTGGAATTTCTGTATTGACAATTTTTGTTTGTTCTGCTGTTGCTGATGGTTGAAGAATGACAGGCGCATTGCTGGTTGCTGTTTTGACCGTGAAGTGTTGAGTGATAGTGCAGTAAGTATGATGCAGGTGCATCTTCATCGTCTTCTGCATGTTGTGCTACATAACCTGCAATATTTTTGGCGCTAAATTGACTATCTCTTAGGCGAATCCTTCAAGTGCCTCACTAATAGCTCCATCTATAGGTCACCTTATCTACTATCTTATCCGCTCAATGAATAAGTGACAAGTAATTACCATAATTAAGGCACGTTTCCACCTGGCCTTTCGATTTTATATATTTGACGCGCGAATTTGAAACAGCTTATTATGCTGCTTTTCCACTATATTCCTTAATCCTTTTATATTTATTTCTAAGTGTGATATACTTGGGCGGAGAGTTTTACAGGCCAGTTTTTATCTTTATTTTTGTTTTACTTTTATTATTATTTTTATTTTTCTGCTTTTGCTACTATCTCTTATTCCTTTTTTTTATCATTTCATTAATTCTGCTTTGTGCTTAGTCCTCTTACTTCTCTTGACATTTTGAACCATGTCACAAAATACCATCAAGAACTGCTGCGCCATCAGCGGTTTTCCCGCTGATAATATAAGAGGGTCGAAAAAATTAATGCAGTGTTATACATGTCGGCAGCGCTGTCATGTAAAATGTATGAAGCGCGTGCCTCATGATGAAGATGGTAATCCAAAATATGATTGTAAGATATGTATAGCTGGTCGACCCATCGTTTCTCCCACTGCCCCACTCACTAGCACTGGTACTGGAACACGCAATGCCACTATGCGCAGAGCTTCTATAATCAAGCCTATCGTTACTTCTGTAATATCAAGAGGATACTCACCTGTAGCACAGGTTACAAAAGTACAAGGATATTCTGCGATTAAGAAGAGGACCAATTCGAACTCAAATGTCAACGCTTCTGCGGCTCTTGGAGGAGAACATAGCTTAAGTATCAATTTGGTTAATGGAAAATTTAGAGATGGTGCTGCGTCGGTCACCCCGGATAGCAATATTAGTAAAAATAATGATAGTAATCTAAAACCAATTAATGGTGGTGCTGATTCTTCCTCAATACAGGCAGCTGTGTCTGCTTTGAAGAGTGCGCTAACCTGCAGGCTCGAATTGATTCAAAATGATCTTACTCGATACCCGGCTCTTGAGAGCCATATTATAAATACTGACAAGGGTCTGCGGGATATCGTGACTAAAATGGAGAGTCAAAATGAAATTATTAAGAGTTCACATGCCGGTCAGATGCAGCTGCTGTTGTCTGCTCTAAATGGCATGCATGAAAAGTTTTCCAAATGTCTAACCACTTATTTTAATAATATGCAGGCATTTTTAGGTAATGAATTCAATGGAATGCACAGCAACTTTTCTCAACTTATGACCGGAATGGCTGAAGTGGTGCAGACCGTTAATGATCTCACGGCCCAGGACAAACACTCACTCAACACTAACACTTGCACTGAAATGCCTGTAAATTCGAATAGAACACAATCATTTATGTGAATCATACAGATGGTAGCTCTCATAACACATACACTAAGGCACCTGTTGATTCGAACGATATATAAACAGTAACAATACACACATATAGTAGCAGAGAGGCATCCTGTCATACTGTAGAGAGGTGTGGTTCTGAGAATGGTGTCTTAGTTATGTCCGGTGGGCTGGACTGCTCTGCGGCTAATGTCGGGCTGGAGGATTATGCCTGCGCTGTTCTGAGAGTCATACTTTCCTCTTTTAAACGTTCAAATATCGTATCTGTTACTGATATATCTAATTCTGATAATAAAAATAGAGACAGGATGTCTGCAGGGCGTGAGACCGTTGGCGGTCTGAGTGGTGCGAATTGTTGGTGAGACTTTCTGGAGAGGACTTGGTGCTGGAGGTATTTATGGCTAGGCGTAAATTAACGGGTTTATCGACAGTGGATCTTGATCTCCCCCTCTTCAGCAAATTTTCTGCTACCAAGCCCCATTTTCAAATATATATAAATGAATTTCTCGAAAAAGATAAATATATTAATTATAAAATGCTAAAAAAAAGTATGCTAAGGGAAAAGGTTTTAAGTTTGTTTGGCATAGAGGTGGTAAATTTACGGTGAGGAAGGAGAGAGGGGAGAGAGTACATAGATTTGAAAGTGAACATGAATGTAGATGTAATATTAAATAAATTTAAATGTAATGTAGAAAATATTGTTAAAGCGACCAATATCCCAGAACATGGTGAAGTTCAACCTCAAAATGTTAAGAATAACTCGAATCAGGAATCTATTAAAAATAATGCAATATCCTTAAATGATGCAATATCTTTAAATAAGGCCTCTGTCCAATGACTGCGCCAGTCCTCTTCGGGGAGTCGAACAGGGTCGAGGGATGAGCTGCACACGTGCTTCCTAAATGTGACCTCATTAAGAGCTTATGTTGTACAAGTGCGTGAGCTTCTAAGTAGTGATCCTTCTTACGACGTATTTGGAATTGCTGAGACCTGGCTGAGTCCATCTGTATCGGATGACGTCATTCGGGGGTATAAAGTGTTTAGACAGGATAGAAACTTGCGTGGTGGAGGAGTTGCCTTATATATTAAGGATGATTTAAAGCGCATTATTTTGGTCACTTTGGAGACACAAACTAGTAATAGTAGCAGTAAGCTGGATGTGCCTGAATGTATTTTCTGTCCTGTGCAAATTGGCGACTCTAAACCCGTGCTAGTTTCTATTATTTATCGTCCTCCTGCTGTTTCGTTTTTTAAAAACTCTAGTTTACTAAATGATTTGAGAAACTTTAATCCAGACTATTCCCATAAAATTATAATGGGGAACGTAAATACTGATCTCCTTAAAGAGAGCTGTGATGTCAAGTTTCTTGAGAAGCTGTCGGCTGAGCTTTCGTTACAGTTGGTCCAGCTCGGTTCCACGCATCATACTCCGACGTCTTACACATGGATTGACTTGATCTTGGTTGATGATAATAATATAGTGCTTGATGCACGGAACTTACCGGAAAGTTTTCACAGTTGGCATGATTTGATTGACGTATGCTTGCCTTGCAATATCATCACTTCGGATCAAAAACCGATGATGTATAGAAACGATAAAGATATCTGTCTTACTTCATTGGAAGAAAAACTTGCCGGCTATGATTGGTCGCCGTTCATAATTGACACAGTTGACCCAAAGTCTGCTCTTGGTTGCTTCTGTGATATCACTCCTGCGATTGAGAATTTAGGGCCGTTGAAAACGTTTAAACCTAGTAAGAATAAGTTTTAATGGATAGATGGAGAATTGTCACAGATGCGGCGTAAGAAAGATGCTACATACCGCAAATACAAACGGACAAAGCATGAGCAGTATCTCTCTGAGTTTCTGCGGTTGCGTAGAACAGTGGTTGAACAGACGGAACGAGCTAAGACTACATACATTCACAACAGACTGTTCGTGCTCTTGCGGATGGTAATGTCTGGAAGGAGTTTAGAGACCTGGGACTGCTATCCGGACCTCAAGGAGATTTAAATGAATTCACTCCGGATAAGCTCAATGCGCAACAACCAATCTATAAGTTCCTCAGAGTTTGGTGCTAGGGCCTTTGTTGTGTTAAAAATGCACGAATAGCTTCAAAAAGGCATAACTCGGTCAAAAAAAATCGGAAAGAAGCGATTTAAAAAAAAAATTTTCTGTTAAATAGAGCACTTTATGATGGTTAGGCAGCTGTTTACGTTATAAAATCAAGGCATTCCAGGTAGCGCATCAAAAGATAAAATTTCATAATAAAAAAAGTGATTGAGATTTGATAGAATATGCAGGAACGGTATTATCGTATACATCGTATAACTCGTATCGACTTGGTTTCATTTTTTTCTTAGAGTAGAGATTATTACCTACAAAATAAAATAAAAATTGTCCTTGATACAAAATTCAAAAACAAGGCAGGGATCATCAATATAAAAAACAGATCAAATCGAGATTAACGTGCACTTTGAAGCAGGCACTTTTTCAAAGCACTTTATCAAAGAACTTCTACAAGCACTTCAAAAGATACAATTATTACAACTATATTTCTCGCCCTTTAAAATTATACAGTTATTTGCGCAATATGTTAAATCGCACTATATTCAGTTTATCATAAAAGTAACAAATAAAATTTCTATAATTAAAATATTAAATCAAGTGTACTAATTTACTGTCTTCCTGTATCGACTTAGCTGAATCAAGGTAAGATTCTTACAATTATATTTGGATCTATATTTCTTTCAATTCAAGTATATTCAATTATGAGAACGATTCATATCAATTGAAATTGGTAGAGCTTTTCTACCACCAGACTTAACTTTTAAACTAAACGCTTTAAAATCAAACTTTATTCTTTTATTTAATATTATAATAAAACATATTTTCCTCATAACAACAACAACATAATTAATTAATAATTCCGTCCTGATGTAAAGCCAGAACTTAACATAAGTATAGATCAAAAGAAAAAAAATGAGCTGCAACTTAAAAAGAGGTGCAAAACGTGCTAGTCTACAACTTTCATCCAAAAATAGAATTTTAACGGGAGAAAGTCTTTATGAATGGGTTAAAAATTATTGCAAAGAAACCAAAGTTTTTCATAGCAGTAAAGATGATTTTTAAAAACCGAATCTAGAACTCAAACCATGATTAGATAATACTAAAATTATACCAAAGATTTTACAGTACCATGCTTTTATTTCATTGAATCAAAACACCTTAAAACTAAAGAAAACGTCTTCGAGTTTTACATATCAAATCTTTCCAAAGATAGTCACTAAAAAGCAGAAAATAATGTATCTAAACTCGCAAATAAGACAAAGAAAGCCACGAAGCTAAAGAGTTTAAACACTCATTCCTCTTCAAAAGCCAAAGTAACAAAAAAAAGAATAATAAAAACAAAAAAACAACTAAATCAGACTAACAGGTTTAAGAAAAAAATTATAAGGTAGCAAAATGTTAATAGGAGGACCGAATTCAGCGGCTGCCGTCGAGCGTGGAGTCGCGCACGGTACTCCTACTCTTGGGCGCTTTATTACTCACTGGAATATAATCGGACATTTTGTGCGAAACAACTTTTTATATGTGAAAAAACCTCAGCTTTCCATTAAAAATATTTAAAAAATATTAAAAATAGACTTTTCGAGATATAACACATTTTGTGTTTTTTTAATAGGAAAATGGGAAATTTTGGAAAATTTGTCCACATCATTGGAAAGCTAAGGAAAAAATACATCGAAATAGTGTATTAAGTATTTTTGTTATAAACATTTTGATACCGCAAACGCGAGTTTAAAACAGGATTAAGCGCTCGCGCGCCGCGCGAGGAGAGTTGACGTGATTTCCCCCTTATATGAGTATATTGAAAAATCAATGAAGCTATAGAAACTAACAATAAAACTAAACAATTTATTACACTATCAAAAATAAAAGGAAACGCTTGCCATTACGTGCCAGTCACGTTAGACGGACGCAACTCTGACAGCAAGGAAAATAAACATATACAGTGGAAGAGAAACTGCGAAAGCTAAACAAAAAAAAGAAAAGTGGAGCTATAGGGACAACTATGTTCAACTGGAAGCTACAAGGAAAATTATGCACAAAGTTTGCACACGTGGTCGCCGAACACACACAGGCACTATGCCACTTAAGGCGTCTATAACACCGGCACACAAAAAAAAAGTGGTCTAACATCGGAACCAGACCACCATACTTGTATGTTTTTCGGATCGCTGAATTCGAATCCGGGGTCGGTTTGACCCCATCACGTCAGAGTCAAGGTCCGCTCAAGGTCAAATCGAGAAGAAACGGTTTATGCCGAGAACAATGCCACCCCTTTTTGTTTTTCGGGTCGCTGAATCCGAACCCGGGGTCGGTTTGACCCCATCACGTCAGGGTCAAGGTCAGTTCAAGGTCGAATCGAGAAGAAACGGTGTATGCCGAGAAAAATGCCATACCTTTATGTTTTTCGGGTCGCTGAATCCGAATCCGAGGTCGGTTTGACCTCATTGCCCACAGTTTTGCCACAATTCATATAAAATATTAAAAATACCAGAACAGTTTTTTCGTCATTATTAGGTCACATTTGCATGTATTTTGACGTGATATTTTGGTTAAATTTTATCTTTCTTGTAGTTCTATGAGACTCAAGTCTCTTCTAATCGAAGCGCTGGATATTGCAATTGAGAAAACTGCTTAATCCTTCTTTCGCTTGTAACGTCCTCTTTTGTTTTGAAAGGATCTATGTAGTGAATTTCTAATCCTTTTCGAATTACTGTTATCTTCAGTGTCTCTTTTCAGTAGCCAACAGTAGTCTGCCATCATATTTACGTCCCATTTTCCTTGCCAACGCTGTTCAACTTCTTTCAGATCTTGATGGAAACGCTCACTTTGCTCTTCGCTATAATCGCCTAAATTCTCTGGAAAATAGTTAACATGAGAATCTAGGAAATAAAGTTTAAGATTCATCAAACATCCCAAGCGCTAAAAGTTACTTACCATATTTGCTACGATGGCTTCAAAGTCAGCACTTTTCTCATTTCCCAAAAAGTTTCGAGCAACATTTTGAAAACTAAGCCATGCAGCTTTTTTTAAATCGTTCATTGTGTTTATGAAATGTTCATCGTAAAATAGTTTTCTGATCTGAGGTCCATTGAATATCGCTTCTTTCAACTTAGCTTCAGTCAATTGAGGAAATTGATTTGTCAGGTATTAAAAACATTGTCCTTCCTTATCCAAAGCTTTTACAAATTAGCACTTAGCACTTAGCACTAGCACTAAGCTTATTAACAATTTTTTATTAGCACTTTTGTTACTGCATTCTAACAGACAACATTCTGCTGAATTGATAGCTGGGTAGATGAATTGAAACAAACATATGTTAGTTGTATGAACAGATGCGTGGTTGAATTAACCATGTTATTTTCTCAGTGTAACGTTCTTTTTTATTTTGATGTTCTCGTTTGCTCGAATGTCCCCCTGTGTCTGCATCCAGGGCACCTCCACGCGGTGACATCAGGCAACGGAATTGCAACGCTATCCGGCTAAGTCCCTGGATCACGGCTTTTATGCCGTTATCGCAGGCACGGGTGGATTACCTATTACGATGCAGGGAATCGGAACCCCAGTATCGGCGGCTGGGTGAGAAAGCGAGCCCGCAGGCGTTGTCATCAAGCAACCGCAGCTTCTTATTGGTTGGCGACTTGGCTGATAAGGAGTATGAGGCTACAAGAAGAACTCATGGCTCAACCAACCATGACTGTTGTTGCGACAGAAATATGTTCTGCTTTGTTTGCGGGAGATATGAAGTAAGCAAATTGCGCAGTAAAATGACTGATAAATGTAGAAGTATATATCGTGAATGTTATAAGAGTGTACTTTCCAGTCAAGACGATACATTTGCTCCAGATACTATCTGCTGCTCTTGTTACAACATGCTGAAACGATGGAATGAAAAGAAAAACAATAAAGTTTTAAGGTACAGCTCACCAGTAATATGGTCTATTCCTGAATCACAAGAAGACTGCTACTTTTGCAATACAGCAGTAGAGGGATTCAATGCGAAGACAAAATCAAAAATATGTTACTCAATAGTGTCTTCTGTTGTACCAGCAAATATTTGGGAGTACAATATTGAAAATATGGATGCCAGCACTTTAATGAATGAAGCTTCAACGAGTATTGAAGCAGCAGATACAGAAGAAATTGTAGTTAGTGAAGAAGAACTTGAAGACAGCTGGGAACAAGGAGATGAAGATGAGGAATATATTCCAAAAGAGACAAAAAATAAACCGGTAAAACTATTTAATCAGGACAGTTTGAACGATTTTATCAGAAACATTTGTCTACCCAAAGATGTTTCTAAGTATATGGCTGCGGAGTTGAAAAACCGTGGAATGCTAGAACAGAAAACGAAGTCAATTTTCTACAGGAATCGAGAGGAGACATTCCACAAATACTTTAACAAAGATGAAGAGGGCAGTTTGGTATACTGTACGGATGTTAGCGGTTTGATGAATGAAATGAAGCAGGACTGTTATGTTTCTGAAGAATGGAGATTGTTTATAGATTCTTCAAAACGGGGTCTCAAGGCAGTACTGCTTCACAATGGAAATGATTACGCAAGTCTGCCAATAGCACACTCGACGCGATTAAAAGAAAATTACGGAAATCTCCAATATGTATTAGAGAAAATTTGTTGTAATGAGCATAGGTGGCAAATTTGTGGTGATTTAAAAATTATAACGATCCTCCTAGGTCAACAATCAGGATTTACAAAGTATCGGTGTTTCTTGTGTTTGTGGGATAGTAGAGATCGCGCGAATCATTACGAAAAAAATGTTTGGCAAGCAAGAGCAGGTCTCGAACCAGGAAATCACAATATACTGAAACAGCCTTTAGTTGATCCATCAAAAGTATTACTTCCGTCTCCATATAAAACTCGGGTTAATAAAATAATTTGTGAAGGCTTTGGATAAGGAAGGACAATGTTTGCAATACCTGACAAATCAATTTCCTCAATTGACTGAAGCTAAGTTAAAAGAAGGGATATTCAATGGATCTCAGATCAGAAAACTATTTTACGATAAACATTTCATAAATACAATGAACGATTTAGAAAAAGCTGCATAGCTTAGTTTTCGAAATGTTGCTCGAAACTTTTTGGGAAATGAGAAAAGTGCTGATTTCGAAGCCATCGTAGCAAATATGGTAAGTAACTTTCAGCGTTTGGGATGTTTGATGAATCTTAAACTCCATTTCCTAGATTCTCATGTTAACTATTTTCCAGAGAATTTAGGCGATTACAGCGAAGAACAAGGTGAGCGTTTCCATCAAGATCTGAAAGAAGTTGAACAGCGTTGGCAAGGAAAATGGGATGTAAATATGATGGCAGACTACTGTTGGCTACTGAAAAGAGACACTGAAGATAACAGTAATTCGAAAAGGATTAGAAATCCACTACATAGATCCTTTCAAAACAAAAGAGAACGTTACAAGCGAAAGAAGGATTAAGCAGTTTTCTCAAGTGCAATATCCAGCGCTTCGATTAGAAGAGACTTGAGTCTCATAAAACTACAAAAAAGATTAAAAGTAACCAAAACACCACGTCAAAATACATGCAAATGTGAACTAATAATGACGAAAAAACTGTTCCGGTATTTTTAATATTTTATATGAATTGTGGCAAAACTGTGGGCGATGAGATCAAACCGATCTTGGATTCAGATTCAGCGACCCGAAAAACATAAAGGTATGGTATTTTTCTCGGCATAAACCATTTCTTTTCGATTTGACCTTGAAGTGACCTTGACCCTGACGTGATGGGGTCAAACCGACCCCGGATTCGGATTCAGCGACCCGAAAAACATAAAGGTATGGCATTTTTCTCAGCATAAACCGTTTCTTCTTGATTTGACCTTGAACTGACCTTGACCTTGACGTGATGGGGTCAAACCGACCCCGGATTCGGATTCAGCGACCCAAAAAACATAAAGGTATGGCATTTTTCTCGGCATAAACTGTTTCTTCTCGATTTGACCTTGAACTGACCTTGACCCTGACGTGATAGGGTCAAACCGACCCCGGATTCGGATTCAGTGACCCGAAAAAGGAATAGGTATGGTGGTCTGGTTCCGATGTCAGACCACTTTTTTTTGTGTGCTGGTGTAATTATCTATAAAAAAAATATCTAAACAAGATATTAATAAAGAATTGAATAGTATTCTTTACTTACTTACTCGACGCTCGGTGATTACAACAAATAGAATTATTCTCGTAAGAGAAAATTGCTCGCACGTTCGATAATCGAAAAAAAGAAAAGAATTTGTTGATACTAATGTTAATAGCCTTCGACTACGACGACAAAAGGAATTAACGTTAAAAGCCTTTCTGCTTCTTCTGCTACACGCTTCGCGCAACAGGAGAAAAATAAACAATCTCCCTGCAGGTCCAAATTTTACTGCTGAAGTTGTTTCCTATATACCATATACGTGTTAATTTTAGGAGCTAGGGAAGGAGAGGTGCAAAAAAAAATAATAAATATGCTTCACTTCATTAATGTTTAATAACGTCTTTTTTCAAGAACACGTACAAAGCTTTACGTACAAATACTAGACCAGCGAACCACTATGTGCGCAAAGGTTAACTAAAGTGGTATCCCACTTAACACAAGCTCATATATTCATGCTCCGACATCCCCTATACCCTTATCATATAGGTGTTAAGCGTTCGTGTTCCCACCACATTCTACTCACGTGAGTCAATCCTACGCAAAATATAAAACGACCGCACTTATTTATTTCCCAATACGCATCATGTACGGTCAATGCTCAACAAAGAGAATATATCATGTGACAAACAATTAATCAAACTAACAAGGAGAGTACCTGACCTTCGGGAAACGTATTTAGCTGAAACTGCAGGATATGTTTTTTTTGGGTACTCTCCTTGTAAGACTTTTAATTACTCGCTAAGAACAAGGCACTGCCCCTCATCTTTGCCCAAATCTGCAATATCACACGTACTGCTCTGTTACGCAAATCCGATTTACAGCATCAAGGACAAGTCCCACGAGGTCTGAAATTTTTGAGGTTAAGAACCTGGCACAGTATACACGGCCAATTTCGTTTCATAAACGAAACGCCCCTGAAAAGATCAATAGTCAGCCCATTCCCGCGCACCATCTCAAAAATATTAAATTTTCAATAACATTTCAACACTATGATTTTAAATTTAATTTTTCTTTATCCCGACTTCTCCGTTATCGCATTCCGCACATGTATTTTGATTTAATTGTTGTCTTACGCGCTCATTTTGTACATATATTACAAAATAAGAATATATCTGTCTATCTATCCTTAATTTTTACAGCATAATGTTATATTTGCAAAAATGTTAAAATAATTCAATATTCAATTCTAATATAAAACTAATCTTTTTTCAGATATTAGAAAATGATCAGATGATGAAAAGTAGTAGTTTCCAAGAACAACTGAATGCTGGAAAATTAACTCTAGTTGAATCATCGACAAATTTAAAACAATCTTGCAGTTGTTAATCTAATTTTTGGCCAAGAATAAAAACATCTATTTGATCATTCATAATTTTTCTGTACATACAGTTTAAAGAATGATACATGTAATAAGAATCATTCAACAAGGATTTTCTAATTAATTAAGATTTGAAATAATACGTTTTAAATATACTTAATTCATAAATATCATGGAGTATAATTTTATTTGTTCCTGAAAAAAATGCAATTTGGAGTAAAAATAGTACATTATACAACTAGGGAGTATAATCCCATATTTCTCCCGAAGAAAGTTTGCAACCCGAGCTAATTCCCGAGGGAGAAAGTAGACCTTACTTCCAAAATTTATTTAGCGTTCTTTATTCCTACCTTAACGATGGTCTAATATTAATATTTCATCGAAAAAATTCAAATCTATTCAGTTTTAAAAGTTTTAAAATTAGCGGGAGAAATATTCGCAAAATTTTAGAAGTTAAAAATATCTTTCTTATTTATTTGAAAAAATTTCTTCTATTTTAAAATTTTTATGAAAACTTTGCAGTCTTAATTTTAGATGTTCAAGAAGATTTAAAAGAAATTTTATAGAAAATCCTGTGTGAAATCTTAAGCTAAATTTTTAAGAAATTTCTATAAATATTTCTCCAAAATTTCTTATTAATTTTTGTGCTAAAAAAATTTTTTTATTTATAATTAAATTATTTTTGACACTTATGTTTAAAATGTACGAGTTGAAAAATCAATTAACTTCCTTATTATGGAAAAAAATATTAAAAAACAAGGTAATCTTCGTTGTGTGAGCTCCTATAAGAATGTTGAGCTTCTACGATTATTCCAAGACTTCTAGCTTTATACAGTGCGTCTCATAACAATAGAAACACCCAATCATCATATGTCATAAGTACTTTGTGTTGCAAAAAGGTGTATATCTCGGTAAAACTTGTTTTTATATCTTATAAATGAACCACTCTGATGAACTTTATTGGTATAAAGCTTTATAAGGCATAAAAATATTGTATTTATTAACTTTCTTTCAAAAAATAAAAAATAATTACAAATTTTGTCGTCCCATAACTATAGAAACATTTTCGAATATCTTAATTATTTCCGGTGATAATTTTTCTACCTGTACTTTACATTACTTTTATATAAAATAATACAAATTCTACTGTTTACAAAATTATTTCACAAGTTCAAAACATTAAAATTTAATTACTTTCATGAATTTAATAATTTATTGTTAATTATGCATTTAGGTTATTTTACTTAAATAATCACAAAATTTTTTTGTACAGTTATATTTTAAAAAAATCAGTATATATTTTAGCATGCAATATTTCTATGCAAGAAATTGTTAACCAGTAAAATATTTTCATTAAATTTAAAATTTTCATGCGTGCTTATACTTTAAACTCCCTGCCCACTATGCCCAATTTATACTAGTAACTGATCTTGAACTTGTGATAGAGTGCGATAGAGCGCCCTAGAGTAGCAAACTGTAACGGAAGCTTATTCGAATGACTAATTAGTTCTCCACTAATTGAATTTTTCTTCGACAGACGATAGTTTATTTATTAAAATAAACAAATACAAAATGCCCAGAGGCAAGTATGTAACTGATAACGAAAAAGGACAAATTCAAGCATATCCTGAGTCCAGATTAAGGCTTAGAAAGATATCGCAAGATCTGTAAAAGTTATAGACCCGGTACACCGACGTTCTTTTCACCTGATTACCTACAGGCTGATATTTTGTAAATACGTTCTTCTTGACGAGTTCTACAACTTTTCCATCTACGAAAATTCTTGATTAGACAGCATTTTCTACTGCGAAGTCTCGAAACATGTGAATTAAACAGTTTAAGTATTTTTTGTTACCTACACTTTTTAGTCAAGTTTTATATTAAGAGGCGGTCGGAACCATTTGCCGCTTGGTGGCACTGCAAGTGAGAGAAGAATATAAAATATTTCTTATACACGGATTTACAATTTATTAAGACAATAATATACATCTAATGTTGTCAATAACTTTTGCCATATATATGTAGAATAATTATTGATGCTAATCTTGCTTGAAAAGTCTAAAATATTTTTGTAAAGCGAAAAATGCTGCGCGTAATAGAGTCGATGTAAACATATGTATTTTTCTTTAGTGCGACAGAGAAAGTAATACTAAAGAATGATGAATACATATGCTCACGCCGGCTCTATCTCGCGCTGCATTTTTCGCTTTACAACAATATTTTAGACTTTTCAAACAAGATTAGCATCAATAATTATTCTACATATATATGGCTAGAGTTATTGACAACATTAGGGGTATATTATTGTTTCAGTAAATTGTAAATCGCTGAGTAAAAATTATTTTACATTTTTCTCTCACCTGACCGCAGCGCCCCCATGCGACAAATAGTCCCGACCGCCTCTTAAGATTATTATACTACAAACACGAAAAAAAAGTTGTCTTACAAATATTTTAAGCCGTTTAGAGCGTCAGCCACCCTTAATATGTCGTTATTTCAGAGTGTTGTTTTTTATTACCTACAAGCTGAATTTTTCAATATTGTTTCATAAAATTATTCTTAATTATGTGGTAATTGTGTTGTACAAAATTCACGCCTCACTTTTGGAGTCTGACGCGAAGAATATGTCGATTTTTCGGAAGTCATTTATTTATCACCTACAATCCAAAATCAATTTATTTCTATTCTTAATAAAGTATAGAATTCATTTGTGGATGTGTCCGACATAATAATGGCAGCGTCTTTCATAGAATGCTACTTAAAAAATATGATTTCATGTATGAAAATTCAATTTCATGTGATCCATTTGTTCATTATCTACGAACTAAAATTATTTTTTTCTGGATTTTCTATGAAGTGTAAAATACATTAATATGTCTGTTCAACGTAATAATAGCTGTATGATTGAAAAAAACATTAAATCTAGGTAAGAAATTCATTTTTATGTACAATACTGGTCAATAGCTTTTGCCCATCTTGAATTTTCATACATGAAATTATATTTTTTAAGCAGCATTTTATTAAAAACGCTGCCATTATCATGTCGGACACATCTATAAATGTATTCTATACTTCATTAAGAATAGAAATAAATTGGTTTCGGATTGTAGGTGATAAATAAATGGCTTCCAGGAAATCGACATATTCTTCGCGTCGGACTCCAAAAGTGAAACGCTTGAATTTTGTAGGACACAATTACCACATAATTTATAATAATTTTATAAAGCAATACAATACAATAATTTTATGAAATAACGACATATTAAGGGTGTCGGACGCTCTAAACGGTCTGAAATATTTGTAAGACAACTTTTTTTTCGTGTTTTAGTATAATAATCTTAAGATAAAACTTGACTAAAAAGTGTAGGTAATAAAAAATTCTTAACCATTTAATTCACATGTTTCGAGACTTTGCAGTAAAAAATGCTACCTGATCAAGAATTTTCGTAGATAGAAAAGTTGTAGGACTCGTAGAAGTCGTAGAAGTGTAGAACTCAAGAAGAACGTATTTACAAAATATCAGCCTATAGGTAATCAGGTGAAAAAAAGGTCGACGTGCCGGGGACTATTATATAGTTTTTTTAAAAAATCCTGATATTTATGGAACAAAAAAAACAGGCGGCCCGAAATAAAAGATTACGCTTTGATTAAAACGACGAGTTATTAATCTAGCGAGTAATTCTACGAAAAGTTTAAATCAGATAAAATGTCGTTTGCCAGTTAACGTTTCTAAATTATCTGTACATCGATTATTGAAACAATCTACATATATTGCCCGACGAAAAATGCAAAAAGTTCCGAAATTATTATCACGCCATAAAGTAGCTAGATTAAGTTTTGTAAAATAGATATGACTATGAACTGAAAAACAGTAAATTATTTACTTTTTTATTTCAAACTGAATTATAATAATTTTGATTTTTTAAGGTAATTTTCTCTGATGAAAATAAGTTAAATCTTGATGGTTCAGATGGCAATCATTCGCACTACAAAGATTTACGAAAAGAACCGCAATACTTCTCCCGTAGAAATTTTTGTGGCGGAAGTTTAATGGTGTGGGGAGCTTTTAATTTCCGTGAAACTTTGCCTTTGTCTTTTTTTTGCAGAATGAATTCTGCAGAGTATATTCGTGTATTAAAAGATAATTTATTACCGTTTATGGATAATAATGAAAACTTAGAGCTTGTTTTGTAACGAGACAATGCACCAATACATTCTAGTCAAAAACAAAAAAATGTTTTTTTGAAAGTGATATTAATGTTTTGATTTGGACTGCGTGTTACCCAGACATTAACCCTATTGAAAATCTTTGGGGGATTCTTGTTCGCGAAATCTATTTCAACAACAAATATTATAACTCTGTTGAAGAGCTTCAAAATGCAGTTTCGCAAGCATGGCGTGAAATTGAGCCAGATACTATTGAAAATTGTGCTAATTTTAAAAAGTCGCTAGTATGAAAAGTTGCATTTTTAAACTTAATTAAGGAGGCTCCTCAGTCTCCAATGTTATTTTCTAAACTGAATGGATTTTTATGAAACTTTGAAAAATGTTCATTGACCTTCCATCTTTTCATTGCTTAAAAAAAAATATAGGGTAAGCCATCAAAATTTTAAGAAATCAATGTGTCAAATCATTGTTCTTATACACAGGCCTTATGTGAAAAATGCACGATGGAACTACAAATGTTATCGTAATTAAATCTCTACGCAAAGATTTTTTCTAAAAAACTAGAGGGATATAGATTTTTTAATAAGGATTACATTGCAATGAAGAAAAAAGAGGGTAAGCCATCAAAATAAAGAGAAATTAAGTGTAAAAGTTGAAAATATTTGATTAACGTAGAATCGAAAGAATCAGCTGGAATATACTGCGCATGCGTGATAATTCTAAGACGCTCAGAGCGCGTGTATACATATTACGAAGTCCGCTGTACAGTGCCGTATATAAGTAAATAGTCACAAGAGCTTTTCAAGAAAAAAAAATTTTTTCCTTAACATATATTTATGCAATGATTTTTGTTCTTGAAATAATAATAATTATAATTTAGAAACATAGAGTGTATTCATCTATGAAAATTTGTAATAATACAAATACCACCAAGGAACCCAAAACATGATACGGTCCTAGCATGATAAGCCTCCTTAAGCAAATGGTGGACATACAAAATATGAAAATGTAATGAAAATTCAATCAATTTGTTAAAATAAACAAAATTTCATGTTTTAAACTGTGAAACAATGTTTTAAACAGTTAAATTTGTGATTTTCGGAAGTGTTTCTATAGTTATGAGACGGTAAAATTTGTAATTATTTTTTATTTTCTTAAATAAAGTTAATAAATACATTATTTTTATGCCTTATAAATCTTTATACCAATAAAGTTCATCAGAGTTATTCATTTATAAGATGTAAAAACAAGTTTTACCGAGATATGCACCTTTCTCCAATACATAAAGCACTTATGACATATGACGATTCGGTGTTTCTATAGTTATGAGACGCACTCTATATCTGACCTTCAAAATTTCATAAGCCATCGCAAACTTTTAAGGAAATGCTACCTAACCACTTTCGATCGAATCAATTTGCTCGGTTACATCAATTGAATTAGAAGTCGCTGGGTGGTGTTTTTTTAAATTTTGCGATCGCTTATAAAAATTGCGAAGACGCAGATATATAAGTCTGGAAGACTCAGAAGAATCATAGAACCACAACTCAGCTTCATATAACTATACACACAATCCTCAAAATAACCTGTCAGAGACATGGCAAAAATAAGCCTATGAAAAACCACAGCACAACATCAAAACTTATTACATCGAATACGCAAAATATTTACACTCTGGTAAAAGTAGAAACTAGGCACATAGAAACATAACATATCTTAAAATTATAGGAACGAATCATCATACAAAAAAGCCAATCACAAAGAAAAAGAAAAAAATCATAGAAGCTCTTCATTCTTCGAGGAGCTTACACTACGAGGATTGACTGGCTTTTTTTGTTTTTTCTTGTGATAGGAAAGTTATTTTTGAGTTTTCAACTCATAAATTTTAAACATAATTATCAAAAATTTTATTTATTTATAAATTGCGAAAAATGACTGCAAGGTTTCCTTTATGTTAATTTATTTTTTCTACAGGATTATGTATACATGAAACTCTATGATATATTCTATGGACTCTTCTCTAGATTTTTCTGCAGAATTTTTCATAGGTTCACCCACAGTTTTTTTCCATGAGGGATATAAAAATAGTATATATGATTACTGCATAAAATTTTGTAAACAATTATTGACAACGATTTAAAAACAGTGTGTATTGATTACTACAAGTAATATTGTGGAAATTTATTTTAAGTTTGAATAGAAAAAAATTACAGTAATCTCTACAGAAAATGCTATATGAATTCCTGTGAAAAATATTACATAAGAGATTATATAGTAAATACTGTAGGGCGAAAATACTTTAAGAGCAGGCCGGAGCAGATTCGATACCGACCGAGAATCGAAAATCCGTTGTTTAATTTTCTCCTACTATACGTAATGGAATGCATTGAAATTTTAAATACATTCACGAAATTTATTTCTCTATTGTGCTCGATAAAAATAATTTAAGAAAATTTTAAAAAATAAAAAATTTTATACTAAAGCTGTTAATTAAATTATAAGAGTACGGTTACTTACTTTTCGTTTAAAATATGGTGAATTTTATGAAAAAAAAATTTATTATACAATCATGTATGTATAAAAAATTGCGCTCGATAAAAAATTCTTTTGAGAACAGTATAATTATTTAATTTATGATGAAATAACATATTCACTTCTCGGTCGGTAATTAAAACTGCTCCGGCATACTCTTAAGTGTACCTTAATAGAAACCTGTGAGCTTCCTTTTAGGAAATTCTACTGTATTTACTATAAACCTATCTAAATGGTTGATCTGGTCATCAGATCTTCCTAGCACCTGGATACCATATATAGAAAATTTTAATGTTTTCAAATATTTGTGTTCACAATCTGATGTAAATTCCCGTAAATGATATTCAGTCAACTTAGAGATTCTCCTAGCTTATTAAAATAAAATATCATTTATATAAAATCGCTTATCTTCTGAAATTTTTAACATTATCATTAAATCTTTTTTTCCTTAAGAGCAGGTCGTATATCTCTATCCTTTTCTAACGAAAAAATTCATTTTTCTGCAAAACCCAATAATTGTAGAAAAAAATAAGAAGGAAGCCCGATCTCGTATAATAAAAAGCAATATTTTCTTTAATGAGTAAAAATTATATTTATTGCTTCGTTTTTAAGAAAACTTTGAAAAACTGAATTGTCCATTCTACCCTCTACTTTTTAAGTTTTTGAAGGTTTTCTTGAAAACGAATCAATAAAAATAATTTTTCCTCATCAAAGAAAATATTACTTTTTATGATACAAGATGGGGCTATCTCCTTATTTTTTTCTACAATTATTAGTTTTTGCAAAAAAATCAATTCTTTGATTAGAAAAGGACAGATATACTCGACCTCCTCTTAAATGATGTTTTGTCAATCTGGAAGCCATTCTCGTACCTAAACATCATCTATAACAAAATTTTAACGATTTTAAGGGGGGAGGGGGTACAAGTGAAATCTTGTTTTTCAATTTAAAAAAATACGTTTTTTATCTTTAACTTTTGACTCATAGCATCTACAACATAATCCATGCATGATGTTGTTCAAAATCATTTAAAGAATCTATAAAAAAATTTTCAGCATGAAGTACTAAAAACTGTGGGACTAGTAGTATTTTAACTGCTGCTCGGTTTAGAGGTAAATGAGGTAGCAGTTGAAATACTACTAGTACCACAGTTTTTAATATTTCGTACTGAAAATTTTGTTATAGATTCTTTAAATGATTTTGAACAACATCATGCATGGATTAAGTTGTAGATGCTATGAGTCAAAAATTAAAAATAAAAAACGTCATTTTTTTATTGAAAAAATTTTACTTGTGCCCCCCTTAAAAAAGCAAACTCACAAAAAAGTATCCTGCACTGTAGGTCAGATCATATTGAGATGTTTTTGGAACTGCTTTATCCGAATCTAAGGTCCGCTTGACCTGATTAGGTCAAGGTCAATGTTAGGCTAAGGTCAAATTCAAAATATCCATTTGCAACTATTATATTAACTATTATATTTACAAGTTTTTGAGCCTGCTAAATCTAAATCTTGTTACAAAATCATCAAACTGGCTCAAATTTTCCTGGAAATCAGCAACAGTATTGAAAAATTCAAGTATTTTGTATGGTAAATTATATGATTTCCTTTTAAAATCCTAAGACTGCAACCCTAACATCGCGAATTCCAAATTTCTCATTGTTTCCATATGATTTAGATCTTTTTGAATTCAAAATATCACCTTTGTGAATTCCTTTTACGTTTCTTTCCTTTCTGAACAATCTCTTTTTTCAGGTACCAACGAAAATCGGCCACCATGTTTACATCCAATCTCCCTTTGGACGTAAATATAGTGTCCGATCATAGTCTTCTTATTTCTTCTATATCTTAGTAAAACTTAACTTCTTGCTATGCCTTTGTAATTTAGACTTTTTTTGTTGTATAAGAAGTTTTCAACAACATAGTAAAAAATTTTTCGGAACATTATTAAATCCCTTTATACTAAGAGAGAAGCTCTGACGTCATAAGATGCCTACGTCACGGGACGCTACAGTTGAACTCTCGTTTGCGGTTAAATTTATTCGTTTATGTATATGTATAGTCCCTTTATACTAAGAGAGAAGCTCTGACGTCATGAGATGCCTTCGTCACGGGACGCTACAGTTGAACTCGTGTTTGCGGTTAAATTTATTCGTTTATGTATATGTATAGTATAGTTTATAATAAATTTAATATATAGTATAGTTTATAATAAATATATATAGTATAGTTTATAATAAATATAATATATAGTATGTATATTAATATAGCGATGCGTGTGAGTGAGTGAGTTAGTGAGTGAGTGAGAGAGAGAGAGAGAGAGAGAGAGAGAGAGAGAGAGAGAGAGAGAGAGTGAGAGAAAGAGAGGGAGAGAGAGTCTAAGAGTGGGAAATTGCGAGCGAGAGAGTAAGAGAGGGAGGATACATCTTTTCATTCTTTATGCGACGCTCTGATGTAGTAGACGCTACGTCGCGAGCCGCTAGATTTGAATTTTGATTGGAGTCAGGTTGAATTAAGTATTTCGTTTTTTGTTATCAGTATATTGTTTATAGTTAATATTTAAGTATTGCAATTTATTATTTAACTTGTAACCTTTCCTACCCGTAATTCTGTTATCCTAAAGGTTCTTTATTTAAATGGTATTCTTTGTTCTTAGAAACTCTATGTGGTATCGCGTTAAAGGATCGTTAAATAGCTAGTGCGCCATGCCTAGCTATTGCGGACCCTGTATTTCGTTTCAATATTGTTAAAGTCGTTTATAGCTAGGACGCCTTGCCTAGCTATAGCTGACTTTTAAGATATATTTGTTAGTATTATTTAGGATTATTATGTGAAAAGCCCGTTATTATTAAGGACCAAATGCCTTTATATTCGGGGCTTTACACCGGGTTAATTGGATGAGGGTATATCTTGGAAAAGCTCTTTATTAACAACTTAAATTGAATCACTGTACAATGCAAAAACTAAGAGTAATCTCGCGCTTAATAAAGAGATACTTGCTTGTAGCACGTGTCAGGCCATTCGCCACTTGTGCTACGAGCAAGCGTGTCTTCACACCAAGAGAGCTGATCCAAGAGTGCCAGAGTCGCCGTATATTTTCAGCGGTACTTACACATGCAAACGCGTGTACGTATACACGCGCGCTTGCATGTTCAACCACTTTGGTCTTTTTGGATGTTTGCGCGCGCATCTTCCAGTATCGTACGGTTTCAGGGCCGTACATACTCGGGCGCTCACATAGCCCCTCAAATTAAAATAGATTTTGCATATTAATTCGATTAATCAACGGGAAAAATCGATTTTATTTTTCTAAACGCGACCATTAGAAAGATGCGCGCACAAACACCAATCTTTACACTTAATACTACCCTGGTGATTGAGGATTGCCCCCCAAAAATAAAATAGATTTTTTCATAATACATCAAATTATATTCTGGATATTTCATTTTTACAAATATAGTAACCAAAAAAAATACCAACTTAATTTTAACAATTTTTCCTTTCTTACAACTTAAAATTTCTATTTCTCTTTTTTAAAAAATATAAATACATTTTTCTTTATTTGTATAAAATTAAAACTAAAAAATTTTGTCTTTTCAATCAATCAAAAATTAACTTATATGCGTTTTTTATTTATTCTTAACTTAACTAAATTTAAATTTTTCTTTTTATTTAAAAAACTTAAACTTAACAATCTTTTTTTTTTTTTTTTTTTTTTTTGTTTTAACTAACTTAAAAGAAATGTTTATTTTAATTGTTTTCTTTTTTGTTTCACTTTTCTTTTTGCAGAACTAGAACTAAACCTTATTTCTTGTTTTACTTTTTTACTATAATTTTAAACTCACGTTTTCATTACGTTTTTTTTTTTTTTTTTTTTTTTTTTTTTTTTTAGTAACTTTAGTTTTATTATTTACGTAAGCGGAATTTCTTTTTACATAATTAACAACAAAAAAATATATATACTACTTTTGCCTTTTCTTTTAAAATTAACTTAAATACTGCTTTTACATTTTGTTTTTATTGTTTATCACATTTTCACTCTTTGTATGTCCATATTAATTAAATTTATTTATTTTTAAACTTTGTTTTTAGCACTTTTAATTTTTTAATACTAAATTTTCACTGTTTCTATTTTATATATTTGGTTTAATTGTCTTTTTTGTTTTTTACTTCTTCTTTCACTTTTTTTTAACCACTCTTCAAAATTTTCTTCTTCATCTAAATCATCTCTGCATGTGTTTATACCTTTTTTTAGCATTTTATGTTCTTCTTAGTCTTTTATTATTTTAAAATAATATTTTAGTTAAAATACTTTTAGAACTCTTTTAAATGTTCTATATGGGACTTTTCACGTTTATGTCTTTTCAATTGCAATTAATTAGATTTATTTTTTATTTTTTAGTTAATTTAATCATTAGGCTCGTAGAACGGTTTCAGGTGTTCTATATGGAATTTTCCACGTTCTACGGCTTTTTCATTGATTAATAAGTATGTATCTGGTGCAATGATGTTTTTTATAATATATGGACCTTCATATATCTCAAAAAATTTTGCGATTTTATCATCATCTGCACTTGATACGTTTAATGATTTCAGCAGTACTTTATCATTTAAATTAAATTGATAATGAGTACTTTTTGCATTTGTTGCGTTTGCTCTATTTTTTATTTTCTTATGCATTTTATTTCTAGCATAGAAAATCTTTCTATCATATGGTACCTCAGTATTTTCTAATTTAAAATACTTTTCCCATATTCTAGTTTGTTTTTTACCCATATGTAATTCAGTTGGCGTAAAACCTGTTGTTTCATGGGTAGTTTCGTTCATTATGCTTTGAATTTTTTGCATATATGACGCCCATGACTTATGTGAATTATTTACATAAGTTCTAAAGAATCTGCCCAATTCACGATGGATTCTTTCCACAATATTGCTCTGTGGGTGTCTAATTGATGAATAAATATTTTTAATGTTTTCATCATTTAGCTTTTTTATCCATTTTTTGGAAGTAAATTGTGTACCATGGTCAGTCATTATTGACTGAGGTTTACCATAATTTGGTACATAATCGTTAAATATTTTTCTAATTGTTGTTAATGTATTTGCCTTTTTAATAGGATACATTACAACGTATTTGGAAAATACATCTATAGTTGTTAAAATATATTAAGGTTAAAATATATAATAATAAATATAGGCAATGGACCATAAAAATCAATCGATAGTATTTCATTTTTTTCGTTTACTATGATTGGCTGCATTTCTGCATTATATTTTACTGTTAAGTATTTTGTCTTTTGACAAGTTATGCATGATTTTAAAATTTTGTGTACATGCTTTTTTAATTTAGGAGCTGTGAAGCTTTCTATTAATAATTTATACGTTTTTTTGGGACCAATGTGCCCATAAAAATCGTGTATTTCTATTATTAATTCTGATAATAGTGATTCAGGTATTATTATTTTTAATCCTGATTCATCTTTTTTTATATAAAAATCATTTTCGAATTTATAATGATTTTTTATTTTATCATTTTTTACTTCGTTTAATTTTTTTCTTATTTTGATGCAATATGCATCATTTTTTTGCGCTTTTTTAAAGCTTTTTAACAATTTTTCTAATTGTTTATTTATTTTTAATTTGTTTCTGATATTCGCAATTAATACTTCGTTTTCATCATCTTTTGCGTTATCAGATGTTTGTCTGCTTAAAAAATCTGCAGCAACATTTATTTTTCCAGGTATATGCTCTGGTTTGATATTAAAATCTTGGATTGATAAGGCCCATCTTCTCAATCTATAATTATTAAATTTACATTTATTTAAAAATGTGATAGCTTCATGGTCAGTTCTTACAATTATTTCTTTGGCACCTCTTAAGTATGTGTCAAGCTTTATGTAATGACCATACGACAGCTAATAATTCTTTTTCGGTAGTGAAATAATTTAATTCACTACCTTTTAATGTTCTGCTAATAAAACAGACAATGTTTTCATGATTATATTCGTCCAATTGTGACAAGATTGCAGCTATTGCGTAATCGCTTGCATCTGTCGTTAGTATAAAAGGTTTTTCCATATCTATGAATTTCAATATGATATTTTCCGTGAAAAGTTCCTTTATACTTTCAAAGGCTTTTTGCTGTCTTGCCCCCCATTCATAGGGTACATTTTTTCTTAATAAGCCAATTAATGGCAATATTTCATTCGCATAACCTTTCGCGAATTTCGTGTAAAAATTTACAAACCCCAAGAATGCTTGTAATTCTTTAATATTTCTTGGTGTTTTAAAATGTTTTATTGATTTTATTTTTTCTGGATCTGGTGTTATTCCTTTTGACGTTATGAAGTGTCCAAGAAATTCAATTTTTTGCTTTAAGAAATTTGATTTTTTAAAATTAAATGTCAAATTATATTTAATTGCTTTAATAAATAATTGCTCTAAATGCTCCATATGCTCTTCGAATGTCGATGACCTTATGTGCAGATCATCTACGAAGGCTAGAACGAATTCTTGCATATCTTTTATTACGTAGTCCAGTCCTCTCAATAGTGCAGCGCTGTTGGTTTTTATGCCAAAAGCTGCTACGTTAAATTCATATACTTTGTTATCGATTTTAAATGCCGTATATTTTTTGCTTGGCTCTGTTAATTCAATTTGCCAATACGAGCTTGTTAAATCTAAGCTCGACATGAAATTTTTCTCTTTACATCTGAGAAAAATCTCTTCTATTGAGGGTGGAGCTTCGTAATCGTCAATTATTTTCTCATTTAATTTACGAGCATCCAAACAAAGCCTTACAGTGCCATCTTTTTTAATTACTGTAACTATAGAATTTATATAAGGGCTTTTTGATCTCCTTATAATTCCTAGTTCTTCCATTTTTTCTATTTCTTTTAGTACCTTTTCTCTATGATTTATAGGAATCGGATAAGGTCTAGAATAAAATGGATGATCGTCTTTAAGTTTGATATCATGCTGATATGACTTCAATAGACCTGGAGCCTTTCTAAACACTCTACTATACTTTTTTATTAATAATGTTAATTCTTCTTTTTGTTTGTTTGTGATATTATCACATTCATTTATTTTTTCCTGAATCTCATCATTTGTGAGTTCAGTTGTATTAAAATAATTTTCGGAATTAAGAATTCGATGATTCTCGTTTTCCATTGCAAAGTCGTATGAATTCTGATCATTGTCTCCTTCATACACTTCGGTTATTTGCATAGCTGAGTATGCTAAAGAATTTATTCGTTTTTCGGTATAAGATAAATTTATATCTTTACCATCAATTATTATTAATATTTCTTCTAGCATCGTGTTTATAATCATACTCAAAGCCTTTTGAGTATCATATCCGATGATAACATCTTTGACTAATTTCGGAATTATTAGGTAGATTATTTTTATTTCTACATTTTTAAATTTTGTTTTTATTAATAACTGCCTCTTTATTCTTGTAGTTTTTGTGCCTGTGGCTGTTTTTATAAACTTCCCAGTTATTGGCAATAAAGGGCATTTTTTGAATGTCTCGTAATTTTGAAAATAAAATTGCTCCGATATACAGGTGACTTCGCTACCTGAATCGATTAGAGCTTTGACATTTATATTTTCTAATTCTATTTCAATTTCTGGACAACATATCATATTATTTTCTTTTGACTCTTGCTTGTCAATATCATCTATTAAATCGTCTTTTATACTCTCTTGCATAGAAGATATTATTTTTGGGGATTTTCCATTAGTTGCAACCTTACCCCTTCTATTTTTGATTTCAGGTGCAACTTTATTTAGTTTTCCTGATTTTTATCATTATCTTCTTTGTTCATGTCTATATTTAAAACATCTAATTCTTTGTTACTTTTCTGTAATTGTTTTTTATTTACAGGTGATTTTAATTTTTCACGTTGTTGATTCTTTTGTTTATTTTTATTTTCCTCGATTCTAGCTACATTTATACTAGGATCCTGTTGAGGTTTTTTGTATTCTTGTTTATAGTTATTTTGATTTGTTGCGTTATTACTATGATTATAATATGTTTTATTAATTTTTTCATTATTATTAACTATTTTTTGTTGACTATTATTTTTATTTACTGCTCTTTTTTCCTGCAGTTTATCGTCATTATCAAAATCTGACAAAATTTTAAATAAGGTATTTTTATCTTTGTTTTGCGAGAATTGCATGGCTTGCCTAACATTTCTGCTGAAATGTTTGCTAATTTTTTCAGCTAATTCCTCTTCAGAATATTGAAGATTTAGCTCTTTAGCGAAACCATAAACTTGCGTGGCATAAGCCATACGACTTAATTTGCCATTCTCATAATATTGTCCGAACTCAACTTTCCTTCAAGTTGTTCTTTGGACATCCTCATTCCAATATCTATCCAGGAATAAATTTTTAAAACCTTCGTAGGTCAGTACATCATCTTGATAGATGTACCACCACTCATTTGCGTCCTTTTGTAGAACAGTATGCAAAAGTTCGAGAGTTTCTTCCTCTTCTAATTTTTTTAATGCAATATATTTTTCGAATTCATTTAAGAATTTCATAGGTCTTTCAACCTCCGTGCCTTCGTATTTTGGCAAAGGAATTTTTATTTTGTTCACATATGGTTCGAGACCTTGCGTTCGAATCCCATTACTTTTTAATTTTTCTTTCAATTCATTGATCTTATCATCTTGCTCTTGAGCAGTATCGTCTATTTTTCGCGTCAGGTTATCTTGAACCATTTTAATCGCTTCCTCTTCGTTTATTATTTTTTTTAATTTGATTAATTCTTCATTTAAAGATTCGTTTTTAATAACTAAGTCTTCATTTTCTTTTTTATATTTGTTTAATAAATTTTTAATCACGATATTATCTTCTAACACGTTTTTTATCTTGTTTGATAATTCGCTTATTTGTTCTTTAAAATTTATTGTTCCCGCATCTGCGGTTTTTTCTAAGTTAAAGACTATAGCTTTGTCTGGACTAGCTGTAATTTTGTCATCCAACTCTTGTTGTTTATTAAACAACAATGTCAGCTCATATGACACAGCTTTCATCCATTCATTTTGTTTTGTGTTAACATCTTCCTCTATGGTCCCATCAAGATTATCTAATTCTTGTATTAGTATCTCTGACCTTCTTTTCGCCATTTTTATTTTTATTATTATTCGCTATTACAATATTTACGTATTTCCGAAACTAAAATTTTAACTCTTTTTATTTCAATACTTTCTTATTTAAGTTAATTTTTGAATAAGCTATTTTTAATTTTAATAAATTTAAATTATCCAAAATTAAATTTCAAAATTTTAATTTCGTTTACAATTATTTTTTATCTTGGCTCTTTTAATTTTTTAATATATTTTATTTTATTTTTATTAACGAGCATATTCTTTATTACAATGATTGTTCTCATTCGCGTTGAGAACCTATGTTTAAGAATTCCTTCTGTCTATTTCTTAGCTATTGACCTTTTAACTTTGCTTTTTGACATTCTTTAAACATATTCGCGCTTTAGACTTGAGTTTGCGCGGCTATAACAAAAGATTTTAAGAAAAATTTAATGTGTACATTGTAACACTCAATCTTCTTGTTTTACCTCGCGACCTTCAAGTCTTTTTATTATTCTCATTTACGAATACTCTATTCAATATTAATATCAAGTAAAATTTTTGGTCAACCTTTTATTCGCATTTATTTAGAACAAAAGAAATTCTTTTATATAATTATGTTCTTATATTTTATACTGATGGTATTTTATATACCATTTTTCTTGCGTTTCTACGCTTTTTTTTTTTTTTTTTTTTTTTAAGTTTTTATAAATTTTTTTGTTATTAATTTTTTGATTTTTTATAGATTTTTTTTTGTATTTTTTAATTTTTGTACTTATTTTTATTTTCCTATTATATTTTTAAATTTTCCATTTTCTTTGTTATTAAGAAAATGTTCGTTTTTAACTGCAATATTTCGCCTTTTACTTCCCGGTATTGCTTATTTGTATTTTTTTTTACATTCACTATTTCATTTTCTATCTTTTCTATTCTTTCGTCTATTGATTTTAAACATTCCACCATTAACTCATTTCTTTGATTATTGATATTAATTAAATGTTGGATTCTATTTTCCAAATATTCTACTCTACCATAGTCTGTTCCTTGGAACAGACTATTTGGAAAGTTGAGAATCATAAGACGATTTTTTTGTTTTTTAATGTCAAATTTATAATCTAATAATAAATATTACGCGACTCTAATTACGCGTGAGTTTTCTTAACAGCGGTTAAGATCCCGTGGGCGCCAATGTAACCTTTCCTACCCGTAATTCTGTTATCCTAAAGGTTCTTTATTTAAATGGTATTCTTTGTTCTTAGAAACTCTATGTGGTATCGCGTTAAAGAATCGTTAAATAGCTAGTGCGCCATGCCTAGCTATTGCGGACCCTGTATTTCGTTTCAATATTGTTAAAGTCGTTTATAGCTAGGACGCCTTGCCTAGCTATAGCTGACTTTTAAGATATATTTGTTAGTATTATTTAGGATTATTATGTGAAAAGCCCGTTATTATTAAGGACCAAATGCCTTAATATTCGGGGCTTTACACCGGGTTAATTGGATGAGGGTATATCTTGGAAAAGCTCTTTATTAACAACTTAAATTGAATCACTGTACAATGCAAAAACTAAGAGTAATCTCGCGCTTAATAAAGAGATACTTGCTTGTAGCACGTGTCAGGCCATTCGCCACTTGTGCTACGAGCAAGCGTGTCTTCACACCAAGAGAGCTGATCCAAGAGTGCCAGAGTCGCCGTATATTTTCAGCGGTACTTACACATGCAAACGCGTGTACGTATACACGCGCGCTTGCATGTTCAACCACTTTGGTCTTTTTGGATGTTTGCGCGCGCATCTTCCAGTATCGTACGGTTTCAGGGCCGTACATACTCGGGCGCTCACAAACTATTTCGGTATTCTAATTATTCATAAATTTTTATTAAGAGTTTATTATATTTCATTTTCGTTTTTTTCCTTTATATCGAATACAATATTGAAATAATATTCGAATCAGAACAATTTAATAAAAATTATTTTTTCATTTTATTTTGATTGAATTTTGATTTATTCATGTCTATATTTAAAGTGAAATTAGAATAATTATTAAATATTGAAGTTTGAATATAATTATAATTAAGAAAAATTTGTTGTATTTAATTTTCATTTGAAGTAATTGTTAAAAAATTAAGTTTGAAGCAAAAAAGTTTAGATTAAAGAAATATTGGATATAAGAAAATTAGCACAAAGGAACCTGATTGAATGGAACTAAATGAATGGAATTTTTATGATTTATTAGGATTCTTATGATTTCATATGATGATTAGTACATGAAATTTAAGAAATTAGACATTAATGACTACAGAACTTTTGGAATTTGTATCAAATGCAACGTTTAAAATTGAAAAAATATGTTACTGAATTTCATTTAAATTGTAATTTATAAATAATTTATAGTAAATGATACAAATTATTATATATAAAATTTTTTATATCATTCATATTTATGAAATTAGAAGAAATTTAATCCGGAATTGACAACATTTAAAATGAATAGAATTTAGGGTAATGTTAATTTAATTTAGGGTTATGAATTGATATAAATATATAATGTAATTGTTATATTGAAATCGTATTAGATGTATAATTTTTTTTATTAAATATGATATAATACGATTTAAACTAATTTTTTCTTTAAATATTCAAATTAAATATTACCGTATTTTCAATAAAGAAATTATAATTATTGTATTTGAATCATTAGAATTACAATATTTTATTATTTGAATCATTTAATTTGATTTATTTGATTTATATGTATTGTAATTATTATATACAATATCAATTTATGTATGATTATGAGCATTTAATTAGTGAATATATTATTTATTCATTTATTTATATAAATATACAGTTTGAATTATTTACTAATTATACTTAAATGTTGTATAATTAAAGAACATGTATGTATTCAATTATACATTTAATTATATGATTTTGAAGTATTTTATTATTGAATTATTTTTTATTACTTTTATCGTTTGCAATTATTTATTTTGTTATTGGATTATTTATAATTAATTTGTACCTATGGGATGAAATTTACTTTATTGAAATAGGACTCGAGGGATTTGCATTATAAAAAAATAATCAAACATTTTGTATCGCTTATTATATTGATTAATATATATTATTTATTCAATTTGATACATTAATAAATGTGTTTTTAAATTGATTCGTAATAAAATTTAAACGTAGATGGATTGAATTAGTTTTAATGTAGGTTTGTTTAATCCAATCTTACATGGGCATAGATTATATCAACAATGGTTAGTTGATAATTGCGTTAAAGTTTAGAAAGATAGAATTCAGTGGTGTAAAAATAATCAAAAATAATTGCAAGCTGATTCTTATCAAGGATTGATTGATTATATGAATAAATCGGTAGATGATTTAAATTGTCAAATTGGTAAAATGGTTATATTGCCGTCTACGTTTCTGGGTTCTCCTCAGTATATGATGCAAAATTATCAAGATTCAATGTCAATCAAACAAGTTACAGGAGAACCCGATCTTTTCATTACGATGACCTGTAACCCTCAATGGCGTGAAATTCGTGGAAATTTATTTCCAGGACAACATGCTTCTGATCGTCCAGAGTTATGTACACGTGTTCTGCATTTGGAAAAGGAATATTTAATTCGATTAATTACAAAAGAAAATTATTTTGGATACATAGTTACTTATGTTTATGTTGTTGAATTTCAGAAACGTGGATTGCTTCATGCTCATATAATGATAACATTAGCAGGTAGTTATAAATTTACGACTCCTGGAATAGTTGATGAATATATATCCACTGAAATATCTGAGCCTGATGATGATTTAGAATTGTATGATACCGTCGTTCAAAATATGATTCACGGACCGTATGATGATTGATGTATCGTAAATGGCAAATGTTCGAAACATTTTCCCAAAGAGTTTAAAAATGAAACTACAATGAGTGCTGATGGTTATCCATATTATCGTCGTCGAAATTATGGTTATTGTGTTCGTCGACGCAATTACATTATTGATAATCAATTTGTAGTTCCATATTGTCCAGGTTTATTGCGAATTTTTAATTGCCACATTAACGTTGAAGCTGTTTCTAGCATACAATTAGTTAAATATTTATATAAATACGTATATAAAGGTCATGATGCTCCTACAATTGTCATTGAAAATACTTCAAATGATCGAATTATTAATCATGAAGAAATTTCAAATTATATTGAATCTCGCTATGTCAGTCCTGTTGAGGCATCTTATCGCATATTAAGTAAACCACTACAGTCCAAGAGCCATAACGTCGTTTGATTACTTGTTCATTTACCGAATCAGCAGACTGTATTAATAGAACTCGTATCCAATGATGTTTCTATTGCAATTGCTATAAATAAAGGGTCCATGTTACTTGATTATTTTGCTTTGAATTTGCGGGATGAATTTGCTCGGCAATATTTATACACTATGATTCCAAGCCACAATGTTTTTAAAAAACAAGTAGTTGACGGTAAGAACGTTATGAAGTGGGTTGTGACCTACTATCGTTCCCTAACCCTGAAAAGGTCGCACAAAGTGCGCATATAAAAGGAAAAAGGAAAAGGTAAAAGGTTACTGTAAGCTAGACCCGTTTTTAGTGTAGCGTCATGCTCATCTAGTCCAAGGTCTCTTTGCTTTTATATAAGTTGTCATACAAAGGCCTCTTATAAGCCAGAAACACTAAGACTTATAGTCTTGTAATGTGCTTTTAATTACTTCAATAGAATAACTTTAAGTCAATTTATCAGTTATCAGTAAACACAATAAACCTCAAATATAAGAAACTAATTATATAAGAACACATCACACGTACACTAAAGAAATAGAAATAAAAGTATTAATAATTGAATTCACGACAATAAAACTCTAAGTCTAATGAAGGATTTATTCCGTTATAACTGCTACCAGTACAGAGCTGGTGGTTATCCAGCTCTTCGCGGACCTGCAGAATAACCGGAAATAATCAAAAGTAAGAGAGGAGTTTAAAGATAAAAATACTTTATTTGTAGAAAGCTGGCCAAAGAGTGCCGTACAAGATTTTCGACGACGACTACATCGCTCTCGTTTGAGCCGCCGTCGCCGCTATCTTCCTCCTCTTCGATTGATTTGGATTGTTGGGGGAAATTTGTGCTAATTTTAGATCTCGCTCTGCGCGAGACCACCTTTTCCATTTAATATCTCGCACACGGAGTCTCTCCTCCTCGAATCCCATATACTGCCTAAAGAGGGGAGAGATCTTCATTACTTGTCTGTATTATAATACAGGTGCGCTTATATGTGTGCTAACGTGCGAAACTCTATACGCATGAATCAGCACACATATAAGCGCGTACATACACTCTTATATTAATTTCTATCTTGCGCGTCAGTATAACGTTTAATTGTTACACCGCGCCGACGCGCAAGATAGAAAGAGACGCAATATCGTTTTAATCTTTTCGCTTTTAATATTAGTGTTAAGATTTGAGAGAGAATAATTATAATTTTCAATTCATTTTATTTTATTCTTTTTCTTTTCATGTTCTCTCTCAAATCATAATGCATTTGCGAACCTTATCCTATAGGATTTTGTCGCATAATTACGTAGAGTCACAGGGTTAAACATAAAAATAATTTTAATTGTATAGGTCGCATGTATTCTGTTAGCCCAGTCAAGTTGAATTATATCCTTTACGATTGTTACTATTGAATGTACGAGGTCCTCTGAGTTTTAATGATTTGAAATTCGTAAATGGATCACAGTGCACTACATTTTCTGAAGCATGTTTAATTTTATGTTTAATTGAGGATGATGATGAATGGAACCGTGCCTTGTATGAGGCTGTTAATTGGATGATGCCATTTAGTTTTCGGTGTGTGTTCGTCCGGATTTGGATTCATTGTCAACCTCTTTATCCTGAACAGTTATGGCATGATTATAAAATTTCTTTTTCTGAAGATTATTATCATTCTATGAATAATATTGAACGGGCTAAAAATTTAGCTTATATTGATATTTGTGAATTGTTAATTAAGGAAGGAATATAGTCGATTATCCTTTAATGCCTCAAGTAATTTTAAACGATAAAGAATTTTTAGATAATACATTAATTACTAATTATTTAATAAACGGAAATCAATTATATGATCAATTAAATAATGAACAAAAAGTAATTGTTGATAATGTATTGCAAATATGTAATACCGATAATAATGATCAATGTAAATGTGTTTATATCGATGGACCTGGTGGTACTGGTAAAACATTTATACATAATACGTTATATAATTTTTTTCAAAGTAGAAATGAAAACATATGTTGTATCGCTTTTACAGGAATTGCTGCCACTTTGTTGCCTAAAGGATTGACTGTTCACAAAGTATTCCGTTTATCTGTACCACTTCTTGCTGATTCTTCATCTAATATATCAGTACAATCTAATGAAGGAAAATTTTTTAGATGTACTAATGTATTTATATGGGACGAAGCACCTATAGCGCCGCGATATGCGTTAGAAATTATGGATTGGACATTGAAAGATATCATGAATAATGATTTATTATTTGGTGGAAAAATTGTTTTATTAGGTGATGATTTTCGACAGTTATTACTTGTTTTACCTAAAAAGACCCGAAGTGAAATAGTTAATTTATCGATCAAATATAGTTATCTTTGGAATTCATTTTATAAATATCAGTTAACTCAAAATATGAGAGTTTTGAACGATGAAATGGATTTCGCCCAATTTGTTTTAAATGTCGGCAATGGATCTATGAATGATAATAATGATTATGTAGAAATTCCTGATTGTTGTATTATATGCAATTCCAATATTGCCAATTTTATGTACAATGATTTAATAAAATATGTTCGACTATCATATTATCTCTTTGAAATATTGACGTCGACGAAATTAATAATGAAATCGTTTCGATGTTAGATTGTAATGATGAACTTTTGTATACAAGTATTGATTCAGCTAGCAATTGTGATGATAATGGTTCAATGACTGAAGTATTATTACCAGAGTATCTTAATACCTTAAATCCTCAATCTTTTCCACCTCATAAATTACATTTTTTAAAAATGCTATTGTTATGCTTATACGGAACATTTGTATTAATGAAGGTTTATGTAACAGTGCTCGATTACGTGTATTAGATTCAGCAAATAATTTTTATTAAATGTAAAATATTAACTGGTGATAAAGTTAGTGAAGTAGTATTTTAGAATCGAATCATTTTGTATTCTGGAAAGGATTATCCTATTACGTTTAAACGGCGGCGATTTTCTATTAAATTAGCATTTTCTATGACAATTAATAAAGCTCAAGGACAGACATTTAATAATATTATAGTCCAGTCATTGAAGCATTTCAGCTTGAAATTTTGTCGATTAGGATGGATTAACATGAAAATTTGTCAGTAGGTAAAGAACAGTCCAAATAACAAAAGTTATATAATGCCGATGTGCGCTTTTGCCCAGGGGGCGGGAACCGCCCCTTCTCGGGGGCGGTGAGAAAAAAACCATATAATTCGATGTGAAAATCAATTTAAAGCAAAAAGTTTTTAATGAGTTTTTTTGTTAAATGAATACTTTTCGAGTTATAGGTGATTGGAAACATAGATTTTTAGTGTAAAATAGTACAAAGGCTTCATTTACGAAACGAGAAGTTTACCGCCCGAGCCGGAGGCGAGGGCTGTAATGAGTTTCGTAAAAAAGCCTTTACACATCAGTTTCATAATATATTTTCTCGCTTGAGAGCCGAAAAAGAGAAAATAAGTTGCGATTTTGAGGTTAGAATGCGAGAAAAGCATGTTTTCTGACGGTTTTTCATGAAATAACTTGAAAAGTTTTAATTTTATCAAAAAACTCATAACAAACAAAAATAAAACTTGTAAAAAAACAAAATGATTCCATTTTTAATCATTATTTTATATACAATACATAACGAATTATAAATTATTGAATATTAATATTGTTACGCTTGAAACTTTAAGAGCAATATTCAACGTTAAATAACGGAAAAATGGCATACGTTTTGAGGAAAATGTATAGAATATTTTTGAAGGTATTGAGAATACCTTTTGAATCAATTTTGTTTTAAGTCAAAAGTATAAAAATTAAAGAATTACAAGGAAAATAAAATTATTTAGTTTGACAATAAAATTTCTATATTAAAACCACTGTCATTAAGACAGGTTTTGAAATATAAAGAAATCCTTTTATCTTATTTAGGTACCAACTATGTGTTCTAGGAGTTTCAGCAATTTAGGATGCTTATTTTTTTTAAAAATCAAGTTTATATAAAAAAAAATTTTTTTTTATTGTTAAAAAATTCATTTTTTTTTTAAATATCTCAATAATTAACAGATGTACGTAAAAAGTACTAAAGTTAAAAAATATAGCTTTATTTTTCATAAATATTTTGCTATTTTTTTTTATTTTTGTCCAATAAAAATCAACTGAGATATTAGTGTTGGAATTCTGTAATCAGAGCCAACTACCACCTATTTTTGGCCCTTCAAACTAAAAAATCTCAAAAAATAAAACTCTTTAAAAATTGATATTCACATGACTTAAAGATGATACAATTACCTACAAAATTCATTTCGGAGCAATAAAAAAGCTTAAAAATTAGCGGAGTTATCATAAAAAAACCAATTGTACTTTTTCGGTAAAATTTTCGGAGCGCATAAATTCGTTTATTTTCGAGTATTTTAGATACATACATATAAATATTTTATAGCTCCTTTCAGTCTGTACGGTAGATAGCTTCTATTCTTTTCAGTTTCTATATGTATATTTTGTAAGTGGACACATATATATATCATATAAGTATAAACTCAGGTAGAAGAAAAGAAATAAGACTATGTAGTTTGCCGATTTGAAACAGCTGCCGTGTGCGATATATACGTCTATACAAATAAGAGTTCTATACCTTTTCTCTTCTTTTTCTTGTGTGTGTGTGTGTGTGTGTGTGTGTGTGTGTGTGTGTGTGTGTGTGTGTGTGTGTGTGTGTGTGTGTGTGTGTGTGTGTCAGTGTGTGTGTATGTATGTTTTTTTATATTTGAATGTATTGTACATGTAACGTAAATCTATTTTGCCGAGCGTCAGTATCTTTCCAAAATTGAAAGTGTAAACACATTCTGTTTTGATAATATTAATAAAATAGTTAATATTGTAATGTTTCTGATTTTTTTGCAAACGTAAATATGGTTGGGAAATAAAAATATTCTTCCGACAAATTGGGGATGGATCCATAAAGATGGTTTTTTACAGTCTACAAGAATGTTAAACCATCCTGCACCAGAACAGCTTTTAAGAATGATTTTTTGCAACTGTTAGACTACTTGCGGTGCTAATTGCAGTTGCAGAAAATTAGGATTATTTTGTAACTCGACATGTGGGACATGCTCCGGTGACAATTGTCTAAACTGTCCTCCGATTACAGATTCAGGAGAAGAAGAAGAAGTCGAAATTGATCATGAATAGAATTAACCCGTTAATGCGCAAAATGGCAAATTTGTGCTTGGCGACTTCGGCTGTACAAATCAAATAGTAAATGGGGTTCTTTTGATTCCAAAATTGTCTAAAGGGGGTTTTCGATGGCGCTCTTTCAGAATCTGGTATTTATTTTGCATAAAAATATCAATAACCTAATTATTTTTTAGATTTTTTATAAAAAAAAACGATTTTTTTCATACTTTTTTTTTTCAAAGTCAATCATCATGTTGTTTCGACTTTTAAATCACCACGAAAATACCACTAATCGCGGTCCGGATGTCTGAACTTATCAAAACAGAAATCGTAAGGGTTTTCTTATGCATTAGTTTTTTCAAAATGGCGGCTTTTGCAGAGAATTTTTGAAAAAAACTTTACGTTTTTTTTTCTCGAAATAGAGGGACTTTTCAAAAAAATTTTATAGAACAAAAAATGCTTAAAATTGTCCAAAATATATGTCTGAATTTTTTCAGAATCGTTTGGGCCATTTTTTGTTTTTTGAAATTGGCCATTTTTTGAGAAAATCCAAAATGGCCCAAACGATTACGAAAAAATTCATACATATATTTTGGACAATTTTAAGTATTTTTTCTTCTATAAAATTTTTTTGAAAAGTCCGTCCATTTCGAGAAAAAAATTACACAATCTTTTTGTTGTGTATTTAACGAATCTCGAAAACTCGAGCTATGAATTGTCACTTTGCCACTGTATAATATACACTGTGGCCCGATTTTCACCGCGAGGAGGTAGACAATTTACAAAAATCATGTTTTTTTTTTTTTTTTTTTTTTTTTTTTTTTTTAATACTAGTCACATCGTTTAAATACTTTTATTTAGGGTGAGCTAAATCAAAACAATGTTTACAAAAATATAATTCACATGTATTACACATTTTTTTAGATCTTAAAGAACAGTTCTTGTTAGAACAATTTTTTTGACTTGTAGTCTGTATTGGTTCGTGAAGTTTTAATGTTTTTTCATTCAAATAACTTTTAGCAACAGCCATGACAACATCTTTAGTTTCTATTTTTTTCTTTTTCCCAGCATTTACAATATTATATAATACAGTAGCATTTGTAAGTAACATTTGAATACATCTCATTAAAATTACCCAAGTTCATTTTTTTGAGCGAAATATAGGTAAAACTTTGTTGCAATGTTCGTCCTGAACGTCGATTCCGCCCATATTTTTGTTGTAAGCACAAAAACAGTTAGGGAAATTGATTTTTTGTTTCTTTTTCTGACTTTTATCATATCTTTCTACCGGACTAGTAGGCTTTACACCAGCTGCAGTTGATAATATAGAGACAGGCTTTGAATCCATAATTGTAACATAATTTAGGCCACTAAGTCTGTCATACATTGCGTGATAGCTTCCACGACTATCGTCTTTAGTAATGTTATGTTTTAAAGGTACTCTGTCTTTTCTAACAGTCCCGGTACATCGCAATCCAAGTTTTTTCAAATGAACCACTTAGTCGGCAGAACAAAATAAGTTATCAAAATATACATGATAGTTTCGCAAATTACGTGTAGTTATATGTAAAAATAATTGTTCCAACATCTTAATTACTACGCGAGTGCCAAGAGAACATTTAGATAAAGTATTAGATTTGGCATTTTTTCCACAATAAATTTCAAAATCAAATAAATATCCATTAGCACTAGCAAGACCCCACATTTTAATACCAAATCTGATAGGCTTAGATTTGATGAAGTGTTTCAATGAACACTTTCCGTAATATTTGACCATCATTTCGTCAATTGATAATGGTGTAGAGAAAAAGCCAAATCGTAAAATATTTTTTCTAAAAATATTTATGAAAGATCTTACACGCCAAATTTTATCTTCCTTGTTTTCATCGGTAGGTTTATGTAATTTTATGCTGGCTTTAATTTTTTCAAATTTCTTAACACCCATAGATGAAGCTACTTGATCAGCTCTCAAATATTCATCTTTAGACCAATAGTCTCGTTGAGCCAATCTTTTGTTGAAACAACTGAAAATTAAAATTCCAAGGAATATATTTAAATCATCCAAAGAAAGTTCATATCCATATGATGCAGTACATTCGATTATATATTCTTTAACTTCAAGTGAAAAAAAAAATTCTAAAATTTCAGTTTAAGAACTTTTTGATATTTTTGTAATATCACTATCTTTTAGACAGGTTTCATTTTCTAAACTATCCTGATAACTTATTTCACCATCAACCCAATCATAAGTGTGATTGGGCTTTAATTTCTTTTGAGTATCAGTGTAGAAATTTGAAACCTGTTTGAATGATTTTACACATCCCAAATCTATTTCTTCAACATCATTACTATCTGAATCGTTGTTAGAATCGTTCTCTAATTGAGAAGAATAATCAGATTCCCCAGAAAAGTTCTGATCAGGTATAACACTAACATCATAGTAATTGTCAGCTTCCGCAATTTCAACTTCAACTTCACGAACTTCAGTGGATTTTTTACTATTTTTTTTCTTTTAGACATTGGAACTTTTTGTAAAGATTGTTTTTATAAGGTTTGGATATAGTTTATAACAATATTGGAAATAAAGTTACATATATTTGAAAAAATATTGTATTTTTGTAAAAAAGAGAAATAATAAATGATTGCTAAACTTACTAATAGGTATGTTTAAATGAATATGTATGAAGTTATACAAATTGTTTTTAACAAAAAAATATATATCTAAATATAGGAAATCATCAATAAAAGTATACGTCTGTAGATATTATTGTCAAAACGAATTTTATATCTGTAGTTAATAATATTTTCCCGGATAAGTGTTAAAATACTTAGTAATTTTTTTCTCGAAATGGAGGGACTCAAAAAAATTTTATAGAAGAAAAAATGCTTAAAATTGTCCAAAATATATGTATGAATTTTTTCGGAATCGTTTGGGCCATTTTAGATTTTCTCAAAAAATAGCCAATTTCAAAAAAATCAAAAATGGCCCAAACGATTCTGAAAAAATTCAGACATATATTTTAAACAATTCTAAGCATTTTTTGTTCTATAAAATTTTTTTGAAAAGTCCCTCTATTTCTAGAAAAAAAAACGTAAAGTTTTTTTCAAAAATTCTCTGCAAAAGCGGCCATTTTGAAAAAACTAATGCATAAAAAAACCTTTGCGACCCTTGTTTTGATAAGTTCAGACATCCGGATCGCGATTAGTGGTATTTTCGTGGTGATTTAAAAGTTGAAACAACATGATAATTGACTTTGCAAAAAAATAGAATGAAAAAAATCGTTTTTTTTATAAAAAATCTAAAAAATAATTAGGTTATTGACATTTTCATGCAAAATAAATACCAGATTCTGAAAGAGCGCTATCGAAAATTCCCTATAGGCAATTTGGGAATCAAACGAACCCCATTTACTATTTGATTTGTACAGCCAAAGTCGCCTAGCACAAATTTTCCATTTTGCGCATTAACGGGTTAAAAAAAATTTGTTTAAAATTTAAGTGAAATATTTGTATTTTTTTATTTTGTTCTTATAATAATAATAATAATTTTTAAGTTATGATAGTCTTATAATTCCAACCATAAATAGTCATTTTTAAATGTAAAATACTTAAATATATTCTAAATTCTATAATAAGACATAAAAAATATATTATTAATAGAATAAAAGTTATTAAATTATTAAAAGTACTAAAGACTCGTTTTTTTGGCATTTTATCATCAAGGGTTGTTTTTAAGGGTTGAAATGTTACAATAAAATAAAAATCATTATAAACTGTGAAAAAATGTCTCATTTAATATAAATATGTCATTACAAAATAATTTACATGTTCAAAATTATTTTTTCCTATTTTTCATCATAAGGGGTAGTTTTTAAGGGTTGAAATAATGTAATGAATTAAAAATTATATCATAAACTTAAAACGTTAATATTTTTCTATAATTGTATCATAAAAATATTTTTTAATGTTAAAAACTATATATGCTCTTTTTATTAAGTCAAAGGGGTGGTTTTTAAGGGTTGTAAAAATGCTTAATATCATTAATTATGTTCCACAATATTAAACAATACTTATTTTAGACATTCCAAGATTATTTTAATTGAAGGGCCGGATGCAATAATGAGGTATACGCTCGGAACGGCGGCGCAGGCTCGACTAAAGCAGCCAAATATGAAAAATCGAAAAATCGATTTTTAAAAAATACTGGCATGTAGAGAATGAAAAAACACAACTTTTTTTTAAGCAAAGTTTCTTCACTAGATGTTTACTTTTAAAGAAAAAAATTAAAAAGTGTCTTTTAAAAAAATTAATTTTAATGAGTTTTTAAAACAAATCGCTCTATTCCAGCCAAATATGATCGGATCGTTCTGAAATTTTGTACACACACGGGGAATACTCTAGCGCTAGCAATAAGATCATAAAAAGTGATAAATTTAATAATTTATTTATAACAATTAAGTTGGAAAGTGATAAAGAGCATTTATTGATATACATTAACTTCAGTGACAAAAAGTATCGAGGGAAGTTTGAGTCTCGAAGAACTTCCAGCGAGAGACTTGTTCTTTAATATGTAAAGAAGTTTTTTGGAAAGTTTCAGATTTTTATGTTAAAAATTGGCTGAAATAGAGCGATTTTTGTAATTTAGGTGTAAAGTCGCGCGTGCTCTGGCGCGTGTGGTAGCGCGTCAGATTTCATCGAGTACTTTAAATGTACACTAAGCTTACTGACGCGCTACCACACGCGCCACAGCACGCGCGACTTTACACCTAAATTACAAAAATCGCTCTATTTCAGCCAATTTTTAACATAAAAATCTGAAACTTTCCAAAAAACTTCTTTACATATTAAAGAACAAGTCTCTCGCTGGAAGTTCTTCGAGACTCAAACTTCCCTCGATACTTTTTGTCACTGAAGTTAATGTATATCAATAAATGCTCTTTATCAATTTCCAACTAAATTGTTATAAATAAATTATTAAATTTATCACTTTTTATGATCTTATTGCTAGCGCTAGAGTATTCCCCGTGTGTGTACAAAATTTCAGAACGATCCGATCATATTTGGCTGGAATAGAGCGATTTATGTTTTAAAAACTCATTAAAATTAATTTTTTTAAAAGACACTTTTTAATTTTTTTCTTTAAAAGTAAACATCTAGTGAAAAAACTTTGCTTAAAAAAAAGTTGTGTTTTTTCATTCTCTACATGCCAGTATTTTTTAAAAATCGATTTTTCAATTTTTCATATTTGGCTGCTATAGTCGAGCCTGCGCCGGAGTTCCGAGCGTATACCTCATCATTGCATCCGGCCCTTGAATTATTTATAAGCGTAAATCGGCATTTTTACTATTTTTCAACTTTAAGGGTAGTTTTTACCCCTTTAATGCAAAAAGCGCACCTCGCAGATATATAACTTTGGATCTGTAGGGTAATATAAGCTTAATCCTAAAGTTTTATGAAAATCGGTGCTAACCGAAAGAATTTTCAGGTTATACCCTATTTTTGCCTCCAATGACTGGACTATTAGTGTAGATCTTCGAAAAGATACTTTTATTCATGGACAATTATATGTGGCTATTTCGCATGTTCGAAAATGGAATGGATTAAAAATATTTTTCGATCGTGATCAGATAAACAATAAAGTAAACTAGCTCGCCACAGCGGCCCTTTGGGCCGCTGTGGCTCGCACCTCGGTCCCTTCAGAGCTGAGCTTCGCTCAGCTCTGAAATGCCCTCGGGCCTTGCATCGCTTCGCGATGCAAGGCATGCAAAAAGCTCCGCGTCTTGCATATAAGGCACGACCGAAAACGCTCGCGCTTCGCACTCGCTATTTGATATTTAAAAAATATTAAAACAAATCATTTACAAACGCAAAAGCCTTAAAAGTTAATCTTATTTCTTTTTTCATTGTATTTTTTACCGCATCTTTCAACAGGAGGTTTGAATTTATTGTATTTATTTGAAAAAACAAATTTATAATTATTTAAATTTTTCTTGTGAATTAAAATGATTGTTTTCGAAAAAATTTATATTATGTGAAAAAGACATATTTCCATTAATGTATACTTTTTAAAGTTTTGGATAGGATAATCTATCAAAAGTTATAAGAAAAAAAATAGTTCAGTAGCTTAAAAGTAAAGTTTTGTATTAAGTTTTTATTTGATCTGAATCATTCCGGCGGAAAATGATTTAAAACAATAATACAAATAAATATTGGCAGTTTAAAAAAAAATCGTTCGAGCGGTTTTAAAACAGTTATCCCTTTAGAGGTTAAAAAAATGATTTTTTGGTGATAACTTGAAAAAAACGAATTTTGAAAAAAAGTATATTAAATAAAATTTATAGAAAAAAATAAGATGCATCTTTTTAATATCATATATATATTCTTTTAAAAATAATATTTATCAAATTATCATTAAAAAGCCTTTAATTTCAACATTTTTCATGAACAATTTAAAAAATATTAATTTTAGAGAAAAATGTATAATATAAAAAAGATTAATTTTTTTATATTCTATAACTTTTATTGAATATACTTTTTGAAAAAAAATTGTATTTTTCAAGTTATTTTCAAAAATCCATTTTTTTGGCCATTTAAAAGGCACCTATTTAAAAACGCTTCCAACGATTTTTTCCAAAAAAGAAACGTTTACTTGTGTTATTATTTGAAACAATTTCCTGTTTGAATAATTCAGATTGGATAAAAACTCGTCGAGAAAATTCAAAAACTTGATTTCTCACACACATACATCTATACATACATTTTAAGGAAGCCTCGTAATAGTCTTATTTTGTTATAAAAATAAGTTTATTATCATAAAAAAACATTTTAAAGGGTTACATTTTTCGTGATGTCGAAAATATAAGGCACTTCCGTATAGCGGTCGTGCCTAAAAATCCTGTTTTCAAGGAAATTCTATTGTGAATTATTAAAGTTTTTATTTTTATTATGGGTGACGTAGATTACGATTTTGGTGTATTAAAGTGTATGTGATTAAATATAAATGGTCTGATGATAAAAAGAAAATATGAATAATAGCAATATAAAATTGTTAATTACGGATTGATTGATTTTATTACTAAATGTATTAAATTTAATTATAAATAGAGTTGCAATTTTAGTTCTATTTTGTAATTGTTACAATCGTTTTTTTAATATATTATAATACATGATAATCATATAATTTTATAATTTTAATTATAAATTAAATTATTATTTATAATTTATTACCATTTATCAATTATTGTTATATATTATGTTTTTATAGTCCTGTGATATAGGGTAATTCATTTTCATTTCAATTTTTTCCATTATACAATTGATATTGTATTTAACCCTACTAAAAAATGTGAGGTGGAAAATCACCTGATTTTTTACTTGATTTCTCACCTGATTTCTCATGCCAAAATCTCATTTGATTATGAGCATAAAAAAACTAGTTCCAAACTTATCGAAAAATTCTCAGTTTTTATCACGGAAAACAATATTGGGAAGTATGATTTTTTTTTAATTTTTCGTCACTTGCAATTGATTTTTTATAAGTAGAAATTTATTTTATTAATTACATTTTTCTGGTCATAGAAATAACTTAAATTTCAAACCACTCTAAAAATTATAATACCCGATCTTATAATTTTTAACACAAGCCTCTTTTATTTACGACAGAGATAAAGAAACACATGAAGAATACATGCACAAGAAGTCTCTTTTATTCTTTCATACACTATTTATGAGTTGAATTAAAATGGAAAAAAAAGAATGTATATACATTTGATAAGACTACACTATTTATAAGTTAAGTATTTAAAGTTATTATCATCGTAACCACGCGCATTTGCCATTCCTTTGCACTAGAAAAAGCAACACATTTAGTAAAATGTTCCTGAGCATTGTCTAAATATAATACATCTCTCATCGTACTTTTTAAAATACAATTCGCTCAAATTTATATAAACGTAACGTGCATAGTATCGCTTGTCTTTTTTTCTTGTTATGAGAGAGACAGACAGAATAAAATAGTTCATAAACACGAGCCTATACTTCTTTTAGCAATAGTTTACGTTAAGCCAAGTCTGTGATTCTTGTCAGAGATATTTTCGCTTGAGGCACGAGTGATGCCGACAGAAGGCGCGTGAGTCGTTCCAGCTGTAGCTAAATATGTTGCTTTTTCTAGAATAGCGTTTGCTGTTTCTTTACACTGATAATAAAAACTTTAAAATCTTAACTTATAAATAATGTAGTTTTATCAAAAGTGTATACACTCTTTTTCTTCATTTTAATTTAACTCATAAATAGTGTATGAAAGAATAAAAGAGACTTCTTGTGAATGTATTTTTCATGTGTTTCTTTATCTCTCTCGTAAATAAAAGAGGCTTGTAACGGCTCATATCAATTTGGCATAGAATTATTAAATTGAATATGAATATTTTATAAATAATTGGACATTATTTAAGATATAGAATAATTTTCTGTAATAATAAATTTAAATTACGTTAAAAGTGTAAGTAGGACTTCATAGTTACCTACTGAGGCCGATAATGAAGATAACTCAAATATATATATATATATATATATATATATATATATATATATATATATATATATATATATATATAGTCGTAAGACAAGATTCAACCCCCCTCAGCCCCCCTAAAATGTCTGTCGGTACAGCCCCCTCAAATTACGTTGTAATTCCTCTTATAAATAGCCATTTCAAAATTAACGTAACTGAGGCCCCCTCAGCCCCCCTCGCCCCCTCAATTTGTATAGCCCCCCTCACTGTTTATAGCCCCCCTCATTATGCCCTTCCCTCACTATGATATTATGTTTTAGTAATTAGTAATAAAAAATATTTTTATTATTAATAATATTCTATTATTATAATAACAATTATAAGTAATTGAATATTATTATAATTAGTAATATTTTATTATTATGATTCTAACTGTGACTAATTAATAATATAAAGTTTTTTCACTACATTTCATTTATATTCTAATATTGAATTTCAATAATGAAAAAAAATTATTATTATTAATATTTCATTAATATAATTGCAAACATAACTAATTGATAATACAAAGCTTCCTCTCTGCATTTCCTTTATTCAGATAAATATATAATATTTTTATTTCTATATATTGTATTTTTATTTTTATTATTGAAAAAATTTACTAATTACAAAAGTAAATTATAAATTAAAAAATGAATTTAGCTTAATATCCATAGGTACTTTATTAGCACTTGTATTTAAATAAAACATGTTTTTTTTGTAAACTAGAAATAAGATATTTACATATTTATCTTTTTAAAAGATTTCTGGGCTTGAGACCAGCATAAAAATATATGGCTGCATTAAAAGCTTTAAAAGCTTACAAATTCATTTCTTATTGTCGCTGAAGCGTACAGATCTATTATTTGTTATCGCTAAAAAAAAGCTTATAAAAGCGTACAGATTTATTATTTGTTGTCGCTAAAAAAGCTTATAAAAAGCATACAGATTTATTGTTGTCGCTAAAAAAAACTTCATATAAGCATACGAATATATTGTTTGTTGTTGCTAAAAAAAGCTTACAAATTTATTTTTCATAATCGCTAAAGGAAACTTACAAATTTATATCTTATTGTCGCTCAAAGAAGCGTACAAATTTATTGTTTATTGTTGCTAAAAAAGCTTACAAATTCATTTATTATTGTTGCTGAAGCGTACAGATCTATATTATATGCTTTATTACATTAAAAATTACATAACATCTTATATATTTTCATTTTTTTAAAATATAAGCAGTTGATTAGTTCACATTGTTTAATATTTTAATTGCTTTTATTTTTTTTAATGTGATTTAAATATAACTATTCTTACCCAATGCATCAAAGGCTGTCTTAAGATCTAAGGATACTATATGAATTTTATTTTTAAATAATTATATTTCTTAAAAATTTGAAATATATTTTTATGCATCTTACATCTGTAATTTGATTCCAATCTCTTGATAATTCTACTTTACATCTTTTTAAAATATTTATCATTCTTTTGTAATATATATTTTCTTTGATCTTGTAATGTCTTAGGTGATGAAGGAGAAAGGACTATGTATATTTTAATATATGATCTTTATTACAGGTACTAATATAATGTTGGTACATAGCATCGAATACAATTAGATGTTATATGTCCCGCGTACGTGCGTGTCTTAAGACGTTCCAGTACGGACTGACTTTTCGGTCTACATGACGACTCTTATAAATGTCGCAAACAGTATTCTACGTCGCGTATAATACTCTACATTACAATCCTCCCATCTTTATTTGAAATATTTTTTTCTTATAAATCTAACCTTTCAGGCGCTTTACGAATACGCGAGGAACGTCTAAGACTTGTGTTACAATCATTCATAGTTACGGGTAGATTTTTATTAACAATAGGTTATACACACGTTATAATTTGGTTCGGCGATTCTATATGTTCGGTATTTACATTAGTTTCTAGCGTTTGTAGCTTACTTTGATTATCTACGAATACAGTCGATTCGCTTGGAGTATTAATAGGTTGTCTAAGAGGCTCTACCACGCGTGTATTGCTTTCTGCTTGTTCAGGAGTAGGGTATAAATTATTTTCACGTTTGCGCAGTTGGTCTACATGTTGCTTCCAGATTCTATTATCATCAGTACAAACGTTATATGTAACTGGACTTAGTTTTTCCCTTACTTCTGCTTTTCGCCACTTATTGTTACTATAGTCTTGAGCCATGACATTTTCATTTTTATCAAAACTGATGTTTCTATTGCCTCTAAAATAAAAACGTTGTTTATCCTGGTTAAGCAGAACATTTTCTTTAGCTGACAGTTTAAGTGCGCTTAATCGCGTGCGTAGCTCTCGACCTATTTGTAGTTGCACTGGCGTGTACCCGGTTGTACAATGTGTTGTAGTACGATATGCTAATAAATATTTGCTTAAAGCTTCTCTACGGTTCATTCCACTACTAAGCAATAATTTAAATTTATTTTTAAAGATCTTAACCGCGTTTTCGGCGGCGCCATTCGAAGCGGGGTGATAGGGTGCGGTCCTATAGTGTTCGACAAGATTAAAGTCCAAGAAATCTTTGAGCTTTTCCGAAACAAATGTCGGCCCATTGTCCGAAATTATAACGTGAGGAAGTCCCCATATTGCGAAGTATTCTCTTAATATTTTTATTGTACTCTCTGCTGTTATATCCGACATCTCTTTTATATCCACCCACTTCGAATAAGCGTCCGTAATCACTATATGCATAAAACCATTAATTGGTCCGCAAAAGTCTACGTGTAATCTATGATTAGGGCCCGCTGGCCACTTCCATGTGTGTAAAACAGCTTTTGTTGGATTTCCTCCCTCTTTTAAACACAACTCACATGACTTGGATACATTTTCAATGTCACGGTCTAAGTTTGGCCACCATACTGTAGATCTAGCAATCATCTTCATTTTAACCGTACCTAAATGTGTACTATGCAACTCCTGTAATATTTCGTGGCGTAGATTGTAAGGTATAATAAGTCGATGACCCCATAGTATACATCCATTTTCCACTGTTAGTTCAAGTTGTCTATTTTTATAAGGTTGCATTTCTTTTTCTACAGTATTTGGCCAACCTGTACATATATATCTATACAGCTTTTGCAACACTGGATCTTGCTGCGTTTCACTTTTTACTATTTCTTGATCGAGTGTTCTAATATTTTCTTTTACAAAATTTAGGTATGAATATTCTTCGTTGTCAATTTTCTGATTATTTTTTTTAAAGTTTTGTACTACATTACGCGATAATGCATCAGCAGGGCCATTTTCTTCACCTTTTATGTGTTTTATTTTAAAATCATATCCTGATAAAAATATTGCCCACCTTTGGACTCTACTAGCCGCGATTTGCGGTAGTCCTTTCTTAGATCCAAATATATGAATTAGTGGCTTATGGTCAGTTTCTAGTATAAATTCTCGCCCGTACACATATTGATTGAAGGCTTTCACTCCGAACGTCAATCCTAATCCTTCACGATCCAGCTGCCAATAATTAGTTTCTGCCGGAGTCAGTACTCTCGACGCATATGCTATGGGTTTTTCCTTTCCATCTGGAAAGATGTGAGATAAAACCACTCCTAGTCCCCTAGGTGATGCATCGCACGTAATTTTAATAGGAATTTTCGTACTATATGGAACTAGCACATCATGTGACACCAAGCACTTCTTTGCTTCTTTGAACGCTTCCTCATGTTGTTTGTTCCAGTTTTATTTAACATTCTTTTTTAATAATTCGCAGAGTAGTTGTGTTATTTTTGCTATATTTTTAATAAATTTGGCATAATACTGCAACGCTCCTAAAAATGATTTAACCTCTGATACGTTTCGAGGTGGAGGCATATTAACAACAGCACTAATTTTCTCTTCTGATACACTTATGCCATTTTTACCTAATTTATAACCTAAAAATTCTACACTATCTTGCGCAAATTGACATTTCTTTTCTTTTAACGTTAGTCCATACTTTTTAAATCTACTTAATACCTCCCGTAAAATGGTATTATGCTCCTCCATCGTTTCTGCTGCTATATATATATCATCAAAATAACTTACCACTCCCTTAATCCCTTTTAAAATTTTTTCTATTTCTCTTTGGAATAACCCTGGTCCTGAGCTAACCCCGTATCATAATCTTTTTTTTTTTAACAAGCCTTTATGCGTAGATAGTACTGTTAACTCTTGCGATGCTTCATCCGGTGGTACTTGCTGATATGCTTGTGTCATATCTAGTTTTGAAAAAAACTTTTTATTTACTCCTAACTCGTTTAAAAGATCCGAAATTCGCGGAATTGGATGTCTATCAATAACTAAATGTGGATTTAGCGTTATCTTGTAATCGCCGCAAATTCTTATTTGACCGTTTGGTTTCAAAATCGGTACTACCGGCGTAGCCCATTCACTACTTTACAAGTTCAACAATACCGCTTTCAATTAGCTTATCTATTTCTTTGTCTAATTTTTCACGCATCGCGTACGGAACCGGCCTCGGTTTACAAAATACTGGCGTCGCGTTGGATTTTAACTGTAAAGAAAATTTTCCACTCGCATACTCGCTTAATTCATCAGAAAAGACTGTACTAAATTCTTCAACTATATCTTCTATAGTTTCCTTCTTCGTTTCTAACGCATGTATAGCAAGCTGATCGTTATTGTTTTGAATTAATTTTAACTCACAAAGCCATGGTCGACCTACTATATTAAGAGGAGGTCACGTATCTCTGTCCTCATCTAATCAAGGAAATGAGTTTTTTACAAAAACTAATAACTTTATCAACAAATGAAGAGAACACTAGAATTCGAACTTTTCTTTCTGCACATTTTCTGTAAATGACTGGTTTTGCCACATTCGTTACATTTATAATTTTTATATCTACAGTTAGACGCTCTATGGTTCGGCTTACCACAGCAAAAACAATTCCGCGAATCGCCACTAACCGAAATCGCGCGCTTTGTTGATACCTTTTTGTCCTTGATGTAATTGACTGTGTTGTCGCTATGCGTTCCTTTCATCTTTGCTGCGTCTCGCCCCGCTGCTTCCACTGAGATAGCCAATTCGATTGCTCTATGGTATGTGAGATCCTTTTCACCCAGTAAACGTTTTTTTATTGTTTCACTAGAGATGCCCCACACAAATTGATCGCGAAGATGCACTTCTAACCCGTCTCCAAACTCACAATAGGTAGATAACTTTTTTAATCTTGCTACGTACTTTTTTACGTCTTCGTCTTCTTGTTGACAGCACTCTTTAAAATTATAACGTTCTGTTATAACACTTGGAGCGGGTTGTAGGTGGTCTCTCATAATTTTCGTCAACTCCTGTAATGTTAGCTGTGCTGGTATCCTGGGCATACACAAATTTCTTAATAGCATGTAACCGTCCTTTCCGATTAAAGTGAGGAACGATGCAACTTGTTTATTCGGCTGAACTTCATTTGCTTGTATATACTGTTCTAATCGCTCGTACCACATAGTCCAATCTTCATCCATGGAAAACTCTATTATTTGTCCTATTGTGTTTTTCACTATTGATACATTTTGTCCTCCTAAATTTGCCAATTGCTTCGCTGCTTCAAGTTCTTTCTTTTGTAGATTAAATTTTTCTAATTCTTCTATCAGCCATCTATGATTTCTTTCGTTTTCTTCTATTTGCGCGTTAACCGATTCAACGTGTTTTTGCCATTCTTGATCTTGTTGTTTCGGCATTTTTCCTTTAAAATCCTCGTCGCCAATGTAATGTCTTAGGTGATGAAGGAGAAAGGACTGTATATTTTAATATATGATCTTTATTACAGGTACTTATATAATGTTGGTACATAGCATTGAATACAATTAGATGTTATATGTCCCGCGTACGTGCGTCTCTTAAGACGTTCCAGTACGGACTGACTTTTCGGTCTACATGACGACTCTTATAAATGTCGCAAACAGTATTCTACGTTGCGTATAGTACTCTACATTACAGATCTCATCTAACAATATCAATACTTTGTACTTGATTTTTAATTCTTAAAAAAACACTATTATTCAATTATTAGTTCTTAATTATAAAATTTTTATATCATGTCATATTGCCTGTTGACATATATTTTCATAAAAACAGAAAACCTCCTATCCAATTACGTTTTTGAAGTATTTTTATCGATGAAATTAATTAAAAATTATATATTTAAAATTCCTATTTCTGTTAAAACTTGATCAATACAAATTATTACAGGTTATATTTCAGGAAGACATTTTGTTTAATCATCTTAACTTTTACAAATAAAAAAGAAATATGAAAAACTAAGTAAAAAAAAAGTATTTTTATAGAAATCAACTTTCAAATTTACATTGTTACCATCAATTTTATGCAATTCATTTTTCGCGAACTGACAATGTTTTAACAGAATTGGATACAAAAAACTTATTTCATTCTACTTTTTTCGGTATTTAAACACAATATCATTATTTTAATTTTTGTGCAGTCTTCAAATACTCCTACAATTTTATAAAAGTAATTAATAAAATTAGCTTAAACTTCTTAAATCATCTTCTAATATTGAATAATTTTTTTGTGAAAATTATATTACTAGGTTCGGTATTTACATTGACAAGTAGATCTCAAAAACTTCACTAAAAAATATATTAAAATTGTTAAATCTTTTATTTGTTTCCTAATTACAATAATGATTTACAATTTTAAAATTATAAAATTATATAAATAAATCTTAAAATGTATAAAATTTATATGTAATATAATTTAGGTAAAGTATGAAATTGGAGATGGATGCTTACTGTTGTAATTAAACATAAAATTCAATACATGTCATCATTCATACGATTTACCTTAAAGAAAAGAAATATGTAAGGGTGCAGTCAGATGAGTAGAAAAGAGACTGCCGAATAGAGGATGCGTAATAGAAACAACTAATCAGCGCTATTCGGCAAGTTTCATGCGAAGAATAGAATTCTATTCTCTATTCCACTGTAGAATGGAAAAGCGGGTCGCGACACGAAGTAAATAAACAAAAATAATCAAATTATAAATACAAATCTACTTCATTCATTTTAAAAAAAATTGTATAAAATCGCTCTGTTTGAGCTACAATTTTAAAGAGGTTATGTTTATGTTTATGCGACCTAATACGCGAGCATCTTCTTTCCATTCCACGGATTTTTTTCCCCCTATGGTCACATGGAGAGAAAAAACAGTAGAATAGGTGGTAGAATAGAAAAATGAATATATAGCTAAATGTTTGTTTTAATCAATTCATTTTGTTGTTTTTTCAAGTTTTTGAAAAGAATTGTAAAAAACATGTACTTTTTTCAAATATACAATTTCCTTAGATCTTAAGTCAGTCTTTGATACAGTTGGTAAGAATATTTACATTAAAATCACATTGTAAAAAACATATACTTTTTTCAAATATATAATTTCCTTTTTGAATGTGACCTCATTAAGAGCTCACATTGGTCAGGTGCGCAAGCTCTTATGCGATGGTCCCTCTTAAGATCTGTTTGGAGTTGCTGAAACCTGGCTGGGACCGACTGTCTCGGATGACGTTATTCGGATAAGGATTAAAAGTTGTTCAGGCAGGACAGAAACCTTCATGGATGAGGGATTGCCCTCTACGTTAGAAATAATTTAAAATGTGAAGTACTAATTATTTCTAGTACCACAACCATAACTAGCAGCGGCAAACCTGAAGTGCCAGAATATATTTTTTGTTCGATTAAGGATGGCGACTCTGAACTTGTGCTGGTTTCTGTCATTTATCGCCCTTCTGCCATTTCATTTACAAAAAATTCTGATTTGTTAAATTCTTTGAGAGATTTATCTCATGATTGCTCACATAAAATTATAATGGGGAATCTGAATGCCGATCTTCTGCGAGAAAGCAGTGATGCGAGGTTTCTTAGTAAACTAACAGCGGCGCTTTCGCTTCAGTTGGTCCAGCATGGTGCCACGAATATAACTCCATCTTCTCACACATGGATTGACCTGATTCTTGTGGATGACAATGACAATGTACTTGACGCACGTAATTTACCTGCGAATTTCCATAGTCGGCACAACTTAATTGATGTTTCTATTGCTTATAATATGTGCAGTATGGATCACAAGTCGATTAGATACAGAAACTATAAAAGCATTTGTCAAAATGAATTACTAGAGAAACTAGCTGGCTATGATTGGCCACAATTAACAGCTGGTACTGTCGACCCAGAGTCTGCACTTGGCTGCATTTGTGACAATTTTACTTCTGCAATAGAACGTTTAGCACCAGTGAAAATACTTAAGCATACGAAGAATAACCCACCATGGTTAAATAAAGAATTGTCGCAGATGTGGCGCAAGCGAGTCAATACCTGACTGAGTTTCTGCATTTACGTAAAACGATAGACAAACAGACTGAACTTGCAAAGACCACATACTATCATAATAGACTGTTCGAAACGCTTGCAAATGGTAATGCCTGGAAGGAGCTGAGAGACCTGGGACTCTTAACTGGACCACAAGGGACTTGAATGGATTCACTCCTAATGAGCTTAACGCGCACTTTGCTGGGGTGTCGGTCTCGCCGCATGATGATGATGAGCTTCGCGAGAGGGTTCTTACTGAATGTAGTGAAGATAGTTTTGATTTTAAACTAATTAATATCGATGATGTTGTTCTTGCGATTTCCCATTTTTCATTGCAGGCTCGTGACGAGGATGGCATTCCTCGAAGCGTGATACTTAAAGCCTTACCATTTATTGGTGAACATCTTGTGACTCTGTTCAACTCTTCTTTTGCGCGAGGGGTCTTCCCTGGCCTTTGGAAGCAGGCACGTATTGTGCCATTAAAAAAGTGTTCTGCACCTAAGTCGCCTAAAGGCCAGTTGCGATTTTGTGTTTTTTTTCGAAGGTACTGGAGAAGATCGCCCACAACCAATTGCAGGAATATATCACTACAAATAAGATACTCGATCCCATGCAGACTGGTTACAGAAAAAATCACTCTACGCAGACAGCTTTGCTTAAATTAACAGACGATATAGGGTCAGGTCTTGACAAAAAACTCGTTACGTTACTTCTACTTTTTGACTTTAGTAAGACATTCGACACGATCTCTCCCTCTTAATTACTAGCAAAACTTAGATCGATGGGGTTTTCCAGGTCTGCTCTCGTGTGGATTAACTCTTATATTTCAGGAAGGAAACAAATGGTTTCAACACACTTACAAGAAGAATCAGGTTGACTAACAACCAATGTAGGAGTTCCACAAGGATCGGTACTGAGGCCTTTGTTGTTTTGCCTTTACATTAATAACGTACGTAACGCTCTTGGCTCTGGTTGTGTTGAGCATCTACTGTATGCAGATGACCTGCAGATTCATACGCACGTTCCTCGTGAGAATGTGAATGCAGGTATTCTAATCTTACAGAGGGCGGCCAATGCGGTGTCGGAGTGGGCGGCTGGTGCCTCACTTACTTTAAATGCTATCAAGACTAAGGCAATCATCTTTGGCAGTAATCGTTTTATCAATTCATTTTATGCTGGGGCGCCACAGACGATTGACTTTGAGGGAGGTGTCAGCATTCCTTTCTCTGACATTGTAACGAGCCTTGGTGTTGTGCTTGACTCTAAGCTTTCTTGGGAGCCTCACATTAATATGGTTACAAAAAAATTCCATAGAGTGTTGTACGCTTTGCAGTTTTTTCATCGGTACACCACGGAGGCTCTGCGTAAACAACTTGCAACCGCCCTGCTGTTTCCGCATCTCGATTACTGTTCGGTGGTTCTGCTCGATGCTTCTCAGGACTTGAAGAGAAGAATACAAAGACTGCAGAATTCGTGTGTGAGATATATATTAGGTATAATATGGTATAATATGGTATAATATGGTAGTATAAGAATGGGAGCTCATATTTCTCCTTATAGAGCCACGTTGGGTTGGCTGCGTACTAATTCGAGGAGACAGTATCATATGGTTGTATTTATGTACAAGATCTTGCGCATGAATACTCCGGAGCATCGAATGGGTCTCTTCACCAGATGTGTACCCAGGGTGGCTACTAGGGGAGAAATTAGGGATCTAATGGTGTCCTTTATGCGTACTGAGGTTGGCAGGAATTCCTTCCAAGTTCAAGGTGCGCATTTTAGGAACTTCCTGCCTGCTGAGATTAAACATCTTCCATCTCTCAGGAGGTTCAAAGCAGCGATGAGAGGGTACTTGCTCGATCTAGATTAATATTTTTTACTATTAATTTATGTTAATTTATTTAATTTATTTTTGTAACATCCTGTATATAGGCTTAAGGTGTGAGTGTATTTATTGTATGAGTGTTGGCTGAATGGTTGGTAAGTGAGAGTTTTTATTTGATTTTATTTTTCACTGCATTTCATGCTATTGCGTACGCTTGTTATTTTATTTTATTATGTATTAAATTTAATTCTTTTAAATTTTAATATTGTGACTGATAGATATTGTATGACTGATTCTTATTTATATGATTATTTTTATTTTTCGTGCGTGTATTGTATGATTACTCTGTGATATCACTTTTATTTATTTTTGTTTACGACTTATTTATTTAGTATTATTAGATTTAGTGACTGACTGTGATATTAATTGTGCAATATTTACATGTATATATATATTTATATTTTTTTATAACATTTTGTGCAATATTTATTGTTTTTATATTTACTAATTTTATTACACGTTTTTGTACTTTTTTACAAAATAAAATATTATCTATCTATCTATATCTATCCATTTCAGAAAAAGAAAAAAAAATACCGTTTTCGGTAAAAATTTTTAAAAACTAAAATTGTAATAGGAGATCAATCAACGTATGTATTAAAAACTTTATTAAGAAAATCGAAAATATAATATATGTTATAAATATTTTTTTTACATATATTAAATCTCTGGTTGCATATAATGAAGAAATTTCCGGAGAACAAACTTTTGTTAACAAACAAAAACAAACTGATTTCAGGATTTTGAAATTCATAATAAATGATTCTGAAGGATTCAGAATTCAATGCAATATTTATGATAAAAATATTAAAAAATTCAAGAAAAATCTAAAATTAAACGAAGTAAATTTTTATGATATAGAATATTATCAATTACAACATAATATTAAACATTTTTTAATATTTCAGAAAATATTATTAGAGAATGTTAATGTATTAAAAGCAAAAGGATACAATAAAGGAAATAATATATATGACTTAATATTAAAATATTATTCAAATATTATTCATTTGGGCGAATACAATACATTGAAAAATAACAAACCAATTAAAATAAATTTCGAAGAAATAAAATTAAGACCTAGATTAATAAGTAATTAAATATTATTGAAAAAAAAAATATAATAATATGAATAATTTTTTATTTTTCTGAAATACAAGGGTATTTAAAAAATTCTTTTGCACAAAAAAAACAAATGAATCAGAATACATCGGAACAATAGCGGATGGACACTATAAATTAGACATTTTATTAAATAAATTAGGAAATGAATATGTGAATTGGGTAAGAGAAACAAAACTACAAATTGTTGGAAAAATAGAATAAAATAGTAAAAACAATCATAATAATATATTATATGCATATACACTTATGAAAATATTCATGTATATTTATATATATATATATATATATATATATATATATATATATATATATATATATATATATGTATATTTATATATATATGTATATATATATGTATATATATGTGTATATATATATATTTGTGCTTTGTACTTTTCTAGGACATATATTTTTTGGATCGGAAGGAGTATATAACGTTTGTTTCTAGGATCCCAGAAAATATCTAGTACCTTTTTTCTGGGATCCCAGAAAACAGTTGAACTTTTTCTGGGATGAAGGGAGAAATAAATCAATTTCGATTTCTAGGATCCTAGAAATACATTATCATTATATTAGTTTGTACTTATATGTGAGGTTGGTTTCAGAAGAAAAACCACATGAAATTTGAAAATTTCAATGATTTTTATGAGATAATTAGAAAGAAATAAATAATAGATAAACATATAATATATTGCATATTCATGGAAAACTTGATTGTATTTGATCTATTAAGAGTCGGCCGTATATCTTTGTTTTTGTCTAATCAAATTTTCGTTATAATTGATAAATTAAATGTTTTAATAAAAATGTAGGGGCTGAGCGCTGTAGAGCAAAAAACGAGCAAAGGATTCTATTCTATGAAAAAATATAAAATTTTCATAAAATAGAATCCTTTGCTCGTTTCTTGCTCTACAGCGCTCAGCCCCTACATTTTTATAAAAACATTTAATTTATTTATTATAACGAAAATTTGATAAGACAAGGATAAAGCTATACGGCCGACTCTTAACACTAGCTTTTAGTACATTTTAAATGAATAAAATATATTATTTTATAAGTTTCACAAACATGTTGAAAAAAACAATTAAAAATTCATGAAACCAAAAAACCAATTTAAAAAATGTCAAAACAAAAAAATAAATTGTCAATCAAGTATTTAATATTCTTCTCCCTATTGAAAATGATGACGTAATTACACTACCCTCCTACCATATTTGCCCACCCTACATGAAAATCGATAAAACTTTAAAGTTTTGTGGCTCAGTAAAAAATAGTCGAAATTAAAAAATTCCGACGGGGTTTTAAAAAGGGTTTAAAAACCTTTAGTTTAAGCCGAGTTGAGCAAAAAAAAATTAAAAAATGCATGGCTTATGCGTAAAAAAAATAAACTAACTAAAAAATATTCAATTTTTTTTGCCCCTATTCAAATGCCTGCCATTTTTGCGGAAATTATCGAATCATAGAAAAACAAAATGGAAGTAAAAGCCAAAGGAGTCACCCTTAAAATGAGCTATAGAAAGCTCATTTGTGATCGATTTTACGGTAGTTATGGTCATTTTTTATGAAAAAAACGATTTTTTTTAATAGCTATCATCTCAAAAAATACGCATGATATAAAAAAATTTTTAATGAAAAAACTGTTTATTTCTGAGTCAAAAATATAAATATTTAGATTTAACTGAAATCCGGGAGAAAAATTTTTTTTTTAAATTCATTAAAATATAAATATTGAATAAATGGATTTTTTTTCAATAGGATCAAAAATGAATGAAATCTTTTTTTACTGATTCTCAGTTCAACCTGAATATTTATTTTTTTGACTCAAAAATAAACAACTTTTTTATTAAAAATTTTTTTACATCGTGCGTATTTTTTGAGATAATAGCTATTAAAAAAATCGTTTTTTTTTCATAAAAAATGACCATAACTACCTTAAAATCGATCATAAATGTGCTTTCTATAGCTCATTTTAAAGGTGACTCCTTTAGCTTTTACCTCCATTTTGTTTTTCTATGATTCAATAATTTCCGCAAAAATGGCAGGCATTTGAATAGGGACAAAAAAAATTGAATATTTTTTAGTTAGTTTTTTACGCATAAGGCATGCATTTTTTAATTTTTCCTTGCTCAACTCGGCTTAAACTAAAGGTTTTAAACCCTTTTAAAACCCCGTCGGAATTTTTTAATTACGACTATTTTTCACTGAGCCACAAAACTTTAAAGTTTTATCGATTTTCATGTAGGGTGGGCAAATGTGACTGGAGGGTAGTGTATGTTATGTGATTTTGTTATACACCAAATTTACGTACTCGTTATGAAGAAAATTTAAATGTTCAGTTACGTAACAATTCTAATTCTATTACATAATTTTGTTATGTAATTTCGCATAAATTACATAACTTTGTTCCGTTATGTAATCTTTCCGTGTGAATAATAAAAATGATCATATATTTTGTATATATTGTGTTACGTAACAAATTCGAACGCCTATTTGTATAAATTATGTAATTTTTTTTTGTAATTTCCTACTTTTTATGAAACTTTGTTGAGAAATTTCGTTCGGATTTCGTAATTCTGTGATATAGTTCGATATGAGTTACGTGATTTCGTATAGGTTTCGTAATTCTATTATATAATTTAGAAATGATTACGTAATTTTATTACGTAAGAAAATTATGTTATTTCCCATGAATGAGGTCATTTTGTTACGTTATTTATGATAATAATTACCAATTTAAAAGAACTAACAATTACCACATTAATTTAATATTTTTAAATTATTTCACAAAATTAGAAAATTACGTATATTTAAATACGTCATTTTTATCATAAATTACGTAAGAAAATTACCCAATTTCTAGAAAATTACGTAATTTCGTTATGTCGTAAAATAAAGTTATTGTTTTGAAATTACGTAACAAAGCTACGAAATTCATACGAAATTACGTAGCTCATATGTAATTACGTCATAAAATGATAGAATATGTAGGGAATTTCCTAATAAAATTTCGTGATCGGTATAGAATTACAAAACAAAAGACTTTTTTACGAAACTCGTTACGACCCTCGCCTTTTTTTCAAGAAATTTAAACTTCTCGTTTTGTAGAAACGCCGTTTCTCTAATGATCAAGAGAACGATACGTTGTATCTCTATTAATTTGATAACTAAAATTAATTTGAAAAATAAGATATAATTAAATTTACTAGTATGATTCAAATGTAAATTTATCAAAATTCCTAAATATATCGAACCGTGCGGTGAAGCCGTCACGAGAAAATGATCGATTTATTTTTATATACGCGGTTACAACTACACGTATTATCAATAAATTTAATGTGTCATATTATGTGTAAATTGTAATGTTCATAAGTGTAGGGCGAGAGCTAATCCGTTTGCAGCCAGGACGCCATGCCTGACTGCTTCGAGATCGTATGCTCAAGGAAGGATCAAAGTAAAAGGATAGGAAAACAGAAAAAGGTCCTGCTTAAATGCCTCTCACCACTTAATACTATAAACTACGTTAATTTGAACTTGCAAAGGCAATAAGTAAAGAAACCACTATTACCCCTGCAAGAATAACCAATAAATTCAAGATTTTATAAATGCACTAGCACTGAATTTAATTAACACCATTCAAGTAGACAACGGGTTTGTAATTGAAGATTAATTCGACTGCTTCGCCGTCACACGTCTACTTGAACGAAAGAAACTCAAACAGAACAATTATTTTTATTTTAAATGTTTATTTAACTAGACCAAGGATGAGAGTGAGCTCTCAACATTACTTTTCGCTTCAGGACACCTCGCATTTTAGCCGTCGACGATGTTATTCTCCTTCTCTAACGCTTTAGAGAAGGGATATAACGTGTACATCATATATCTTAAATGTACAGCGCGTTGGTAATAGTAGGACGTATGGGGGTATCTGCACGCACGTGAAAGCGCGTTCGGTTCTCGTTCGAGAACCGATTAAAGCGATGCCTCACAACGGAATATTATACACTAAAAATATGGAAAGGGAAAAGCTACTAGCACTAATAGGCAACGATTTTGATTATAAGAAAAAATACAAATACCAAATAGTATACAATTAGATTTGATATGGTGGAGAAACTCTATAGAATCAACCGTAAACCCAATAAAAACATATTTATTAGAATTACTAGCCGTTAAGTAAGGGTTAGAGAAATCAGCCGAAAAAGAAAAAGATTGCCAGATTCTACTTAAAGTTGATAACACTTCTGCCATATCGTATATTAATAAAAGATGTAGCATAAAATACGTAGAATATTTAAAATTAGCAACAAAAATATGGCTATGGGCAGAAGTGCGTCACATTTTTCTTTGCGCTTCATACATAACATCAGCAGAAAATAAAAAGGCAGACTGGTTATCTCAACTTAACAACGAAGATACGGAATGGGAACTAGCGGATAATTTCTTCAAAGAAATAGTCGAAACATTCGGACAACCAGACGTAGATTTATTTGCTAATAAACATAATGTAAAATACGAACAGTTTTTTTCGTGGATGCCAGATAAAAAGCAATTAAAGCAGATGTGTTTACGACAAGTTAGCAAAATTTTTTGGTCTATGCATTCCCACCGTTTAATTTAATTTTAAAAACACTTGTAAAAATTAAACATGAACAAGTAACAGGCTTAATTGTAGTACCAGATTGGGCAAACCAACCATGGTACCCGCTATTTATATCAATGTTAATAGTAAAACCACTGAAATTTGAACCAAATATTAATTCACTGCTTTCTTCCTACAAACTGAAACATCATCCGAAAGCAGAATCGCTATCATTACTGGTCGGCAAAGTATCAGGGAAGACTTTAGAAGAATAAACGTGCTTACAGATACTGCAGAAATCCTGCTCTCGTCAATAACAGATTCAACTAATAAACAATACGAAACAGGACTGAAAAAGTGGCAAATTTTCTGTTGTTAATCTAAGAAAGAAATTTATATTCTTATGCGAGAAAGTTTATTAGCCTTCTTAACAGGAAATTATAATAAAGGGGCGTCATACTCAACACTAAATACTTATAGATCAGCAATCTCTTCGCTAAGCTAGGACAAGATAGGTGAAGATTTATTAATAAGCCGATTTTTTAAAGGCATATTATAATTAAAACCAACAAAACCAAAGTACGACTACACTTGGAATGTAGCTGTAGTGTTAGATTATTTAAAATATTGCGAGACTGATAGATTAGAATTAGTGTCAAAGAAAACTGCAACTTTATTAGCTTTAATTACAGCACACATAATACAAATCTTAAGTAGTATAAAAATAAAAAATATTATATTTAAAAATAACAGTTTGGAGATTAAAATTCCAGATGTATTAAAAACATCTAGACCAGGGCGTTATCAACCTCTCTTAATTATACCAGAAAACAGCCAAAAGCCCAGGCTATGTGTAAAATCTTGTATTTTGGAATGCATCAAAAAAACGAAAAATATTAGAAATCAGAAGGAAAAACTGTTTATATCATTTAGGAAACCATTTAAAGCAGTTGGCTCACAAACTTTGAGCAAATGGATTAAGATAGTCTTCTTAAAAGCGGTATAGATGTATCGATTTACTCTGCGCATTCCATTAGACATGCATCTACATCTGCGGCGTTAGCCAAAGGTGTTGAGCTCAGTACAATATTTCGTACAGCAAACTGGTCAGAGAAATCGCATGTATTTGCAAAATTTTATAATAAGCCTATAATGCAAGATAGACAAGAATTTGCTAAAGCAATAGTAACGTAATAACTCGTTTATTTTCATGTATCATTAGTTTAGACATCCTTAATTGTTCACAAAGTTAATGTAAAAATTTATTAAAAACACTTAACTGAAAGAAAAATTGCTAACTCTGAATAACTACACCATAATCTCAAGAACGAGGCTGATGAAATATAATTGTACGATTAAACGAATTAACCTGTACGTGAAGTTCGATCGCTATTATATGAAGAAGCCTCGTTCAAAGAGATTATCACCCACCCAATAATATAAAATTATTCCCGATGTATTATCCCAAAGTACAGCAATTTTTTACTCTAAAAAATGAGAGCTCCCCGGCCGCAAACGAGAACGACAAACGAGCGGTGGGGAGAAAACTTTTACTTATTCTAAGAGCGCTGTGGATTCGAGCAGGCGAAAGGGGAACTACACCATAATTTCTTCGAACGAGGCTTCTTCATATAATTGCGATCAAACTTAACGTACAGGTAAGATCGTTTGATCGTTCAATATTATTTTAAATTGACAATGTTATAATATGCTAAAAAAATTATAAACCTCATGAATAGATAAAAAAAGACTATTTTTTTAGACTATTTTGCAATTAAAAAAGTTTTCTTATATTTTCCTAAATTTTCGTTATAATTAATAAATTAAATATGTATTTACAAATGTAGGAGTTGAGCACTGTAGAGCAAAAAACGAACAAAGGATTCTATTCTACGAATAGTAGTTTACGTTACCAGTGCAGAAAGTAGGCGATAGCCGCTCGAGCGAAGCGAGAGCGGCAACGCGCGTGCAGCTATCGTTTGCTTTTTGCACGTGTAGCGTACATTATTTTTCCTAACAAGTTTCGCAAAGTTCGACCAATGAAAATGGAGGAAATAGTAGTATTAAAAAAATTAAATACTTTTTATTTTTTCGTACATTTTAACTATGATTTGATAAAACAATTGACCAAACTGAATGTTATCTATTAATCGAAGTGAAGTTAAACGGTTGTTAATTATTCCTATTTCTACGTAAAGCATCACTTATCAAGCTAAAGAGTGGGGAAACAATAACGTGGCGCACAAAGAGCACGCACTTTCATCTACTTTTTAAATTGAAATGTAACGGTTGTTAATTATCTCCTCTTTTAAGAGTCGGCCGTATACCTTTGTCATTATCTAATCTAAATTTTCGTTATAATTAATAAATTAAATATTTATATACAAGTGTAAGGGCTGAGGCGCTATAGAGCAAAAAACGAGCAAAGGATTCTATTCTATGAAAAAATATAAAATTTTTATTATTTTCCGAGTATAGTCCGAAACGGAGAAAACAGTTGAACTTGACTTCATTTTTTCGGTTTCGGACTATACTCGGAAAATAATAAAAATTTTATATTTTTTCATAGAATAGAATCCTTTGCTCGTTTTTTGCTCTATAGCGTCTCAGCCCTTACACTTGTATATAAATATTTAATTTATTAATTATAACGAAATTTTAGATTAGACAAGAAAAAAGCAATACGGCCGACTCTCTAAAAAGCAAAATAACCTGATCATATTTTGGATGTTTTAAATAGTATCCTGCCATCAATCGAATAAGCTGAAAAATCGGCATATTGTAATTTACAAGAATTTGTGTATATTCTATGTATTATTTCAAAAAAAGAAAACTATCAAGTTTTTACCAAAAGTTAATAGTTTTCGAATAAAAAATTTAGACAATTATTTTAACAAAAAATTTGAAAAATTTGAAACATTCTATTACATCTCACTTTTTATTCTTGAACCTTTAAAATTTTTTTTATATATTTTTGGTACTAAAAAAAAAACATATTTTGAGACTATTAGCATTTTTTACTTTTTGACCGTTCGAGTTGACGTAAAATGTCCATACATTTTTTGCACTTTTTCATTTAACAGAACATACTAACAATATTTTCTTCGGTGTAGTGAAATAATTACTCTCAATTTCGAAAATTAGCATAATTCTCTTAATACTCTGTATATTGCTTTAAAATATCTTTCTCTAATATGGTATCAATGCATATAAATGTAATTTAGATTGTACTGTTATTTTGTTTAAAAAAGTTGGTAACCGGTTTCATATTTGATTCAGTCTGTGATAAGTCCTCTTATATGATACGTACCAGACTACTTCTTTTAAAATTATAGAACTCAATATTAACTTATATAATACAATCTCGATTACATTGATTTGGATAGTCATTATGTTACAGCAGGACATTTTAAAATTATTTGCAAAATTTTGGAACTTTAAGTGCCAGAATTTTAAAACAAATAGTCTAACATATGTACTATTATATATTTTATTTATCGCTAGACCAAAAATTAAACTTTCCACCAACTTTTAAAAATGAAATCACAATACAACCCACATTACATGGATTTGTATTGATATTATGGTCGACAGAATATTCTAACCTTACTTACAAAGTTTTATAAATATAAATACAATAATTGAAAAAAAATAATTTAGAATTATTATAATATTTACATTAAACATTTCATGGTGCATTAAATCTCAAGTGAAACAATACTCGCACATAATCCACGTCTTTTACAAGTTGATAATTTTACTGTCTCTTTTATGTTATTTTAACGTTTTTAAACTTAAATCAAATTAACTGAAGTCTTCAGTGGCTGTAACTGAGGAAGTACCCTCTGGAAGTTACTGAACTGACTTGAGTAAACGCAACGGTTTTTTTTCTGTGTGGTTGGGAGTTATGGCTCGAATTTATTGTCGATACTCAACACTTAGCACTCAGATCCCAACCCTCAGATCTCAAAGTTTTGTTCATAGGGAACACGGAACAATTAAACTTTAAGATCTAAGGGTTGTAAACTGCCCTGTTAAAAATATATACGTATTTTAGTTACGTATCTCAGATACGTAATAAAATTACGTAATCCATACGTAACAAAGCGTTCGAATTTGTTACGCATAATGAGATACGTATTTGAAATTGATGATACGTAGTTTCAATACGTATCCCAAGGAGCATACGTAATTAAGTTCGGTTCAACGATCAATCAATCAAATGTTGATACATATTCCATACAAAAAATAAGTATTTTCTCGCACAATATACGTATCTACAAGACAGGTTTCGTAGTTAGGGTACCTAATTTTTTCCTCATAATACACATCTTGAACACATTTTCCAATTAGAATACGTAATTTTTATAAATACATGTGCCAGACATATGTATTTAAAGTGCATAATACCTAATTTTTCATTCGAATTTCAGGCTTGAATACGTATTGATTCTAGAAATACGTAATTTTAAACACAAAATACGTATCTACGAGTCAGGGTTCGTATTCAGAATACGTAATTGTAGGCCACACACGTGTCAAAACTATGTATTTCATGCAAAAAATACGTGATTTACGATCGCTGGTTCAGACTTTAATATGTATTACCAGTACAAATACGTGATTTAAAGCAAAAGATACGTATCTATGAAGCAGGTTTCGCAGTCAGAACACGTAATCCTACCACAAAATACTCATCTTGCAAAGATCTTGTGATTAAAATACGTAATTTTCATTTATATATATGCCCAATATGTATATTTTTGTTATTGGAATAAGTATTTTTCATCGATATTTATGCATGAGATCTGGATTCATAATATGTATTTAATGCGAATAATACGTAATTTTTAATTTTAATAGCAGGCTCGAATACGTATCGCCTGAATAAATAGATAATTTCGAGCACAAGATACGTATTCGAGCCTAAAACTGCGATCGAACATTACGTATTTTTTGCATTAAATACGTACTTTTGACATGTGAGTGGCCTACAATTACGTATTCTGAATACGAATCCCGCCTTATAAATACGTATTTTGTGCTCGAAATTACGTGATTGTACTGACCATATATCATTTGCTTGGAGGAAAAAAAGGACACGTCAAATTATTGTAGAAAAACCGGACACGTCAAAAGCATTTTTTTTTTTTAATTTTGAGTTGGTACTACTGATTTAAAAAAAAAGTTCAACTTCATACAATTATAAATTCTTTTTCGTAAAAATAAAATAACTCAACATGATTGCACAAAAAAATAATCAATGAAAATTTTTTCTTATTACTTATTAATAAAAATTTTATTTTAAGAAAAAATTTCTTTTATATGTAAGATAATAATTGTGTATTTAAAAATTATTATTAATTAATATTTTATTTAAATGTTTAATTATTCATTGACTGATTAATAAAATAAAAATGAATTTTATTTCAGTAAGAAAATAAATTATTTTATGTTTGTACATTCATTGAGAAAAAATCTAAAGACAAAGACAATAATCGAGCAAAGTTTATTCTTTAATTATAATTTTAATGGAGAATTGACTTACCATAGAAATTATAAACTCTGACAATCATTTTTAATAATTTCAAATTGTTTATTCCTGATTGTCAATGGTGAGTTATTTTTTTGAATGAATTTATTATTTGAATTCATTTAAATAATGCTTTTAGTAAGCTATATGCATTCTTTGACAAATGACATAATCTTTATTTGGCCTCAAATTTCCAATCAGCGATCAAAAAAACATCAAAAGAATTCTTACTTATCATATTTAAAAATTTTTCATTTAAAATCAGTAGTACCAACTCAAAATTAAAAAAAAAAATGCTTTTTGACTTGTCCGGTTTTTCTACAATAATTTGACGTGTCCGGTTCTTCAAGAATAATTTGACGTGTCCGGTTTTTCAACTATAATTTGACGTGTCCTTTTTTTCCTCCAAGCAAACGATATAGTCACGCCCAGAACTGCGATTTAAAATTACGTAATTTAATTACGGCATGTGTTCGGGATACGTATGTGGCAAATATTGCGTATCTTCACTACCTGCCTTGTAGATATGTATCTTATGCTTGGAATTACGTATTTGTTCTGGCGATACATATTCGAGCGTGAAACTGCGATTGTAAATTACGTATTTTTCTCATTAAATATTCCATTTTTACATGTGTGCAGCCTACAATTACGTATTCTAAATATGAACCCTGACTCGTAAATACGTATCTAGTTCTCGAAATTACGTATTCCTAGAATCAATGTGCATTCAAGCCAGAATTTCGAATCGAAAATTACGTATTACGCGCATGGAATACGTATCAAAAATACATATATCTAGCAGAAGTATTTATAAAAATTACACTGTAAAAAATTTTGTGTAATTCGTGAAATTTTATTTTGTACAAATATATTTGTATTAAAATTTTACAAACATGTTTGTAAAATCAACACAAAAAATTTTGTAATTTAAAAATATATGCGTACTTTTTGTAAAATTAACACACGGAGTTTGTAAATTTTACAAACATGTGTGTACTTATTAATTTTAACACAAAAAAAATTGTATTTCATCTCTAACACTTATGTGTGTTAAAATTACAAATTTTTTTCCACTGTGTACGTATTTCAATTGGAAGATGTGTTCAGAATACGTATTATGTGGAAAAAATTACGTACCTTTACTACAAAACCTGTTTTGTAGATACATATATTGTGTGAGAAATTACATATCTCTTGTATGGAATATGTATCAAAGTTTAATTGATTGATCATTGAATCTTGCTTAATTACGTATGCTCCCTTGGAATACGTATTGAAACTACGTATCATCAATATAAAATACGTATCTCATAATACGTAACAAATTCGAACGCTTTGTTACGTATGGATTACGTAATTTTGTTACGTATCTGAGATACGTAACTTAAATACATATACATTTTCAACAGGGTGAGTGCTGAGTGTTGAGTGTCGACTACAAATTCGAACCTATACTTGTTACTCATTTCTCAATCCTCAAGTATTCTATCATTGTTATTCTTACTCTATTTTCATATGAAGGACAAGAATAGGATAACTGAGGAATGAGTAATGACTTTAACTTCCAGCCTGTGTAATTTTTCTAGTTTAGATTGAGAGAGAGAGAGAGAGAGAGAAAGCATGCATTAGATCTGCTTCTGACTTTTTCTCACATGAAGGTGAACATAAGGGTCCTTATGCACCGCTAATTCCTCTTATGCCTGTTATGTCCATAGGTTATGCATGTTCTATAGCAGATACAATATGGGCATAAGAGGTATAGTTATAGGTTAGGTGTGTTAACCCTTTCAGTCACGAATTATTTCCGCAAAAACACGTATTTTCTATCATACATTAATTTTTTAGATTTATTTACAATCATATATTCAAAATATATCATATGATACTTATAAAATGAACACTTATTTATATGAAAATGCAAAAAGAATAAAGATTAAACTTAAAGTGCTAATTAAACAATAAAAAAAAAGAAAATGAGAAAGGGTGCCACTATAGTGGCTCCTGTGACTAAAAGGGTTAATTAATAACTTCGGTAGTGACATATCCAGGACCTATAAACCTGGATAAAATGCGTGTTCGGGAAGGTTAAGGAATGTTCTGCAACAGAAATAAATAAAAAAGATTAAATCTTTATTTAAGTTTATTCATCAGCAGAAACCGGCCTACGCGTCGATCTTAACAGTTTAACAGTTCGGATTCAAACGCTACTTTCCGTAACCCCACACTGAAAAAAGTACGGGAACTCTCCGTTACCGCAGCGTAGTGTGGCTGTACGAAACGCACATTCGTCTGTATGTTTTAAAATTTAGGACCGTTGATATACCTTTTTAAGCGAGCATATGTATAAACAACTGAAACGCGACGACGTACCGACCTTTGAGAAGTCTGCTGTTAGAATTTAGGAAAGCAGACGACCTACGGCGTATAGTTGTCATCTTAACAGTGTATATTAGATTTCCCTCTTAAGAGGAGGTCACGTATCTCTGTCCTTTTCTAATCAAAGAATTGAGTTTTTTACACAAACTAATAACTTCAGCAAAAAATGAAGAGAAAGCCGCATCTCGTTATAAAAAAAGCAATATTTTCTTTGATAAGAAAGAATGAATTTTATTGCTTCGTTTTCAAGGAAACCTTGAAAAACTTAAATCATAGAGGTTAGGGTGGACAGTTTGGTTTTTCAAGGTTTTTTTGAGAACGGAGCAATCAAATTAATTTTTTCTTATCAAAGAAAATACTGCTTTTTTGATACAAGATGCGGCTTTCTCTTCATTTTTTGATAAAGTTATTAGTTTTTGTAAAAAAATCATTTCTTTGATTAGAAAAGGACAGAGATACGTGACCTCCTCTTAAGCGTACGCGCTCTAGCTTTAATTTTTGAGATAGCAGACTTCCCAAAAACGTAGCAAGGATCTCTGTTATGCGTAAGACGGCTACGCGTCGGCATTTAGTACAACTGTTATCCCCAACTTTTTTCAGTGCACCAATGTGCCGGTACATTTTTTAAATTAAATAACGATAATAAGCACGTGAAATTTAAGTAATATTGATGATATTGATAAAAATTTATCATTATTATACGATTTAAGTAAATTTTGGAAAGTATAGTTTTATTTTTTTCTGTTTCGATTTATCATTTATAAAATGTTCAATTTTTTTTCGTTTATAGTTTTTGCTTTGCTTTCATTATTCACGAAATGCCTAGTGTTTGCTCTTTTACAGTTTTCGTTTCTATTTTACGAATTATCATTCGTAGAGTGCATAGTTTTTGTTAATTATTGATTTTTAAGAGTACACGTGTAATGTGGCGGGTTTATTACACTTGTGCTATAAAATAATATACGATACTTGAGACTTAAGAGTCGGCCGTATCGCGGTTTTTGTCTAATCTAAATTTTCGTTATAATTAATGAATTAAATATGTATATACAAATGTAGGGGCTGAGCGCTGTAGAGCAAAAAACGAGCAAAGAATTCTATTCTATGAAAAAATATAAAATTTTTATTATTTTCCGAGTATAGTCCGAAACGGAAAAAATGAAATCAAGTTCAACTGTTTTTTCCGTTTCGGACTATACTCGGAAAATAATAAAAATTCATATTTTTTCATAGAATAGAATTCTTTGCTCGTTTTTTGCTCTACAGCGCTCAGCCCCTACATTTGTATATACATATTTAATTTATTAATTATAACGAAAATTTAGATTAGACAAGGACAAAGGTATACGGCCGACTCTTAAGTGGTCCGATGCACGATGCGACTATCGCCGTGCAATAGTGGGCCACTTAAGTTACGTGTATCGTAATATACCATTTTTTATATAACACTGTTTTTGCTTTCCTTTCTTGATTCATAACTTACGGAATGCCTAGTATTTGCTCTTTTATAATTTTTTTTATGAATAGTCATTCGTAGAGTGAATACTTGTGCTATGAAATAATATACTATGTATGGAACTTGAGTGACCCATCACATGACGTGATTATTCACGTCGTGCAATAATGGGTCACTTAAATCACATGTGTCGTAATATACTATAATATTAATTATATTTTTTTAATTATAATTTTAGCTTTTACTCTAATTATAATTTGCGGAGTGCTTAGATTTCAATTTTCTTTTTTGATTTATCATTCGTGGGATGTCTATAGTTTTGCTGCTATATGGCATATGTTTTTTTTATGAATTATCATTCGTAAAGTGCATAGTCTTTGTTATTGAATTAAAGACTGTAGATGTAGCACGGCGGATTAATGTCACACGAGCTATAAAATCGTATGCGCAATACTCGCGACTTATTTTAAAATAGTTAAGAGTTAAATTATATTGAAGAGGACCCGTTATTACACGGCGAAGTTAGCACTCAAGCAAAGCGAGAGTGCCAACTCCGCCGTGTAACAATAAATGATTTAAGTCGCACATATCGTAATATATCTCAGATAATCTTTCAAGTACTATACCCGTACAGGTTTTACAACCTTTTTACGGGACACCTCGACCACCTATTATTTTAATTTTCGTAGATATTTTTTAGGTTGAATCACTAAGGGGTGCTAAAGACAGTTCGATGATTAAAAGCCGGCCGTATCGCTCTGTCCTTGTCTAATCTAAATTTTTGTTATAATAAATAAATTAAATATTTATATACAAATGTAAGAGATGAGCGCTGTAGATAAAAAAACAAGCAACCAATTCTATTCTATGAAAAAATATGAAATTGCCATTATTGTTCAAATAAAGTATGAAACGGAAAACACAGTTAAACTCAACTTAATTTTTTTCGTTTCGTGCTTTACTTGAAAAATAAGAGAAATTTCATTTTCATAAAATAGAATTGTTCGCTCGTTTTTTTGCTCTAGAGCGCTCATCTCTTACATTTGTGTATAAATATTTATTAAATATAAAGAAAATTTAGATTAGACAAGGACAGAACGATACGGCCAACTCTTAACTATTTTAAATTAAAAAATTTTTTTTAATCCTAGAAAAATTAATACTTTATTTTTCTGGGATCCCAGAAATCAAATTATTTCGATTTTGGCTCGATCCCAGGAACATTATCTCATGTTTTCTGGGATCCTAGAAAAATACGTTCCATGCTAAAATTTTCTAGGACGTCCTAGAAAAACTCGATAATCCTAGAAAGCCATGATGTATACTACAAATCGTCCTAGAAAAGTATATTATATATATATATATATATATATATATGAGTCGTTCCAATACTTTTTTTAAAAAAGCTGCGCACCGGGGTCAGCCGATCTTGCCGCCACTTTGGCACATAAGAGTACCTTGAAAAAAAGTAAGTTTGCCAAAGTTTCCGTTCAATAGGACCTCAAGGGTCAGAGTAACATAACCTCAAAGTTCAAAATTTAGCTATTTTTTGAGAACTCACCAAATTTTGAATTCTTAATCAAAGTTGATCCAACAAGGCTCATTTTTTTCTTCTTGATATATACTTTTATTTAACTATTTAGAATTTTCTATTTTGCATAGAGAGTGCTGTGCTACTACTGAAAATGTAAACAGTCATTTTTTTTAATTTCTTCGTTTTTAAAAAAATGTGCTTAAATTTGAGTTTTCAATATTTTTTAACTCTTGAGCTTGCAAATTAAAGGTCTCTCTGAGAGCTGTGATTTGTGAGTTTGAACGCTCAAAAATATAAAAAAGCAACAGAGCTATGCTACTTTGAAGTTACCCTATTTTTCCAAAAGGTCCAACTGAAAGGCCCTATAATAAAAAACTCTTTCCATTTTTCTTAGCGAAATTTTCATGATAGTTTATGTTATCATAGAAGAAAGTCTCCACAAAAATTCATCGTCTTATTAAGCCCGGTTCAGGATTTATTTGTTATTATAAAATCATGTACATCACATTTTTAGAATTTGACGTTTTTCGTGTTGATTGTTTGTAAAATTTGAATTTGCTCAGTGTGAAAAATCCCATATATATTTAGACAGAGATTAGTAGAGATTGCCAATGCCGTGTTAATGAAACGTGCCGAATTCGATCATGACGATCCTTGCGGCGTTTCTGGAACTATACGCGCAAAGCCCCTCCACTTTTACACGCGCGTAGAGAAGCAAGCGAGAGGGGAGGAGACAAGCACACGAAACACACGACTTCCAGTGGCGTAGGCAAACTTACGGCAAACCCGCTTTAGCTTGTTTTCGAAGCGATACATTATAGCTTTCTTCTATGCGATTAACCGTTCCGAAAATTTTTTGATTGATTACATATTTTTATTTAAAACATAGATATATATTTTAATAATAATAATAATAATCATTAAAGTAATCAAGAAATAATAATAAATAAAATCTTTTGGGAGGCGATGAACATATGTAACTTTTTATCCTATTAGATTAACGTCAGTGGTAGCTGTGGGCACTAAGTTTTTACGCACCGCGCTCTCTAATTTTGCAAAGTTCAAACCCCATGTTCTACCTATTTTTTTTTTTTTTTTTGTTTTATTTTTAGATATTATATATTTTTATAATCAATTTTTATAGCGGAAAAAATAAAATAAAAAATTTATTTAACATCTTAAATTCTATTTTATTTCAAAAATATAAAAAAATATAATTACAGATAGGGATGGGAAAAAGTTTTAATGTCAATTTTACATGGCTATAAAACTTATATTAATATAAAATAAAAACGAAGCTAGTTCTATAATTTTTTTCTATTAAATAAAAGATATTAAAGATTAAAAAAAAATTATCATAAATTATAGTTGTTTTTTTACCCTCACTCAATTGCGAATAATAAAACCTTTTTTGTTCCTTAAAAAAAGGACCTTTTCTTAATTTATATAAACGTATGACATTTTTAACAAATTTAATAAAAATAGAAAATAAATATAAATAATTCTAATTTTATTTTAGATAAGTAAAATAATAAATTTACCTGAAAAAATAAATAATTTTACGAATTTAAATTTCATTAAAGCGCATTTTAAATCAAATTTACATTGAATATCAATAATATTTTTAAAAATTGGACTTTTTCTTTTTTTTCTTTCTTTTATTAAATATATTTTTATAATATTATCAATTATTATTTCCAAAACAATAACGAACATAATAACTTTCAGTTCTTACTAAACAAAATTTTGACTAAACTTTGAATGGTTCAATTATTTTTGTCCGTTAAAAAGTGACAGTTTCTAAAGTTATATAGAGGCATGATAACATTATTTTTAATTCACTTAATAAAAATTCAACATAAAATGTTGATAAACATCATTTTATTTTAGACACATAAAAGAATGAAGAAATACTTTTATTAAAAGTATATCCTTTTTAATATCAGTAATATAGTAGTATAGTAGCAATTATCTTGATATAAGGTTTTAAATGTCTTTTTATTGAATTAACTTAATAGAAATTTATAATGTCGATAATTTGATTTTGGAAAAATGAAACGTTACGAAACCTTGCAAATTTCAAGAAAGCGTGTTTTATATGAAAATGACTTTAAATTCTATTTTACTTTTTTAAAATTTACATAGAATTTTAACATTTCCAAAAATAAAAAAAAATATAGATTTTCATGTTTATTTTGTAATTATTACAATGGTTCAAACTTTGAACCATGAAAAGCATTTAAAATTTTTATTTAGTTTGACAATTCATTAGGAAAAAATTTTATCTATGTTGTTAATTTTTAAAAATAGTAGTTTATTTATTAAGTATATATATTTTTTTATTTTTTGACGTTTTATTATATCTTTTTAAAGTATATTTTTTACTATTATTTGAGATGAATATAATAAGATGTGTGAAAACTTTATTTTTCATAAAAAATGTATTTAAATACAATATTCCAAAAAACAATAAACAAATTTATTATTCAAATAAAAAAAAATTTAATTATAAAAACGATGTGCAGCATGCAACGTGTTTGTCCTTAAAATGCTCATTTTATTAATTTTGTTATTTAATAATGAAAACTGTTTAGATAATTAAAAAAATTTAGTTTGGGGTGAGGAAGCGATAAAAATATGTAATTTGGTTTAAATAAAAACGTACAATAGCTGTGTTGGCTAAGTTTTAGGATACATTGCAGCAATTAAAAATTTTTCCAAGTTGAAATCTTATGCTTTGCCTTTTTTTATAAAAAAATTAATATTATGCTTACAAATAAAATTTGTTACAATGCAATAAGAAAAATTTTTTACAAAAAATATTGACCTACAATACAGCCATTTAAAATAAAATAACTGTTAACTGTGCAAGCATTTTCTAAGCATGTGCTAATTAACGCTTTTTTAAATATAAAATTTTTAATTTAGATTTTCTGTTTTTCGCATCACTAGTATAAAAAATTAAAGCTTTTTTTAAATCCCCAAACGCAGTTTAATGCAGAATTCGGATACAAAAATAATTTCAATTAAAAAATTTTTTTAAAAGAAATATTAGCAATAAAAATTTTAAAAACGTTTTTTTTTTAAATATAGATTATTTTCTTAATTTGAATGTAATGAAAATTTTTATTTGATATTTAGTCTTCTCTTTTTAAATTCTTCTTTACTTTATAGATCTATTTTATATAAGTAATTTGTAAAATTAATTATTCTGACAGATTTTCTTTTATAATCGTAGCCAAAGCTCATTTATTTTGATTTTTATGAAGTAATAATAACATTATTGTATTTTATATATTTTAAAGATAATACGTTTATAAATATAATATATTTATATAACGTTTATAAATATAATTTATAAATTTATGCATTACGTTTAAAAAGAATTAATAAAATATTAATTAAACTTCAAACATAAATAAATTAAAAATGTACTTAAAAGTATATAATTTGAAAATTGTTTGAAACTATGAGAAACATGTTTGATAATAGAAAATGTTAAATGGAAAGTATTAAAACATAATAATGAAATAAAAATATTTGAGACATTAATAATAAATGTAAAATATCATAAAATAAATAAATGTTCTTGAATAAAGTTCAAAATTTAGCAATTTTTAACGAAAGGGATAATATGTTTTGAATAAACATTATATAAAGTTTAAATTAAGTTTACAAAAATCTTACAAAAAGAATTAAGAAATTTAATTTGAATGAGAATTTTTCAAACGAACAAGGAGAAAAAGGTCCCTATCTTCGGAAAACAAATTTGGTTGAAACTACAAAATCTGATTTTTTATGAAAAAAAAATGAAATAAAAAAAGGTTTCAGATATAAAAATAAAGATATTTCATAAAAAATATAGTGAAAAGAAATGCTTATCGGAACTTGAATAGCCAAATAGAAAATGTGTGATAGATCAAAGAAAGTACTTAAATATATTAATTTAAGCTGTATTGCATAAAAAAAACTTATGTGGTCCAAAAGTTACGAACGATCAAAATATACAAGTTTCTCTATTTCTATAGAGTAAAAAATTTATCATATATTATATGCTAAAATTATTAACAAATATGTAATAATTTTCAATTAAGCATAACTTTTAAACCGCATTGAGCTTTTTTGAGCTAATAAGGCTTAAATTAAAGTATTTAACTTTTACTTTTTTAATATTCAATACATTTTTCTGTAAGATTTTTAGTTGTCCAGTCATTCAAGTGCTTACAACAACTTCGTTTCATTATGTTATTGAAAAATGTGTATATCTTTGTCTCTGAAATCTATTCAAACAAAAGAAAAAATACGGGTTAATTTTTTTTCATTACCAAATCATATCTTGTAGTTTTAACCAAATTTGTTTCTCGAAGGTGGAGATGATCTCTCCTTATAAGTAGGCTTTGATCATTAGTTATTTAAGTATGAAAAACATTTATACTCAAGATATAATTGCCTAATTAATTATTATAAGTACTTTAAATGAACTTTAAGTTTAAAATTTCAAAAATTTTTTTTGTTATTATATTTGTTAGCAAAAATTTGTAGTATTGGAAAAATTTCAAATTTAGTAAATGTTTAAGTGCAATATCAATGTAATTAACATTTTATTTAAAAAAATACAACAAAATAACGTTTACCACATATATTTAAAACTGTTTTAATAATAAAATTATCAATAAATTATTTTTTTTTTACATATCGTCGGCTTGGATTAAAATTTGGCTAAAAAAGTTTTGTATGAATTTTAAAATGAAAATTTCAATAAAAAAATCTATAAAGAATATAAATTTTTTGAATAATGAAATGTATAATTCCATCTAATGAGACAATTTCAATAATGAAGTACATATATTTGATGTAAATTTGACGAAAATTTTGTTTGTTTCGAAGCATACAAAGATTTTGTTAATTTTCCGTACTCATGTGTTAAATTTTGATGTGATTTCCTATGAAAATATCTATCTCTAACGATATCCTATGAAAATATCAATCTCCTATGAAAATAATTTTCACAAATTACACAAAACAGTGCAATACTATCAAATATATTATTTTCAAATTTTATTGAATCATACTTAAAAAGTAAGTAAACAAATCCATCTTTAAAAAATGAAATGAATACATTTTATTTTTCAGTTAACTTTATAATATGATAAGAAGCTTTGAAGAAATGTAATGCATTCTTTTTAGTGAATTCTTTCAAATACCTACTTTTTTGGATTTTCTTACGATATTTCTATCTAAATATACGATAATTTTTTTGCATCTGATTTTTTTTTATATTTTCATCTAGTTCTATAACACGTAGCAAATTTATGAGCAGGATTATAATTAAATTATTTTTGTAATTATAAAAATGAAACAATTTTTTTAATAAATGTTTTTTTTAATACCAATGGTCTTTAGCGTGATTTTTATTTAGTGCGCTTTGATGAAGTTGACAACACTTTTTAAAAAATATGCCTCATCAAAGCACATTCCTTAATTCGTTTATTTATTCTTTTATTATTCTTTTATTCATATTAAGTTAAATTTTTGTTAAATTAATAAAAAATACAATAATAAAAATATTTAATTTACATATAACCACAATAAACCATTTAAACATATAATAAACAATTTGAAATTGATTTTTCGAGATACATTTCATAATTCTTTAATATTTTTTAATTCGAGGAGATGTTTCCCTTTATCTGTCATTTTCAATATTTTTCTCATAAAGTTTCAAAGATTTAAAAATCATATACATTTTTTTAATAGTCAGATAGCTCCTTTATCAGTTATGATTTGTTTATTAAAAAGGCGGATATTCTTTTGAAACTTTAAATGGGTTTTAATTTTATATGTTATTACTGTAAATATTCAAATAGCGTCGCCGATTTCTTAAAGATAATCTCATTGAAAGTATGATCACTTTGGGTCTCTATAAACTGATAATTAATAAAATCAGTATTGTGTGTTTATTTAAAATTCATATAATTTCAGCTTGAAGAACCAGCTCTATATTATTAAAATACTAATTTCCATGACATCTTAAATTTTTTAAAGTAATTTTATTACAAGAAAAGTAATTAACAGAACGAGCAGTCTGATAAGATGTAAAATAGTTATTTTTCTAAAATAATTAATTTCTGTGTAACTTAAATTTTAAAACTGTTTACGTAATTTTGGAAAAATTGAGATTTTTCGTCTTTTCAATTTTGTAACTGTTAAAATAAAATGTTATTTTTTAAAAATTAATTAAAAATAATGTTATCATGCCCCTATATAACTTTAGAAATTGTCACTTTTAACGGACAAAAATAATTGAGCCATTCATAGTTTAGTCAAAATTTTGTTTAGTAAGAACTGAAAATTATTATGTTCGTTAAAGAAAATTATCAATTTTTTTGTTTTGGAAATAAAAATTGATAATATTATAAAAATTCATTTGATAAAAGAAAAAAGAAAAAGTCCAATTTTTAAAAATATTAATGATATTCAATGTAAATTTTATTTAAAATACGCTTTAATGAAATTTAAATTCGTAAAATTATTTATTTTTTCAGGTAAATTTATTATTTTACTTATCTAAAATAAAATTAGAATTATTTATATTTATTTTCTATTTTTATTAAATTAGTTAAAAATGTCATACGTTTACATAAATTTAGAAAAGGTCCTTTTTTTAAGGAACAAAAAAGGTTTTATTATTCGCAATTGAGTGAGGGTAAAAAAACAACTATAATTTATGATAATTTTTTTTTAATCTTTAATATCTTTTATTTAATAGAAAAAAATTATAGAACTAGCTTCGTTTTTATTTTATATTAATATAAGTTTTATAGCCATGTAAAATTGACATTAAAACTTTTTCCCATCCCTATCTGTAATTATATTTTTTTATATTTTTGAAATAAAATAGAATTTAAGATGTTGAATAAATTTTTAATTTTATTTTTTCGGCTATAAAAATTGATTATAAAAATATATAATATTTAAAAAAAAAAAAAAAAAAAAAAAACCAATAGGTAGAACATGGGGTTTGAACTTTGCAAAATTAGAGCGTGGTGCGTTAAAACTTAGTGACCACAACTACCGCTGACGTTGATCAAATAGGATAAAAAGTTACATATGTTCATCGCCCCCTAAAAGATTTTATTTATTATTATTTGTTGATTACTTTAATGATGATTATTATTATTATTAAAATATATATCTATGTTTTAAATAAAAATATGTAATTAATCAAAAAATTTTCGGAACGGTTAATCGCATAGAAGAAAGCTATAACGTATCGCGGCGAAGACAAGCTAAAGCGGGTTTGTCGTAAGTTTGCCTACGCCACTGGAAGTCGCGTGTTTCGTGTGCTTGTCTCCTCCCCTCTTGCTTGTTTCTCTACGCGCGTGTAAAAGTGGAGGGGCTTTGCGCGTATAGTTCGGGCATTTGTCCATGTGGCGGCAGTAGTTTACATTGTATTTTAACGGGCACGCTCTCGCCTATGCTCATCGGCAATCTCTACTTATCTCTGATTTAGAGTTTTGACAGTTCTTTGTACTATAAAGTAAGAGGTGACATTTGAATCTCTAATTTACGAGTTCGGAGAACTCTTGCAAAAATACGTTCAATAAACTGTGCTCTACTGAAAAATTTCAAATGAGATCCCAAATGAGATTTCATTTGAGATTTTTCAGCAGGGTGGAGTTAATTTTTTATTATTTACAGGCTTTACCAATTAAGACTTTCATTTAACGGTTAAGTTTTAACATTTGACATTGTTTTGAAGCGGGCTTGACTTTATTCACGGTCGCCAGGTAATGTTTTAATTACCGAATTTAAATTTACTTCATTAGTTTAATCTATTACATGCATATACAAGGTGCATACAGCAATATTATTTTAAAAAATCATATTTATTGACGATTTCCTCCAATGCAATATTTTTGGAAATGCGATAATTCATAATTTTCTTGACGTGTGGAGGAGAGGGTAAAATGATAAAAGTTATTATCGACGACTCCGTTGAGTGCAGTACTCCAAAGCGTGCGATAATGAACTTTTTTATGATATGGGCTATGCAGAAAAGTGTTTAAATCGACGACATCCTTGAGTGCAATACTCTAAAATGTGCGATATTATTATCGACGACATATCCAAGTGCAATACTTGTCAATGTACGATAATTAATTTATTTAGTTATTCTATGACCAATAATGAATGAGATGAGATGAGTTATACTGTTTGAAATGAATTCTAACATAGTCTCATTTAAATAAAAAATAAATTTATATTTTATAAATTTAACAACTTTACATAAATTTTATTACAGAATACTGAGGCCTTATGCCTCTGAAGGTATAAAGTCGAAAGAATACTCTTGGCTTCATACAGGCGTTTTTATACTATTTGATGTACCTTCGATGATATTCTATTAAAGAAATAGAATGTTCCATAACTTTAATTTAACTTAAGAGGACGTTGGATCTTTCTATCCTTTTTTAATCGAAAAATGTAGGATATTGGAAAAACTAGTAATTATTAGTAGAAATTAAGAGTTGTCCGCAACTTGTACAGTAAAAAACAATATTTTTTCTTATGAGGACAAATTAATTTTGATGCTTTGTTTTCAAGAAAAGTTTGACATACTTGAAAAATCATAATCTCTAGCTTAACTTATGATTTTTCAAGTATGTCAAACTTTTCTTGAAAACAAAGCATCAAAATTAATTTGTCCTCATAAGAAAAAATATTGTTTTTTACTGTACAAGTTGCGGACAACTTTTAATCTCTATCAATAATCACTAGTTTTTCCAGAACCCTACAATTTTTAAGTAAAAAAGGATAGAGGGATCTAGCGTCCTCTTAAAATATTTATAACAGGAACATTATATTTCTCCCATAGTCATCAAAGGTTATTATCATAAAAAAGGAATGCTCCCTAAACAATAATAATTGTATTTTATTTTATTTGTTATTATCAATTTAATATTGATAATATTCTTTTTTAATTAAAAGATATAGAACATTCGTTTTTTATATACGAAATCGAATGCTTTTGAAGAAAACGTTCTATTTCTTTTAATTACAGTATTTATTTCTTAATCTAATTTTAATTTCTAATCTATCTATTGTTGAATTAAAAAATTATTAATCTTTAATCGTAATAATTTTTTATCTATATTGTAGTTATGTAATATTCCATTTCTGTGTAAATAATCAGATATAATAAAGAAATAGAATATTCTATTTCTACATTCATTTATATTTACATATATATATTTTTTAGTCATCTTCATTACCGACCTAGATCGGTAATCTAGATGTTCTTATTTAAATTTATTATATTTAAAAATTTTTTATAATAAATCGATATGAGCCGTTACAGTTTTCTCCTAACGAATATGAATTTTCGCAAATTGAAAACATCATTTCATTGCTTTATTTATGCTTATTCAAAAAAATATTATCTTAATAAATAAATTGATATTTCATACATATCTAAATGGTTTGTGCGTTGTTAATTTATTCGTTTTAATGTTCCGCGATCTATAAGAAATGTTTAATCACTGATATAAAAAACTTATGTAAACACATTAACAGAGTCTCGTGGCCTTTCGAGTACAGTAAAATGATGACAATGAAAACAATCTCGTGGCTTTCAGTCTTTTTAACAGAGAGTGTTCTATGTCTATAACCTTCTAACTGAGAGCGCGGTGGCGTAATGGATAGAGCTCTTACCTTCAACGCGGAGGGCATGGGTTCGAATCCTGGCCAGGTACCTCTAACTTTTTTTCGAAAGAAAATTAGTGTATATGCCATTTATATCGTGACTCTCAAAAAATCCGACCTCATTGGGTATCGGTTGATTGTTGGTCACAAAAGTGGCTGATTATCCATCGGTAGTCAAAGTTTTCGGTATGGTGGGTCTGACAGTTCTAGCCTGATGTAATGTGTTAAACGGTACCGGGGGGGGGGGGGGACTCCCTCGACTTCACTATCGAAAAAGGTTAATTATATAGAGGACAATATCCTTTATATATTAATCTTTTTCTTTAAAAAAAAAAAAATATCCTTCTAACTGCATATTGATTGTAATATAATTGAGTACTATTATTATTCTCTATTAATAGAGCCATTATTTCAACTTATATCATTGGTGTGGCAATGAAAATTTTGTTTTCCCATATTCATTTGTCTTCATTTTCTTAATATTACTTCCTTTGTCTCTCTGATGATAAAAAAATGCAACCGTTACTTGAGCTTGTTCTATGAATTCCAGCATTCATTATGATGATATTTTTTCGTTACTATTCACAGTTAAAAATAGTTTTTAAATAATCATAAAATGAGCAATGAAGGTTTCAATTCATAAACGTAACTCAAGTTATGGTTGTGTCATTTGACTTTCTTTTTCATCTTGAGAAAGACTTGAATATTATATTCTTAAAATTTGCATATATTTTCCGAAACTGTTAACGGAGGAAATTAGAGTAAGTTTGGAGGAATTTTTTTATACAATAAATTTTATAATAGGATCTGTATTTATTGCAAAAAACGGCAAATAAATGTTTTAACTTTTCCCAACTTTTTTCGGAAAAACTAAAAAAGGAAGAAATTATATTAAATGTACCACTGGGTGGAGGAAATAAGAATACATTAATTTGCATTTCTTTATTTTTTAAATTACATACTTTTGCAGGCTGGGGTGGGGTAGGTATTAGCAGCTAGGCTTTTTTATGAATATCAAAAAAGGAAGACACGAGCAATTTATTATTAAGCTTATTCGTAATGAGCACTGAATTTCCTATTAATTTGTTTTAAATTTCGCAAATATATAGATTAGTTGCTAACTTCGCAGAGGTCGTTCATATATATATTGATACAGTGATGTATATAATTTTTATACTATAGTCTTATAGTCAACAAAAACAGTTTTAAGAGTGGATATTAACAACTGCTAAAAAAAACTTTGTATCTTTGTAATTTCAATTAAGAAATATAGTAAGATATGACTAATCATTATTACAATTATTATAATGATTAAGAGATTGTAATATTAAAATATTAGAATATAACTATCCAAAATTGTAATTATTCGACTACGTAGAGTTTCTCATTTCTACAATCTATTTTCACAAGTTTATTCCGTACACATTATTCATTTTATAATAATTTTTTTTATTGATATATACATTAAATATAAATATGTCAGAACAAAAGTATGTAAAATTGAAAATTTTTCTAATGTGTAACTATAATACTACAACAATAGTAAATAATTATATAAATTTAAAGATATTCCTACTGTTTTTACAGCTAGTTTTTGTTAGATTATTTTAAATTTATCTGTACATATAATATATTATAACTATTATTATTATTTTCTATATTTTTATGCTTCACAATTTACTTGCAAATACTAATTTTTTTGCATTGAAAACAAATGTTTTTAAGAATATATCTGGAGGATATTGCAATTCAAGGTTAAAAATATATGTCAAAACACAAGTATGTAAGTTGAAAATTTTATTTATATTTAAATAGTTGTACTGCAACAATAATGAGTTGAATAACTGTTAATTACCATTAATAAATGTAAATAACTAGAAGTAGTTTCGAATAATTGTAAATATCTGTAAATGACTGTTATTAATGTCCTAATTCCTTAATTTTTTAACAATCATTAACAGTTGTTAAAAATTATTTACATAAATTATTTTCATGTAAGTTATTTAAAAAAAATTAATTTTCAATTATTTAAAAAAAATAAAAGCTTACTGCAATTAATCTTTATAGTAATAAAGTAACATACAATTAAGGTGTCTAAAATATTGAACCATCATACGGTTAATATCAATAATATTACAAGAGATGTTTCATTTCATTTTCAATAATCTTTTTTTATTTCATTTCAAGAATTTAGTATTTTAAAATCAGCCATACTTACGTTGACATTTCAAGTTTGCGCCTGCTAGATAATAAAAAGATTTTTGAAATATTTTATAAATATTTCATAAAATATTTAATGAAAGATTTTGAATTAACATTTATTATTTCAAGAAAAAATCTTTCCTGTTATATAAATTATATAAATTATTTTAACAATTTATGTATTAATTTTCATACATGAATGTATTAAAACTTGAAATAATATTGAAATTCAAATAATTATTATTAATAGCCATTCATTAAAGTTTATGAAATGAGCTTCCATTACTTAAATCTTAATTTTAATAATATATTTTTAACAGTAGTATTTTTACTCTATATTAACTCTATGATATTTTCTTAATCATAACCTTTTCATAATTTAACATTTGTATATGAATGAAAGTATATCATCTGCATTATTTTGATTTATAAGTTTTATACTGAATGAAAATATAATGACATACTAAATTGTAAATAAAAAATTTTTTTTTGCAGGGTATGGTTCCTGATGTATATGAATATGCCTGAAAATGAATGTTGAAAAATGTGAGATCGGTCGCTTAGTCGACACAATATGTGGTAGTCATTTATTTTGTAAAAATAATCTCTTTGATATTAATGATTTATCTATGGAAGATTTGAAACATCTTCAATATAGAGTTCCAAACTTTCCTAAAAAACCTACTGGATCTATCTGTGCTAAACACCGAATGGCATTTTTAGAAGATTATTCTAATCGTCAAAAGTTCTGCTGCAATCCTTTCAAGGATCACGGAAGTAAAAAAGGTTTAGCGTTTCTTGCATTAGGAATTTGTGAAAAATTTTATAAGGCTTGAGATATTATAGTACCTTCTGGTGGAAAAGTTTGCAAAGCATGTTACGATTTGATCGTGAAAAAAATTGTTGATTGGGAACAGATATTTAGGAGTGAAGGAAGCAATGTGATAGATGAGATTCAATCATCAAGTAGTAATACGCCATCAAGCCAAGGATTTGTTACTGAAAGTCAAGATAAATTATTTAAAGAACAAAGTCTAAAAAGATTACTAGAAGCGGTAGACCTCCCAATGCCAAAAAAACAAAAATTAAGCCATGAACGCTTAACAAAACAAACTGAAAAATTAGTTCAATCAATTTACGAACAAGCGGTAGATAAGGTGAATGGCGTTTTTGAAACGAATTTGAATGTCCATGAAATAAAAACATTGAAAAAACACAGTGAAGATTTGGATGAAATATTAATAAATATAGCAAGTTACTATAATCAGTAAATTAATCCATCTCAAAAAATAAAAGTTCTTACTTTATTGCCGCTGCACTATACATACACTGACCTATGTAAGCACATTAATTGCAGTAGATATTTGATGAGAAAAGCCAAGGAAGTACGAGAAACACTTGGTAAGTTTTATGCAAATAAAAAGTTTTGTTAATATGATTTTACTTTGCATAGATAAAATATTGTTTATCGACTTATTATTTTATAAACAAGTTCAACTACGCGGTTAATCCTTTCAATTTTTCAAAAAATAAGTAGCTGTGTTTCCACTTTTGAATTTATAAATCAATATTATTTAAAAATTTCTACTATTCTTTAAGTTCAGATTAATTTTTGGATACAAATTTTTATAACCATTTATAAATTAAGATATTTTAAACTTTGTACTATAAAAGTATCGAAAATAATAGAAAATACGTCGAACTTCTAGGTGTACTTGTAGATCCTCCAAAAAAAAAGTTTTCTTATTTCTCTGAAGAATTCATTGATATCATAGAAGATTTTTATAGAGACGATGACAATAGTCGACCATGTCCTAGCGCCAAAGAAGTTATCACTATTGTAAATAGAATGAAAAATGAAGAAGAGAAACGTGCAAAGAGATTTCTCTTATATAGCTTAAAGGATTTATATTACAAGTATATTGATGAAAATCAGAATAACTTAAAAAAGGTTCCTGGATTTTCTTATTTCGCGGCATTACGACCAAAAGATTGTATTTTTGCTGGTAGTCCAGGCACACATTCAATTTGTGTTTGTATAGAACATCAAAATGTTAAACTGAAATTGTTATCTATTTCAAAATCTTTAGATTACAGAGTTTTATTAGATCTATGCGTTTGCTCAGTTAATGATGAAAACTGCATGGCTTCAAAATTGCTCTAATTGTCCGAATAAAGCAGCTATACTCGATTATTTAAGAAGTCAAAATCTAATCAAAAGTACTGGTAGCGTGAGATATAATAATTGGTCATTTATAGATATTAGTCGTAGTAAAGATAAAATAAAAAGTGGTAGTCGTATCTCATTGATTCAAAAAATTTAAGAAGCAACTGAATTCTATGAAGGGCTAGTAGAAGATATTTGGACATTGAGAGAGCACCATTTTATTAGTGAAATCCACAAATACAGTTTTACGTTTATGAAAAATAATTTGGATTATGACACTGGTCTTATAGTAATGGATTTTGCAGAAAACTATACTTTCATAACACAAGATTCTGTTCAAGCATTCTACTTTAGTAACGTATAAGCTACATTACATCCATTTGTTTTGTATTACAGAAGTGATGATAACCTCAAGATAAAATGTGCAAGTTTTTGTGTCATAAGTGACCATCTTAAACATGCTGCATATGTAGTTCACATTTATCAAGAGAAAGTTTTAGAAATTATCAAAGCTCGTTTCCCACACATAATAAAAATTATTTATTTCTCAGACGGGGCGCCTTTCCAGTACAAGAATAAGTAAGTTAACTCTTTTTAAGTTTTAGTTATCTTGCAATATCTATTGAAATAGTAATATATTATAAATAGTAATAGTAATAACAATAGAATAAGTTTTATTATCAGTCATATTAAATCATACATTAAATGGAAATTTCCTATTACAGCTAACGTTTAAATTAATTCATACTCCTATTGAAAAAAATAAAATATACGTGAATGTGTAGAAAGGTATGAAAATATGCAGAAAGAAATATAAATGTAAAGAAAAGATGTATCTTTGTTACAATTTTCAGCGTAGTTTTGAAACGTTTGTTGACATTAATATACCATTTTCTACATTTTGGCACTACTTGATACACTTATTTATATTTTGATTCTTCTGATTATTGTATTAAATTATCTGTGTGCATTGTCTTACATTTCTGTATATTTATACATTTTTCTGCATTTATATACATATTTGCATACATTTATGTAAAGTTCCTAGTGAAAAAAATAAAATATACATTAATGTACAAAAGTATTACAATTATGACAATACTACAATTTAATTTTTTTTATCGTTTCTTACCTTTTTGTATTGTTATACACATTTTTCATTCCCACTAGGAACGTCACATTTTTTTATCCTGACGAATCCAGTTGAATCACAAATGCCCGAAATCATTCATTATGTTTAATGTCTTAACATTTGCAGGAACAACATCAGCAATATTTGTCATCATAAGGAAGACTTTGGACTTGAAGTAGATTCTTATAATTTTTTCCCCACCAGTCATGGCAAAAGGCCATGTGATGCAATAGCAGCTGTGGTAAAATCTAAAGTGAGGACAGCATCTCTGCAATTACCTCCAGAGAAACAAATTTTGACACGAATAGCGATGTACGATTTTCTTAATGAAAATATGGAAACAACAACGTAAATGACGAATTTATTGAATAAAATATCATAATATAGACATAAATACGAGTTAACGAGTATTTTTTTTAGGTTTCTATGGGTTAACAACATTGAATGTGAAAAGAGGCTGAAGACATTGCAGAAACGATTCGATTCTGCAAGAAGAATTGCGAACACTCGAAGATACCATTATTTCAAAGTGATTGATAAAAAAAAAAAGCAGAGTTCAAAATCACTTCAATGTCAGATGATTCAACTACACAGGAAATAAACATGCCATGAAGCAATTTTCAATTAACTGTTTAACACCCAAACGAATGTAAACATACATTTTAACTTTCGTCTTTTTTACATTAATTAAAATCATAAATCACAAATTTCACAAAACATACTATTAAAATAATAAATTTAAATCTATAGATCCTAAAAAACTGAAATATATTTTATTGCATTATGCCGATGACAATTGGTTATAAACTATTTTCATAAATATTTAACGTCATTGAAATGAGGTTTTAGATATTTTTTTGTTTATTTAAACCTTAAATTTTTCTTTATTTGATGAAAGAATTTCAGAGTTACAGGACCTGAATGTAAACCATTAAATGAAAATCTTAATTGGTAAAGCCTGCAAACAATAAAAAATTCATTCTCCAGTTTATTAAATGTATTTTTGCCTGTGAATTTCTACAATATTTAAATTGTAATAGCAGCGGTTGTAGACATCGTTCAGAGTTCTCCGAACTCGCAAATTAGAGATTTAAATGTCACCTCTTACTTTATAGTACAAAGAAGTGTCAAAACTCTAAATAAATATAGGATTTTTCACACTAAGCAAATTCAAATTTTACAAACAATCAACACGAAAAACGTCAAATTTTAAAAATGTGATGTTCATGATTTTATAATAACAAATAAATCCTGAACCAGGCTTAATAAGACGATGAATTTTTGTTGAGACTTTCTTCTATGATAACATAAACTATCATGAAAATTTCGCTAAGAAAAATGGAAAGAGTTTTTTATTATAGGGCCTTTCAGTTGGACCTTTTGGAAAAATAGGGTAACTTCAAAGTAGCATAGCTCTGTTGCTTTTTTATATTTTTGAGCGTTCAAACTCACAAATCACAGCTCTCAGAGAGACCTTTAATTTGCAAGCTTAAGAAGGGGTCGAACTATATCTGTCTTTGTCTAATAGCGTTTTTCATCATTTATATAAACACTATCCGGTATAACAAGAAAAAAATAGCAGCCCCCGCTAGATATTAGTATAATAAGTAAATTTTGTAATAAAAATCAAATTTTTTACCGCATAGTTTTTGACTAATTAGAGACCTACTAGCAATCTAGAATATAATCTATCTTTTTTTGGTAGGTCTCTAATTATTCAAAAACTACGCAGTAAAAAAATTTGTTTGTTATTACAAAATTTACTAATTATACTAATATCTAGCGGGGGCTGCTATTTTTTTCTTGTTATAAAGGATAGTGTTTATATAAATAATGAAAAACGCTTTTAGACAGAGACAGATAGTTCGGCCCCTTCTTAAGAGTTAAAAAATATTGAAACTCAAATTTTGGCACATTTTTTTAAAAACGAAGAAATTAAAAAAAATGACTGTTTACATTTTCAGTAGTAGCACAGCACCCTCTATGCAAAATAGAAAATTCTTAATAGTTAAATTAAAGTATATATCAAGAAGAAAAAAATGAGCCTTGTTGGATCAACTTTGATTAAGAATTCAAAATTTGGTGATTTCTCAAAAAATAGCTAAATTTTGAACTTTGAGGTTATGTTACTCTGACCCTTGAGGTCCTATTGAACGGAAACTTTGGCAAACTTACTTTTTTTCAAGGTACTCTTATGTGCCAAAGTGGCGGCAAGATCAGCTGACCCCGGTGCGCAGCTTTTTTAAAAAAAGTATTGGAACGACTCATATATATTTAAAAATTTTATAGGTATTACATATATATTAAAAGTAAAAAGATTGGAATTTACTAAAGTATTAAATGATGAAAACATGGAGTAAAAAGAACTTATATTAGCAAATGAAATAATTTGAAATAAAGTAAATTAAATAATTTAATATTTTTATTTCATTACATTAATAAGTACAATATTCTCAATATAAAATTATTATTTTTAAAGGTTACAGAAAAACAAATTGATGATAGTTAAAATACAAAATATAAAATAATATTGATTTACTACAAAAAAAATTAATTTATAAGTTTTTTTTAACAACAATAAAAAATAAATATGTAAGCTTGTAATAAAACATAAATTTGTAAGCTTCTTTGAAATTTAACGACATATTAAATAAATATTTATAATGATTTAAACTTTTTTTTAGTAAAAATATCAAGCAACCGTACAAGCTTCTTTTGCGACAATGAAGAATAAATATGTAAGCTTTTTATAACTACAATGAAATTTAAATTTGTAAGCTTCTATTAGCGACAATAAAAAATAAGTCTATAAAACTATTTCAGTAATAATAACAAATTAATCTGTAAACTCCTTTTAGCGATAACAAACAATAAATTTGTATGCTTATATAAGATTTTTTAGCGACAACAAACAATAGATCTGTATGCTCCAGCGACAATAATAAATAAATTTGTAAGCTTTTTTAGCAAAAATAAAAAAAACATTCTTAATGCAGCCATATATTTATGTATGTTGGTCTCAAGCCCAAAAATAAAAAATGCAGAGAGGGAGCGTTTTCTTTGTATCTTTCAATATGTATAAAATTTAGGACATAAGAAGATAAAAATATTTATTTATAATCATAATTTTCTATTATTCTATTATTCTATTTTTTATTATTCGCTCATAATTATTATTAAATATTATTATATACTATCATAACTTGAAATTTTAATGTTATTTACTATTCTATTTTCAATTTATTTCAAAAATATATAAGTTTGATCCCTTGTGAACCTTTGAATGTCGCGTTAAACCATCTTTTTTTTATTTATTCTAATTCTATAACTTCATATCTTATATTTTTATGTATCGATGTTTTCTATTGAACTTTTTTCACATTCGCAAATATAAAATTTAGCTTCATTATGTCCTACTCTTCTATTTACTTTGAAATGTGTGTGTTCGGGGGATTGGTGAGCGGAGCGAGCAGGGGGGAACCCCCCCTAGTATATATATATATATATATATATATATATATATATATGGGGCATTCTCTGTCAACGCGACACCCCCTCTGCCCAGAACAATTTTGATCCAAATTAGGTCTACCTGGGCTCAAATGAAAGCTCTTGACTTCTACTTTCGAACGCCGTCTGGCGATTCTGAAAATTCAAAATGGCGGATCCAATATGGCGGCTGAAAGTCTTGGAATGATGGAAAAACAAGTTTTTCTTCACTCTAATAGCGAATCTGATACGAAAATTGTTATTTCTTGCCACTAATATGAAGTTAGCGACATATTTTTTTACTACTACCGTTCAAAGCGAGAAGTTAAAATTATATTTCAAGGTCATTTTGAAGGTCAAAAGTTATTTTCTGGATTTTCGAACTAGTATTCCACAAAACTAGTAGAAAACTTGATTAAGATCATAATTAGACTTGACCTTGGATCATTTTTCAAGGTCATGATTTCTGACTCTGCATAATTAATGTTTTGTTGAACGTAACCTCCTATGAGACATTTGTTCCTTTGTGCATATCGTGGGACCAACGATCTAAAAATTTCATGTATAAAATCCTTAGAGAAGATAAAGTTCCACAATAGAACTATCAAGTAGTTTTAGCATAACCCATTCTGAACCACGTGGAGGTACTACTTCTCTCAGAACATAAAAAAAAAAAAAAAGAGGATAAAAAATAGAAAAACTTGAATATTATAGAAAAAATTCAGTATATTTTCCCATTGAAAATTAAAGTAGAACAGATACAGACTTAGCAGTATTCGAGTACCTTTTCATGATAACTTTTCCGTCACTTGATAATTGAAAAGAATGATGTTTAAGAATCTGTGGGACAGGTAATGCATCTTGAAACCTACGATTGAGTTTCCTTTTGAATTTATCATGTTCAGTCTGCGTAAAATAAAAAATCCTTATATTTTCAAAATGATTTTTAGCCCACTTCACAAGAGATGTGTGCGTCAGAATAGCATCTTTCGGTTTCGCCTTCAAGCTAGCTCTATAAGCTTCTCTTTTAAATATTGCACCAAGACCATCATAACAGCTTTTACCATGAGCAGTGGCGCAAAAATGCCACTCTGCCTCAATACCAAAATCCTTCTCATGATGAATAAGATTTGCTATCTGAAAGCGGTTCTTGAAATGCTGTTTTGCTCCATCTGTTACGTAAATAATCTTTTTAAGTATTTTTACTTTTGTCTTGATTTCTGGAATCAATAAATTCTGAATAGTATAGACAGAAGAAGTGTCATGCTTCAAACTATTCGACAAGAATACACAACTTTCATGCTTCAGCTCTGAATCTTCTTTATAATAGTAAATAGCTGGAAAAACAGTGCACTGGTCATTATTAAAATGGAAGGCTTGAGATGCATCTTGAACTGCAAAAGAGTAATTCTCAGAATAGTCGAACATTACAAGAACTTCTCCATTGCCTAGATTACTTTTTGTTTGAGCAATGAAATTACCTTGTTGTTTGGCAATATATGAGTGGGGTTTGAGTATCGCCAATTTGGCATATAATTCATCAACAAATTCTTCAACTGGTAGAGTTAAATTTTGCAAAGTTGATCTATCCGTTCCTGACCACGCACAGTACTCAATTTGTGAGATATTAGCTTCATCCAATATTTCAGTAAACGAGACCTAAAATTTTCAGAACCAGGGCACTTCGAACATTCATCCAAGTGACAGTCAGGTGTAGGATTCTTACACATAATTTGCTGTAAACAATCTTTATAACTACAAATGGGTTCTTCTTGATTATTCGTGAGCTTCTGAATATCGATTGCATCCAACATCAATTTACAATTTTGATGAATGGTGCAAACGCAGACGCTATGCGTTCCTCTAGCACCAGCAAGAACACAATGTTTTGGTCGTAATTTCGCGAAAGTACTGAATCCTACTTGCACTGTTGGTTCTGCTATCTTGAATAATTCGTAAAGTTCTCGTAAATCGAAATATAGAAGACGTTTCTGCACCTGAGTCCGCTTTCCATCAATAATAACAGAGACAGTATCTTTTCCACCCGGCATCATCCGACTGTGCACATCGTTATTATAACATTCAACAATGAGTTCTATTACTGTCTTTGACAAAGTTTTACCATGTTTAGCCGTTGTTGTAGCTAAAATACCTCCATCGGCTTTGAGTTTTTTCGACTTTCTTACTAAATGTCTTGATGTATTGAATTCACGGGAAATTCGACTAATATTCCAAGTTGATGGAACGATTGTAAGTATACTTAGTTTCAAAGGGTCAGAAACTGCTAAACTAGAAAACTTTTCTTTTAATTCTGAAAACATGTCTTCCAATTCGATTTCTCTAGCTGATCGTGTAGCTTCTTGAACAGATTTATCAATACCAGTATTTTCTGATGTCGTCTCTATATCCATGTTTTCATATTCGTTGTTGCCTTCGTTATCTCTTGTACCAATAGATGAAATGGGAGATCCACATAACTTTCTACACTTACTACAAATTTTTGAATTATCTGGCAAATCTGGAAATCTTCGTTTTAAGTTGTTCGACAACAAGCGTAGATCATTACCTATGTGACCCTTACCATTGAGAGGGTTGATACAGCGATCGGACCGTGCTACAGTAGACATATTCAATCCATCTAAGTAAGTGATAATACTCGAATATAATAACGTAGGACTGTTAGAACAGGTGTTGTGAAAAATGTCTTCGAATTAATTTGAATCCTCTCGAAAAATGTGTTCGTATGATTCTCAGAGAATGAATATAAGTAAATAACTACGAATAGTCCAATGAAAAAAGCTGTGGAATGACAGACTCACACGATATAACTCAAATTCACTCTATCACTGAAAAAAGTTTGGAGGAGAAGAGGAACGAAAAATAAGACTTCAAACGTACTAAATTTTTAGAGCAGTAGTAGTACTAAATTTTGATCCGTAGCAGCCGTAAATCGATGGAAACTATATGTACGAAACGTTTAGGAAAGATAATGCACGAAATATAGAACCACAGATACACCAAACAGTTAGAGTAGCTGCCGCACTAAACTTTTAGAGAAGCATCGGTACTTAAGGAGTTTCGAAAGAGGAATAAAAAATGTTAGAGAGATTCCAGAAATGTTCCATTGTAAAGTTTAATTACAGGGTTATCAAAAAGTATGGGACCCCCGTATTTTCCCAGAAACGATATTTTTTCAAAAAACTAAGGTCATACCGTAAGTAATTTTCAACGAGGAATTGTCTGATGACTTTGAATCTGACCTTGTCGTTGACCTTCAAGGTCAATTCAAAAATTGCAAAATTCAAATTCTGCAATTTTAGATCGCATTGTATACGTGTATAGTCACACGGTCTTACACCAACTATAGCATTCACGGCGTCACGTCAGTTTTTTTCTCTCAGTGCGTATACTACACGATTTTTGTGCAGGAGGAGCACCAAATCAAAAAGCAGTAGCAGCACAAATGTGTTGTACCATTGCCACACTTTTTAGTGCTTTTTCTGCCCTAAACTTTTGTACAGGTGAAGAACGATGAAATAGATTAAATGCGGAACAATTTTAGTGCAACATTTGCTCTAAAATGGGAGAGTAAAGGACTTAATATTTAGTTATGAAACAATTCTTGCATTTGGTGCTGATACTCTAGGCTAACCTGTTTCTTCTTCACCAAACTTTTTTCAGTGATTCTGAAATGTTTCAAAGTGTGGATATAACCACAGTTTTTCTGTTACTGTTCCGAATTAGAACCGATTGATAGCATGAATGAAAGAAGTATAACTGCGAAAGAATCGGTTTATTAAAATTAAAACTCACCATGAAAATGACCTTGAAAAATGATCCAAGGTCAAGTCTAATTATGATCTTAATCAAGTTTTCTACTAGTTTTGTGGAATACTAGTTCAAAAATCCAGAAAATAACTTTTGACCTTCAAAATGACCTTGAAATATAATTTTAACTTCTCGCTTTGAACGGTAGTAGTAAAAAAATATGTCGCTAACTTCATATTAGTGGCAAGAAATAACAATTTTCGTATCAGATTCGCTATTAGAGTGAAGAAAAACTTGTTTTTCCATCATTCCAAGACTTTCAGCCGCCATATTGGATCCGCCATTTTGAATTTTCAGAATCGCCAGACGGCGTTCGAAAGTAGAAGTCAAGAGCTTTCATTTGAGCCCAGGTAGACCTAATTTGGATCAAAATTGTTCTGGGCAGAGGGGGTGTCGCGTTGACAGAGAATGCCCCATATATATATATATATATATATAGTAAAATAAATATAGAAATGGAATGTTCTATTTCTTTTGATAGAAAAGTATTATCAATATTTGATTGTTAATGATAAAATATATAAGATGTAGCTTATTAATATAATTGTTTATACATAAATAGAACATTCAATTACTATAATCTGTATAAAAATCATCATTCTATTTAAAGTTTGAAGATATAAATTAAAATATGAAAAATTAGCTTTTTTAGTTAACAAATAATAAAATAAATTATTAAAAATAGTTTTTTGAAGTGTAAAGGAAATAGAATGTTTCTTTTACAAATATGTTTATCTTAATTCAATGTTTCTTTGGCAAATATATAAAATGAATTTTATCGAACATTCTATCTCCTAATGTATAATTCTTTAGTGAGAAATAGAACTTCATAAAAGGTTTATGAAATAATATAAAAGAGCCTGAATCCATCCAAGCGCTCTCATTCTCTCTTAGATGTTCGATCATGTAACATCTAAGATGTATTCTATCGGATTCTTGATCCGACTCTCTACGCGGCAAAATGTAGAGACTAGCTTACTATAAGATTCTCATTTCATTTAATTGTTTATTTAAATAAATTATTATATCTTTGTAATTTATTTAAAATAGGATTGTTTATATTAAATTTAATAATTTAAAATTAATTAAAATGATTCTAAATTTATTAAACTAAATTTGTTTTACACTAATTTCAGATAATAAAATAATAATGCATCTTATCTTTAAATTGCACATTATCGCACGTTCAATGGTAAAGCATCCAGCAAACCTCGTCGATTGTTGTACTTTCATAAGTTGCATTTATGACAAGGATCTAATATCGCACTTCCAATACTAAAGCATCTGAAGAAAGTCGTCGATTGTATATCCTTGCATAATTATTAAAATACCAATTATCGCATCTCTGACAGTAAAGCATCTAGAGGAGATCGTTGATTCTGGTGTTTTAATCCTTCTTGCTGTATGGGTTATGTGACTAATGCATGTCAAGAACTTATTAATGTAACTTTAATCTATATTTTGGTAATTTATTATTAAAATTACCTGGCGACCGTGCATCCAGCAAAACGCGCCCGTCACAGGCTTGTGTTAAAAATTATAAGTTTGGGTATTATAATTTTTAGAGTGGTTTGAAATTTAAGTTATTTCTATGACCAAAAAAATGAAATTAATAAAATGAATTTCTACTTATAAAAGAATAATTTCAAATGACGAGAAATGAAAAAAAATCATACTTCTCAATATTGTTTTCCGTGATAAAAACTTAGAATTTTTCGATAGGTTTGGAACTTAGTTTTTTACGCTCATAGTCACATGAGATTTTGGCATGAGAAATCAGGCGAGAAATCGAGTGAAAAATCAGGTGATTTTCAACCGAACATTTTTTAGTAGGGTAATATATAATTTTTTTTAAATAATTGTATTTTGTTTGAAATGTTTTTAAACGGCTTTTTATGGTTTCAATTGTATAACAATTTATGAAATTGTTAATTTAATAAAATAATTTAGATAAATTGAGTGTAGATTTATTTAATTATTTAACGAGTAAGTGTGTTTAAGTAATTGATTCAACGATAAAGCGTGCGATTGAAAAAAAACTTTGTATATTTTATATAACTTTATTTATCATTTCAGATAAATTACATTTTATTTATAGTTTATTTATAAATTTTTATTAAATTGTGATTTCGTTGCATTTGGATATTCTGTTTTATTAATATTTGGAATATTAATTGAATTATATGGATTAATTTTTAATGACTTTTTTTCTATTTGTAATTTTTATTAAATAGTAATTTGTCAAAAGAAAGCATCGTATCGATAAAAAAATTTTTTTTTATTTTGCATTAATTTGTACATATTTGGACTCAGGAAGTCGAAAAAAGTGGTTTCCAGAAAATGTCTGGGGTAGGTGTGTGCACGTACGTGCGTATGAATTCAGTACGCCAATTAGATCTTGAAAACTACTCGACGGATTATGTGTATTTCAAATTTCATATACAATTTATCTTTTTGTCTAACTCAGTGGGAAGCTATTATAACTCGGTTTTTTCAGCGTATTTTTTTTCCGAGTCATTTTAAGAATTTTAAAAAAACTTCGAGTTTTAATTTTTTTTGTATTTTACGTAGAAGAATTTGCTTGAAAATATGTATGGAACTTATTTTTGACTGACAAAAGAAGAAAAACTTTTGGAAACCGATTTTCTTAGCGTACTTTTAATTTAAGAGCATTTTTTAATTTTTTTAAAAATTTTTATTCATTATTTTTTTTCTATTTTACGAAAACCATTTGATAGATTTGCTCCAAAATTTGTATGCAAGTTATTCGCTACTGTCGGAAGTAAACAAGCTTTGGAAAACTAATTTTCTCAGCACAGTTATAATTATAGAGCATTTAGAAAATTTTCAAAAAAATGTTAATTTTCATTTATTTTCTATTTTGCGTGAACCATATGATATGATTCTCCAAAATTTTTATATTATCAATTCATTATTGTCTGAAGAAAATTAGCATTCAAAAACTGATTTTCATGGTGTGGTTACAATTTTGGAGAGCTTTAAAGATTTTTAAAAAAATTTCAATTCTTCGTTTCTTATTTTTTTTTATTTTACGTAAATTACTCGATAGATTTGTTCGAAAATTTGCAGCGGAATTATTTGCAATTGCCAAAAGAAGGGAAATTTTAGAAAATTTATTTTCCTAAAGTTGTTTTAATTTTAGAGCATTTTGAAAATTTTAAAAAGAAAATGATATTTATTTAGCCAACGAAATATCAAAAATTACACGATGGATTTGCTTCAAATTTTGCATGCTATCTATCATTTTGTATAAGTAGGCGGGAAGCTATTAAAAATTGGTTTTCATAGTGTAGCTTTTTTTATAGAGCCATTTTAAGAATTTAAAAAAAAATTTCGATTTTTCATTTTTTTGGTATTTTACTTAAATTACTTGATGAATTTGCTTTGAAATTGGCATAAGAATTATTTGCATCTGTCAAAAGAAGTTTGACTTGCAAAACCGATTTTCTTAGCATAATTGAAGGCCCGGATGCAATAAGGGCATTTACGCTCGGAGCATGCAAAACTGAAGTCACTTGGTAGTAAAAATTTCATTTTCTTCAAATAAATTTCAAAAAATTTGACGTTGTAAAATTCATCATGCCGCATCTTTTTTATATTAAGAGGAGGTCACGTATCTCTGTCCTTTTCTAATCAAAGAAATGATTTTTTCACAAAAACTATAATAACTTTAGCAAAAAATGAAGAGAAAGCCGCATCTTGTATCAAAAAAAGCAATATTTTCTTTGATTAGAAAAAATTAATTTTATTGCTTCATTCTCAAGAAAACCTTGAAAAACCAAATTGTCCACCCTAACCTTTATGATTTAAGTTTTTCAAGGTTTTCTTGAAAACGAAGCAATTAAATTAATTCTTTCTTATCAAAGAAAATATTGCTTTTTTTATTACGAGATGCGGCTTTCTCTTCATTTTTTGATAAAGTTATTAGTTTCTGTAAAAAACTCAATTTTTTGATTAGAAAAGGACAGAGATACGTGACCTCCTCTTAAGAGGCGGCCGTATCATTCTGTCTTCGTCTAATCTAAATTTTTGTTATTATAAATAAATAAAATATTTTCATAGAAAAGTAAGACAACCGCCCAATAGAGCAAAAGACAAGCAAACGATTCTTTTCTATGAAAAAATATGAAATCTTGATTATTTTTTAAGTGAAGTCTGAAACGAAAAAACAGTCAAATCAACTCAACCAAATTCGATTGTTTTTCCGTTTCAGACTTCACTCGAAAAATAATCGAAATTTCATATTTTTTCATAGAAAAGAATAGTTTGCTTGTCTTTTGCTCTATTGGGCGGTTGTCTCACTTTTTTATGAAAATATTTTATTTATTTATAATAACGAAAATTTAGATTAGACAAGGACAGAATGATACGGCCTCCTCTTAACAGTTTTTTTATAAAATTTTTATTTTTCAAGAAAAAAATTAAAAACAAGAAAATTTTTTACATTAAATTTCAATACTTTTTTAAACTTAAATCGTTGTAATTCGAGTAAATATTAACCGATTACGCTGAAATTTGAAATATATTTTCTAAATATCATAGTGAAACTTATGATAATTATAAAAATGTTTATTCTCAAATTGTTAGTCGCAATTGTTTATTAATTAATACGAATTACAAATTGTGCGTTTATAATGTACTCGAGAAAAAAGTATCGAGGGAACTTTCAAGTACAAGAAACTTGTAGCGAGAAAGTTTTTGGTTTTTGTATAAAGAAGATTTGTGGAAAGTTTCAAATCGATTGATAAATAATTAAAAAAGATATAACAACATTTACAAGTAGCGCGCATGCGGTCGAGCGCTGCAGTTTTCTTATAAGTTAGATTCTCAGTGAATATTACGTCAACTGAATGACTCTTGGTAATATTATTTGGAAAAAGCAATAATACAAATATAACAATATGATATTTATTAAAAGTAAATAAACATATAAATAAACAAACAAATAAATACATCAACAAAAATCTGTAATGTAATTATTTAATAATTAAATAATTACATTACAGATTTTTGTTTAATACTGATTTTTTTATTGTTTCAAAGGATTTCTTTTTTATTTTGTCTCTTAAAATCTTTTTTTCTTTCGCATTAGTAATATGAGTTTTCTAAAAACATAAAGTGTGATATTTTTAAACAATATAATGTTGAGATTTATATTTATAAAAGTAAACATATATGCGTGTGTACGTTCACTCCTCTTCTATATAAACATTATTATGAATTTTGTTCGTATATATGTATATACGATTTAGGCAAGTGCTGTGGTCTTAACATATAGGAATATTTTGCTACCAGTCTTCTTTTGTTTAACGTTTAGACTTGTGAAATTGTACACCATGGAGAATAATGGAATCAAAAAACGGTCAAAAAAGAACAAGAAATGATACATCGTTCTTTTCCGACCGTTTTTTGATTCCATTATAAGTATAAAATAATTTTCATTCCTCGTGATGAACAATTTTACAAGTCTAATCGTTATACAAAAGAAGACTGGAAGCCAAATATTCCTAAAAGTGAACGTACATACGCATATATGTTTACTTTTATAAATATAAATCCCAACATTATATTGTTTAAAAATATGACATTTTGTATTTTAGAAAACTCATATTACTAATACGAAAGAAAAAAAGGTTTAACAGACAAAATAAAAAAGAAATCCTTTGAAACAATCAAAAAATCAGTATTAAACAAAAATCTGTAATGTAATTATTTAATTATTAAATAATTACATTACAGATTTTTGTTGATGTATTTATTTGTTTGTTTATTTATATGTTTATTTACTTTTAATAAATATCATATTGTTATATTTGTATTATTGCTTTTTCCAAATAATATTACCAAGAGTCATTCAGTTGACGTAATATTCACTGAGAATCTAACTTATAAGAAAACTGCAGCGCTCGACCGCATGTGCGCTACTTGTAAATGTTGTTACCGTGAAGGACGTAATTTCTGATCACCTAAGAGGTATTTCTGATCACATATTTACATGTAAAAAAGTAAAAGTATATTTCTTTTTCACACAAACGAAGCATTTCTTATGCTCAATCTACTTTTCCTCATAAATTAAAAAAAGGTTTTTCCTACTAGAATCTTAAAGATTATGATTTATAATAAATAATGATCAGAAATTACGCCCTGATCAGGAACTACGTCCTTTACGGTATATCTTTTTTAATTATTTATCAATCGATTTAAAACTTTCCACAAATCTTCTTTATACAAAAACCAAAAACTTTCTCGCTACAAGTTTCTTGTACTTGAAAGTTCCCTCGATACTTTTTTCTCGAGTACATTATAAACGCACAATTTGTAATTTGTATTAATTAATAAACAATTGCGACTAACAATTTGAGAATAAACATTTTTTATAATTATCATAAGTTTCGCTATGATATTTAGAAAATATATTTCAAATTTCAGCGTAATCGGTTAATATTTACTCGAATTACAACGATTTAAGTTTAAAAAAGTATTGAAATTTAATGTAAAAAATTTTCTTGTTTTTAATTTTTTTCTTGAAAAATAAAAATTTTATGAAAAAACTGTTAATATAAAAAAGATGCGGCATGATGAATTTTACAACGTCAAATTTTTTGAAATTTATTTGAAGAAAATGAAATTTTTACTACCAAGTGACTTCAGTTTTGCGTGCTCCGAACGTAAATGCCCTTATTGCATCCGGGCCTTCAATTTTAATTTTTTAAAATTTTAATAAATTTTGAAAAAAATTTTATTTTTTTATTATCTATTTTACGTAAATTACTTGTGAGATTTGCTTTAAAATTTTCATACAAGTTATTTGATACTGTCTTTATAAAACAAGTTTTAAAAAAATAATTTTCTTGGTGTAGCTCTTTGATTGCTTCTTTTGATTTCTGATTCAATGCTTTCACTAACCTTTTCTTACGTCCGTACTTCCTCTCTGTCTTTCTATCTTAGATTGATTCTCATTTTTACCCTATTTTTATCCATCCCTGACTCTCTCTTCCTATTTCCTAATCACTCTCTCACACTTACTTATTTTTCTTGAATAGAAATTATGTTTTTTACATTAAAATCATATTTAAATAATAAAATCAAATTACTCCAATTCAATGAGCACTATGAGAAAGCATTTCACCAAAGCACTTGGCAGCGTTTTTTTACAATATTGTTATATTTTTATGTTAATTTTTTATTATTAATTATTATGATTTTAATTATGTTTTTATGTTTTAATGCGATTGTAACGTCGGCGAATCTTATGATAAAATAAGAGGGTAATTATTCATCAATAAATTCAGACGCTGGCGCGCGTATGCTTAGCGGTAGGTTCTTTTTAATTATCACGGAAAAACGTTATTCTCGGAAATATATGAAAATGAAAAGGTAGACTGAATACTATAAGAGTTAGTACGCGGGTGTAGTGTACCTAAAGTGTAGTGTACGTATTCTTAATTTAACCCGAGCCTCATAAGAGAGTCTTAGATTAAATCAAGGCCAGTGTCCTCCCTTAGAGGACCCTATCGGCAGTGCTTGTTAATGAATTAATAAATTTATTTTCAACAAAAGCCTCATATGAGAGTCTCAAATTGAAAATAAGCCAGTTTCCTCCCTTAGAGGACCCTATCGGCAGTGCAATAAAAAAAAAAATAAAGAAAATGTAAAGAAATAGTAAGTAAATAAAAATGTAATGATAAAAAGGAAAAATATATTAAATAAGTTAAAACAAAATTTTAAGATTAAAATTTATATTTTTTTTATTCAAAAAAAAGGTATATTAAAGATTATAAATTTATAAAAATATAGAAATTAACTTTAGTAAAATTTTAAGTACTAAATTTTTATTTGAATGTGTAAAAAGAAAAATGAGAAATTTGAACGAAACAACTTACTTATGTTTGTAGAGAGGTAGATGAGCGTTGTTGTTGATCCTTTATACTTTGATTTGAAACTCTTAATGTGTTTGAAGAGAGAGAATTCTCTCGATAGAAACGAAAGACTTAAGGATTTGAAAGGTAACAAAATGAAAGAGAAAAAAAAAAGAAGAAAATTTTGTTTTTACAAAATTTTTAAATGAGGAGAAAAAAAAAAGAAAATTTATTTAAGTTTTATTTTAATTGTTAGAATTTAATGTTAAAGGATTTAAGTAAACTAAAAGTTTAATTGGAAATAGTAAAATTGAAGGAAAAAGAAAAAAAACTTGTAATAAGAAATAAAATAAAATAAATTGCAGATTTAGTATTAGGAATTTGAAATTTTTAGTAAGAGATTTTTAAATGATAAAGTATTTGAGATTGGAAATGGTAAATAGAAGATTTTTAGTTTGAGAAGTTTGATAGATGAAATACCTTAAGAGTTTTGAAGAGCTTGTTGATTTAGAAGTGAGCTTGCTGAGCTCAGGAAAGAGACTGCATTTTGTTTGTGTCCTCTTGAGACACATAACTATTGTTTCCCTTCCCAAGGGACTTGGGGGTGTAGTCTTAGGGGATTAAGACAATTAGAAATTGATTATTGGTCAGTTGACCGGAAGAGGCTGGACGTTATGCGTCATATTAATGGAAACAGGCCCAAAAATAAAGGTCTTTGGGAAAAATATGATGTTTTCAAGAACGTTGAAGCGTCATCGTTGTCTATCTCTCTCATAAATATAGTTGTCTCATTCTTACAATTGTTTTGTATACTTATTGCTAATTTACGTAAATTTTACTTAATAATATAATAATAATATTAATAATAAAAATATAAAGAGAGAGAAAAATGAAAATATGTTTAATAACTATACGCTATAATTATATTGTATGTTTCAAGATATTTTAACATATAACTTCAATTTGTTAAAAGAAAAATATTTTAAACATCGTTTGTAAATCTAAAAGAAATTATATTTTGAAATATACAATGTAATTCTGTTTAAATTTATTAACTAATTAATGTATAAATTAAAGTAAGTGTGAAAAACATGATAGCATGAAAAATGGTCATTAATTAAAGCATAAATGATATAACTATCTTAGAACTAGCATACTAAATACGTTAAAAGATATCTTAAAATTAATGTAACGTCTATTATTTTTAAACAAAACGAATTTTAAAAACATTACTTAAACTAAGATAAGAAAGAAATATTAATATAATAAACATTTAAAATTAACTTAATTTATAATATAACTAAATTAACTAATAATAATAGTAACTTAATCTAAATTATTTGTTAACAAAAATGCAATAAAACTAAGCGAATAATATTATTATAAAAAGATAGATTAGTGATGACTCTTAATAGTAAAATAGAATGAATTAATAAATTTTACGATTGTTATTGGTAACTTATTCTACGATTAGTAATAATATTTAACAACAAAGTAATTAGTAATTTAAGAACTTATTTATTAAAATTAAAATAGCATGTAAAATATAATCTTATTCTAATTGGACGAACTGACATGTCCATGCGTAAGCGTGCATCCTAGTGTATATATATATATATATATTTTTTTATTAATTGTTTAACTGAATAATAATATTAAAAATAAAAAAAAAACTTTTTAATGTACTACGTTTTTATAATGAACCAAAAAGTATAAAATAATGTGTAATAAAATGAAAAATGAATAATGATTTGAAATAAAAAAAACGAGGGGCGCATGTTTATTATTATGTATTGTATGCGCCCCACGTTTTTTTTATTTCAAATCATTATTCATTTTTCATTTTATTACACATTATTTTATACTTTTTGGTTCATTATAAAACGTAGTACATTAAAAAGTTTTTTTTTTATTTTAATATTATTTTATACTTTTTAGTTCAATTAAAAAACGTGGTAGATTGAAAATTTTTTTTTTATTTAAATATTATCTTATACATTTTGGTATTATTATTATTATTATTATTAATATTATTTATCGTGTTGTCCAACAGTGCATTTTATATAGCATATATATTGTTGTCAAGGGACTAAAACGTGTTTCATCTATTTTTTTTAGAGAACACGTAATCGCATGGTGAGTTTCCCGCCATTTTGACGATAATGACGCCATTAGAAATTCAACCAAGATTTATTGTTTTATGCATTGTTAGACCATAAAATGAATAAAATACAGTCTCCAATTCTATATGTATAATAGAAAATGCTGTAATTTATGTCTAATTGCAATATATGACAAGTTAAAGAATTTTAAAAATTTTCGAAAATGGTTAGACACTAATGTTAAAAGTATATCTATATATAAAATCTTCAAATCTTCAATTTTGCCAATATCTCCGTTTATAATTAAATATATTAAAATATTTTTCGGTGGGAATATATATTTTTAATTATATTATCCAACAATGCGTGCAAAAATATAATATTGAATATATTAATATATTAATATATCAAAAAAGGATTTTTAAAATTTTCGAAGATGTTTAGACACTAATGTTAAAAGTGTATCTATATATAAAATCTTCAAATCTTTAATTTTGCCAACATCTTCGTATATGATCGAATATATTAATATATTGTTCGGTAAATATATATATTTTTTTTATAATATTGCATTGTCATCCAGTTCTGAGCCATATTTAAAATTTCAAGTCTCTAGCTCATCGGGAAGTTAGTTTACAATCGGTTGCAAAATTTGTACCGAACAGACAGACAGACAGACAGACAGACACCAAAGCGAGTTAATAAAAACGTAGTAATAGTAAAAAGTAAAATATAATAACAATGGAATTATAAGTAACACACATATATATATATATATATATATATATATATATATATACATACATATATGTTGGTTTAATGATTATAATCTTTACTTTGATATTAAATTTTCTCATAATATATTTTTTGTAAAATTTTGTTGTTTTTAAATTTTTTTTGGATTTATTTTTATTTTTTTTTTATTCATTTATTTATAGTACTTAAGATTAGCGCATTATAAACTTAAATTAAAAAAGATAAAAGATGCTTAAAATTATTTTATTAACAAATATTTATCGAAACGTTACTTTTCATTCCCACTTCGATAAACAACCTTAATAAAATTTCATTATTAGGAATAGATAAATAATTATTGAAACATAAATGATTTTTATAATAATTGAATATTAAATTTTTATTTAAAACATAACGGTATCTAACATTTGGGAATTCCTTAAATGTGCAAAAGGTTGCTTTAATATTTTTATTGCTCTATTGTGTACAAGTCTGGTAGACGGATTAGCTGGCGACGCAAACAAAGTTTACAGGACTAGAAAATTTTTTCAGGTAAAGAGGCATATGGAAGTATATAAAAAAAATTATCTTTTATGTATGGAAAGTTTTGAGAGATATAAAATTATTTTGAAACGTGAGAAAATGTTAGAGAAAGTTGAAGGAAAAATTTTCGTAGGGAAAAAAAAATTGAGAAAGGTTAAGGGAAAATTTTGAGTGGCGGCAAAAATTTTATGATAGGGAAAAAAAATATAGGAAAAAGATTTCTTCTTTAAAAAGAAGAATAGGAAAGAAAATGAAAAAAATTTTTAAATTTTAGCGCGACATGACACGATTATTGAGGTATCAGTTTTACACGATTTTTATTTAAATATATTTTTAATGCATTTTTGTTATTATTTCATTTATATTTTTTTTTATTATTATTGATATTCATTATTACATTATTAAGATATTTCATTTATTTTTTATATTATAAAGTATGTGAAAGGATTCGGTTGTGGGCACCCTTTTGTTTTTGGCTCATAACTTTTCACCAATTGTATATTTTTTGGACTTATAGGTGTCTATAGAAAGATGAAGACCTTAGCTAACTACAAACGAAGGGACAAAATCGATTCTGTCAAATAGAATAATTTTTTTTTGTTAATTTTGTGAAATGCTCACAATCGAACCAAGAAAGATTTTGGTTCGGTTGTGGACCGGTGTTAAGATATTGGTTGGTGTTAAGATATTAGTTGTAATCCATATTGCATCACAAAGAAGAAATAAATTCCTACTGAATAAATGTGCATTACACTCGGCTTTATTGATTTACTTCGATTTGTAATTCTTTTGAATAAGTATACATAAGTGTAAATAAATTTTTGTGATTTTTTTTTCAAGCACTGAAAAATTAATTTGCTTACAGCACGAAGCAGACGCGTTTGTTCGCTTCGATATTTGGCATAAAAATACGTGTTGCCATAATACATAAATTACATTTGTCAGAAAAACCTCATCTGCTTTCTGTCAATAGAAACGCAGAGGTGGCTACAACCAAACCATGCCCACAACCGAACCTCTTGCCCTATCGTTATATGATTCACTTTTATCAATTATAATTTAATATTATAATACTAATTCTTAAGAGGCGGTCGGAACCAAATCGGTGACTTAGTTCGGTGCTTGTAATAAATGCTTATAATAATTTATTCATTTATTAATATGGTAAAAATATAGTCATTTCCTCTAGTCATGTATATAAAGAATAATTTAAAATAGTTAAAGCCACAAAAATATACAAAATATTGTTATGAAGCGAAAAATGTCACCTAACAATCGACACGACAGTTTTTTGCATGCGGTATACGTCAAGTCAGTTTGATATTTGTAATAAATGCTTATAATAATTAATTTACTTATTCATATGGTAAAAATATAGTCATTTCCTCTAGTCATGTATATAAAGAATAATTTGAAATAGTTTAAGCCATAAAAATATACAAAATATTATCGTAAAGCGAAAAATGCTGACTTGATATATACCACAAGTCACCGATTTGGTTCCGACCGCCTCTTAAATGTTTAAATTATAAAGTTATTGTATGGGTAAAATATTTAATTTTTATTCGTGTTAGTTGATACGTTTTTATGGGTATGTTTATATTTAGTTAACACGTTTTTGTATATTTGTCACAGTTTTTAGATGTTTTTGCATGTTTTCTTTAAGAAAGTTATGTGTTATTGGGCTATTTTATAATGGTTTGACATCATTCCGTTTACATTGCAATTTGCGCATGTTTTTGCTTTAACGCGTTGGTATTATGTTTTTACTAAAAAAGCTGCGTAATTTCGTCGACATAATTTAAGTTTTTTTATTGTGTTCATGTATAGTTTATTTGTTTGTTGGTTTTATTGTTTGTGCATTTTTATTTTTTTTTCATTTTAGAATTAATATCGAGACGATATCGTTCTTTGTAGATTCATTTTTAAAATATGTCGATATTATTTACCAATTTATAAGTGGTATTTGTTTATTATATTTTTAGTTTTCGAATTGTTCGATATATTACACGACAACTTAAATTTTTTATGGACAATCAACAATTTTTGATATCAATAATTTATTTAATCTGATGTAGTTGAATTTTACGAGTTACGTGAGGAACGTTACATAATCTTATTTTATTTTGAAATAATGTTTGATGTACTTGATTCTAATTTAATTATGTTATTTAGTATGATGTGTAAAAGTTTTATTCGTTAAATTAATGTGTTTTTTTCATTAATGTAATGAATTTATTATATCATTTGTGAATTATTTTATTGTTGAATTTTCGAAATAAATCATAGCAATTTTCGTTCGGAAAATATAACGTACCATTTCCATTTAAATTAACACCACGGATTTTTTCATAATTTGTTCATTTTTTTATGACAAAAATAATGAAATTCGAATGGTATATTTTCCGTCGGAAAAAATCGAATATACTTACCAAAATCTTAATCGTTGATTCAGAACCCTTCAAATGCATCCTGATTGATCGATCGTATTTAAACCCGTAAAATCAGCTCTTTCTAATCTTTGAACTTCGCTATTTAATCTGTGAAAAGCAAGGCAACACCTGGCAGACAGTGTTAAATTACATCTAAGGACTTAGTCTCAATCACATTTTATTAAGAATATTAATTGATTGTGTACTTAGAAAATTTCCTAAGTTTTATATCTTTGAATAATTTTCATATTCTTGATGTAAACTTGAAAACACCTCGAAAATTAATTTTAGATTAAATTGTGCGGCCGATCTCAAGATAGAGATTAGCCGCACGATTGAATAAAAAAAGGTTCAAGATGTGAACTTGAAAAATTTTCTAAACACACAATCAAATTTCTTCATGAAATCCGGCTTTTTTTTTATTAAAATTGTGATTCCATCCCTGTTGAAAAAATTCATATGAATTCTTATATAATTTTCAATATGTGTTCCATATGAATTTTTCATATATTTAATATGTATTTTTGTTTCATTTTTATATATTAAACAATTCATATGAAAAATTCATATGGAAAATTCATATAAAAAATTGCAGATTGGATTTTAAAATTTTTCCATACTTTTCCCATATAAAAATAATAAGATGATCACCGTGATTATTATTCATTTGAATTTTTCATATGAATTTTTTAATATATAAAAATGAAACAAAAACGCATATTGGATATATAAAAAATTCATATGAAAAATTCATATTAAGAATTCACATAAAAATTCATATGAATTTTTTCAACAGGGATCCTCGTCAATAGATTCTAAATTTTAAACTGAACAAAATAAACTTTGTTGCAGTCAAATAAAATCATGTCCTGTAACTTATATGGACTTATGAGGCTTAAAAAGATGATAGAACTTAGGTCTGAAACCCTATGTTTTTTGGGTTTATGAAACCTGGGTGAAAAATTATTTTTGTGATCACCTGCAACATATTCCTTCATCCTCATGATGTTACGTAATTTGTGAACGACCTCTCAAAAGAAATATTTCTTAAGTTGAAATTCATAAATGTAAGTTAATTGACAGTTGGGTTATCTGTTTTTTTATCATGAGGAAGACAAATTGTTGAAATTAGCGAGAGGTGGCTTGAATGAAATAAACACAATTCGTAAGGAGTAATTTATTATAAAATAGACGCAATTTTATACATCTTAACTACCTAACTGTGGAACACGGAATGAACAAACGCATCTCGCGTTCATCAAAGATACCCCGCCTTACGGCGGCACTACTCAGTACACACACACGATTAAGCGTGTCTATATTTTTAACACAAACAAAAGAATGAAGTTTGAGTGACAATCGTTATTTGAGTTGAATCCGTAAATTCGAAGCTTGAAATCTTCTAAGAAATATTTTTAAAATATTTCAAGAGCTGTTTATGAATTTTTTACCATATATTTTTAGAAATATTTCATAAGTATTTCAGAAAATTTTTCATGTATCTTTCATGAAAAATTAAAGGAATATTTCAGAAATCTTACCAGAAATATTTCGTTAATCGTCCATGTGATGCATCATGAAATATTTTTAAAATATTTTATTAATATATCATATAATATTTATTCCAAAGTAATCCCTTGGAAGGACTTATGAAATATTTAGAGAACATTTCAGAAATAGTATTTTAAAATATTTTTGTGTGGATATTTTATAATCAAATAAATTTTAGTTAAATATAAAACCAATAACTCAAAGATACATATACCCCTTTAAGGGAATTTGGGTGTTTGGGTTTTAATTTAACAAAAGAAATAATCTTATATTATATTAAAGTGAAACCACTTTTTTTCCGTTTCTCTGGTTCTTCAGTTCTCCGGTTCTCTAGTTCTCTGCATTTTTTAAATGTGTCTAATCTTTTCATAATAAAAGTAGAAATTTTTTATTGGGTCCTATATAATTAGTACTCATTAGTCGAAAGCTTTTTTTTGGGCGATATTTTTTTGGGCCTTATATTATTTTGGACCCTATATTTTTAATTAATGCCCATTTTTTGAGCCCTTCTTTTTATTTTATTCTTATATTTTCTTGGGCTCCATAATTTTCTGAGCCTTATTTTTTCGGGCCTTATATTTTTTGAGCCCAATATTTTTTTTGTGTCTATATTTTTTTGGGCCTTATATTTTTCGGGCCCTATATTTTTTCGAGTCCTATTTTCTTTGAGCCTCATATTTTTTTACCTCTTATTTGTTGGGCCTAATATTTTTTTAATATTTATATTTTCTTGGACTCTATATTTTTGTGAGCTCTATATATTTCTGGGCCTTATATTTTTCGGGCCCTACACCTTTCTGAGTCCTTTTTTCTTTGGGCCTCATATTTTTTTTGGGCATCTTATTCATGTAGGCCCAACGTTTTTTTGATTTTCATATTTTCTTAGGCTCTATATTTGTCTGGGTCTTATTTTTTGGGTCCTATATTTTTTTGGGCCTGAAATTTTTTTAGGTCTTTTATTTTTGTGGGCTCTATATTTTTCGGGCTCTACATTTCTCTTTGATTAGAAAAGGACAGAGATACGTGACCTCCTCTTAAAAAATTAATAAATATGTAGTGATTTTCAATAAAGCATAACTTTTAAACCACTGAAGCTTTTTTAATGCAACAAAGTCTAAATCAAAGCATTTAATTTGCACTTTATTTTTTTCATTATGTATTTTTATGTAAAAGTTTTATTTGTTTGGATATTCAAGTTCTTATAAAGGCTCCTATTTACTATATTTTCAAAAAAATGTCTATATCCTTGTCTAGGGGGCCTATTCGACGAAAAGAAAAGACACAGGTTCATTTTTTTTTCATTAAAAAATCATGTCCTGCAGCTTCAGCCAAATCCGTTTCCCGGGGGTGGGGAACTCTCCTTGTTAGTATTCTCTAATTTTTTTTTTATATTTATTCAATTGTACTTTTTTAATTCTAGTATAAGCTTCGTTCTTACGCGAAGCCTCATTTGTACGCATTTGTTCCAATTCATCAGTATTTTTTTCAATTTCATTTTTATTATCTTATTATTATTTTATATTTTTTATATTTATATGTTTGATCTTCTTTTATTTCCATATAATTTTCTTTTACGTAAACACTATAAATACGCCTTAGTTCTAATTTATCATTAATTTTTTTCTGCATTTTCATAATCATGTCTTTTTCTGAATTTTCTTTATATTCATTCAATAGTACTGTTACCATTTTCATATTGAATCCTGTCATACATAAAGCTCCTTTGTCGTCTAATATTTCTTTTAAGAAGGGGCTGAACTATCTGTCTTTGTCTAATAGCGTTTTTCATCATTTATGTAAACACTATCCGGTATAACAAGAAAAAAATAGCAGCCCCCGCTAGATATTAGTATAATTGGTAAATTTTGTAATAACAACCAAATTTTTTACCGCATAGTTTTTGACTAATTAGAGACCTACTAGCAATCTAGAATATAACCTATCTTTTTTTGGTAGGTTTCTAATTATTCAAAAACTACGCAGTGAAAAAATTCGGTTGTTATTACAAAATTTACTTATTATACTAATATCTAGCGGGGGCTGCTATTTATTTCTTGTTATACCGGATAGTGTTTACATAAATGATGAAAAACGCTATTAGACAAGGACAGATAGTTCGGCCCCTTCTTAATTCTTTTTTTTCTTCATTCAATGTAATCTCATCAGTCCTAATTTTACTATCGTTATAATTTATGTGGATATCATCAAAATCCATTAATTCATCATTTTGTTTAAAAAAAATTGTATCTGATATGTCATTGTCAATTTCCACCTGGATCATTTTAAGATTTGAATTATTCTAATCACGACACATTTCCATGATATTTTTTTGTTATGCTAATAAATGCATTTGTCAGTTTTTTTTCAAGAAGTTCAATCTTGGAGTGAATTTAAATAAAAATTTAATGTCACTTCAAAATTCTTTTTGATAATGATTTGCGAACATTTAGGCATCGTTTTTAAAATCAGTTTTCATGGCCGATTTGGAAAAATATAGATAGGAATAAAAAGAATAATTCGAAACTAAACAATTTTATTTTATCTATAAAAAAATGCTCAACAGTCTTTGGAACGTACACTGAGAGAAAATTCATGCTAATAGAGCATGCGAACTGCCATCTATGCGAGCATATAAAACATTGATACAAATATGACAGGCCGTGAGAAGCTCTATGAGTATTAGATTACCTTATACTAAAAAAGATGGCATGGAGAGTAACTAAAGCATGAATGGCATTCACTGATGACTCGCGTGGTATACTTCGATGACTCCCCACTCTCATATCCTTTGTTTGCTTGAGTCGCCTTCTCTTTTGGGTGGTGACGCGAGCAAACATGGCTGGTCTATACCCAAAATTATGTTGCAAATTTCTTTAACGTATTTTCGTAGCGTAAATCTTTTATTTCTTTTCTTTTTTTATGAAGGGAGATACGTTATAAATATAACCTGTTAAACTTTTTAACTTTGAATAATTAATTTTTAACTTCCTGACTAGAAATAGTATATTATGCGTCAAGGCCGCAAAACGTATTATTCTTGGCGAGTGCATGCTGAGGGGCCGAGCGAAAGCGAGGCCACTCCAGCTGCACGAGCAAGAATGATACGTTTGTGGCCGTGACTGCATATACTTTTTTTTGTCCAAAGGCCGCTAAGCGGAAGCTGGGGCGGAGCCCCCCGCCTATAAAAAAAATAATTCATAATTCTTAAAATATTAAATTAAAATTAAACAAAAACACAATAAAATATAAAATAAAGCTAAACTATAAATATTACAACTAAAAAATATTTAAAAAAAGAAAGAAAAAGTTTAAAAAAAATAGATTAAAAAAAAATCGATTATAAGAACAACTAACAATTGTTAAAAGATAATATTAAAATTAAACAGAAATAAAACAAAGCTAAACTATGAAAATTATAATTCAAAAATATTTAAAAAAGAAAAAAAAGTTTTAACACGCGAAACTTGTAACTATGTCTTTCTCTCGCTCTTTCCTTTTCTTTCATAATACACATATATTGAGTCTAAGTTATTCGTTAACGTATACCCAGTATAGTATATGTGAGAAAAGGATAACAATATTAAGGAAAGCGAGCAGTTCATTAAGTTCAACTCCAAGAATCGCGACGTCGAGAACATTTTTCTGCGAACTTTTATTAAAATAAGACATTGGATATAAACATCTTTCTTTTGCGACCTAGGACAAGAATAAACTATTTTGTGCTCCGTATACAGGACACAAAAATTCATTTTGCGGCCTGAGGAGAAAAAAATATTAAGGATGCCCTACATAATTGTAAGGACCCCACAGGGCATCCTGACAGGGGCGCTACTTGGCTTGTAATGGGGCGCTTCTGAGGTCCCGATAGGGCAGCCTCATTTTCCTAAATATTCTATTATTACCCGTTCACTGCCCGATAATTGCCTGACTATTGATATTCAAAACCTTTTAAAGTAAAACATAACCTCTTCTGACATTCTCGCCAGTAAATTAAATTTTATTTTTCTTATAAGATACGAATTAGTTTGCAAAAGATAAATGTTTTGATATTTTTATAAAATAATATGAATGAATCATTCTTCAACTCAATTTTATATATTATGCATTTATTTTGTTCTACGAAAATTCAATGTTGATTGCTATTAAAACACACACACATACACCACACTAGTAAATAAGAACATGGCTGTATCTAAAATTAAAGTAATTCTTCTTTTCGTGTTGAATATTATTTATATTGAAACTATTTTAGAGTTAAATTTAAAAGAAAAATAGTTTTTTTCACACCAAATAAACACGTGCATCAGATGAGGTTATGTTATCACTTCGAATTTTTTCAACATCGATTGTCAGGCAACTGTCAGGTGATAAACGGGTAACAATAGGGTACATCTGAAAATGAGTCTGCCCTATCGGGACCTTAAAATCACCCCATTACACGCCATCTAGGAACCCTTTAGGGCACCCTACAGGGACCTTATAATAATCTTAGGGTACCTTATAGGGATTTTCGTTTCTAGTTGGGTTAAAATTTAATTATTTTAAACCGCAGGGGGGCAGATGAGCATGTACGATTTTACGCCAGAGATATTTCGGAGTAGCGTTGGTCTAGTGCGTAACGTTCACGCTTTTCCTTTTGAGTACGCGAGTTCAACTCTCGGCTAGGGTCACTTTTTTTTAATTTTTTTTTTATTGTTTTAATATTTTTTATTCCTTTTTACATTTATTTTTTTTTAGATTTTGTATTTTTTTATTAATTTTAAAATTTAATTTTTCACAAGTACGCTTGTTTTTTTCAATAAAAATTTTTCAAAAATAAATTATTCTTTATAGGTAGTAACTACAAATATTGATAAATAAATAATAGTGATGTTTATTTTATAATAGTGATGTTTATTTTATAATAGTATAGTTTAATTTATTTATAATTTAGTTTATAAAATTTACAATAAATTACAATAAATAAATAAAACTGAGTTATTATTATTTATGTTATAATATATATTGTATATTGAAATATGTTTATAAAGACAAAATTGAACTATAGTATTGTAAATATCACTATTATTTATTTATTAAGAAGGGGCCGAACTATCTGTCTTTGTCTAATAGCGCAAAAAAATATCATGGAAATGTGTCGTGATTAGAATAATTCAAATCTTAAAATGATCCAGGTGGAAATTGACAATGACATATCAGATACAATTTTTTTTAAACAAAATGATGAATTAATGGATTTTGATGATATCCACATAAATTATAACGATAGTAAAATTAGGACTGATGAGATTACATTGAATGAAGAAAAAAAAGAATTAAGAAGGGGCCGAACTATCTGTCCTTGTCTAATAGCGTTTTTCATCATTTATGTAAACACTATCCGGTATAACAAGAAAAACATAGCAGCCCCCGCTAGATATTAGTATAATAAGTAAATTTTGGAATAACAACCAAATTTTTTCACTGCGTAGTTTTTGAATAATTAGAGACCTACCAAAAAAAGATAGGTTATATTCTAGATTGCTAATAGGTCTCTAATTAGTCAAAAACTATGCGGTAAAAAATTTGGTTGTTATTACAAAATTTACTAATTATACTAATATCTAGCGGGGGCTGCTATTTTTTTCTTGTTATACCGGATAGTGTTTACATAAATGATGAAAAACGCTATTAGACAAAGACGGATAGTTCGGCCCCTTAATATTTTAAATTATTTTCTATATGAAATAATTTATTTAAAAATATTAATAAAAAAACGAGCATATTTTAAGTAACTTGTGAAAAAATAGATTTTAAAATTAATAAAAAAAATAGAAAATAAAAAAAATATAAATAAAAAAAAGCAATAAAAACTATTGAAATAAATAAAAAAAATTAAAAAAAAAGACCTTAGCCGAGAGTTGAACTCGCGTACTCAAAAGGAAAAGCGTGAACGTTACGCACTAGACCAACGTTACTTCGAAATATCTCTGGCGTAAAATCGTACATGCTCATCTACCCCCCAGCGGTTTAAAATAATTAAATTTTAAGTTAAAAATTAATTATTTAAAGTTAAAAAGTTTAACAGGTTATATTTATAACGTATCTCCCTTCATAAAAAAAGAAAAGAAATAAAAGATTCACGCTACGAATTTACGTTAACGAAATTTGCAACATGATTTTGGATATAGACCAGCCGTGTTTGCTCGCGTCACCACCCAAAAGAGGAGGCGACTTGAGCAATAGAAGAATGCCATAGTTAGCAGTAAAGAAAGAATACACGGAAAAAGGTAAATACCATTAAAATCAATACTACACGTAGTATGTATTATTTCTGTGATAAAGTATTTTTTTTTTTTTTTTTTTTTAATAATAAACGGGCATTTTCTGCCCAATAGCAATTTACGTAAACAATTAAAGACAATACAGTTGACGTATTATTTAACGTGGTGTCAGCCCACGGCAGAGACAGCGAAAGAGCGACCAGACAGGGAATCGATCCCGCGCTAACGGGAATACGAGTATTGAAAAAAAAATGTAATAGTATAATTTTAATCAATACTATACTTCAAATTTTAACTACTAATGCTGGCATAACTATATTACGAACTGAGTGCATGAATTTCCGCTACGTAGTACCTATTTTTTCGGTACTAGGACTGATATTCCACCTATCCGATCCAGGGGCAAAATTTTGCAGATAATATAATTGCTATATATAGAACTGATTTTCCCATACTAGAATTAAAAATTGATGATTCTAAAATCATTTTTATAATATATAACCCTTTTAAATTACTAATAATTAATTTTTAACTTAACAGGATGTCAGAGCTATTAGAATCGATTTTTGCTTTTTTTATTTTGTTGACATCTTTTTAAATTCATCAATCAAACAAATATTCTAACTTATCCGCGCTATAGCTATGTTAGTACAATCATTTTTGTTAAAATAAAAAGTCATTTGAATTTATTTCTTTTATAAACTTGGATTGAAAGTTAGATCAAGCTTGACAAACCTAACCTCGAAATACTATACATCGTAAGTTTGTATATAACTTTTTATGTATAGCATCCCGGTGGATTTCATGAGTTGTCCGCACTCAAGCTTAATCTTACAAATTTCTTTATTGTAGCAAAAAAATTCATCTGCTTTTTCCCGTTTATAATAATCAACTCAAGTTTAAAATTAATAATTAGTAATTTGAAATTTTTACATATTATATGATCGATATTATATTTATTGATTGCTAAAAATTTTTATGCAATTTAATGGTTTTTACATTATGATAAATTAGCTGTATTGAAGTTTCATATTCGACAGCGCCGCAGTAAATATTGTATAGGTACTATGTTAGTAAAAGATAATTTAGTCCCGTAGTACGGAAAAATTCGGTACTATACCACACAATTCTTGGGACGAGTCGCGTTAAAAAATGTACTTATATAGGTCGTTTTAAAATATATATTGAGTATCAATTAAAAAACGACTGGTAATATTCTTTCTAGTACTGACTCAAATTAGTACATTCTTTTCAGGTATTTTCCTTTTTCCGTGTAGTGGACAAGCCACGTTTACTTCCTTCACGTCCCATGAGAGGACACAGCGCTAGCTATCGAAGGATATTAGAGTGGGGAGCTACTAAAGCATGTAAACAAACAGTTTTTGGATAGCACAAACCTCGTAAGAGTAGATGGCGCTGTTATTAAAGCATAGGATATTACTTACTAACTTTGGATACGTAGACTACATGCTCTATTGGCATGAATTTTCTCTCAGTGTAGGTATAATAGTGAAAATATAACAAAATTGAAGAATATTGGCCTTATGTCATGGAGCTATTGGGCTAAAATATTGAAAATATCGTCGGAAAATAATTCTATAGCTACTTACGTATAAATACATAGTATTTATACGTAAGTACACAAAAGAAAAACTACAAATGATGTTAAATTAAAATGAATTATATTAATGAATTTTCTCGTTGTTTTAACTACCGGTACGGAGTTGGTGGTTATCCAACTCCTCGCGGACCTGTTAAAACACACGAAATGAATTATACTATGAACTCAGAATTTATTTTAAAAGGTAACTTTATTGTTCGATGATCGGCCAAAGAGTGCCGTACAAAATCTCTCTCGACAACTAGATTGCTCTCGCTTGAGCCGCCGTCGCCGCTATCTTCCTCCTCTTAAGAGGCGGTCGGAACCAAATCGGTGACTTAGTCCGGTGCTTGTAATAAATGCTTATAATAATTTATTCATTTATTAATATGGTAAAAATATAGTCATTTCCTCTAGTCATGTATATAAAGAATAATTTAAAATAGTTAAAGCCACAAAAATATACAAAATATTGTTATGAAGCGAAAAATGCCACCTAACAATCGACACGACAGTCTTTTGCATGCGGTATATGTCAAGTCAGTTTGATATTTGTAATAAATGCTTATAATAATTTATTTATTTATTCATATGGTAAAAATATAGTCATTTCCTCTAGTCATGTATATAAAGAAAAATTTGAAATAGTTTAAGCCATTAAAATATACAAAATATTATCGTAAAGCGAAAAATGCTGACTTGATATATACCGCAAGTCACCGATTTGGTTCCGACCGCCTCTTAACATTATTCGCATTGTGGGGGGAATATCGCGCTAATTTTAGCTCGCGTTCTGCGCGAGCCCAGCGTCTCCATACGACGTTTCGCACGCTGAATCTTTCCTCCTCAAATCCCGTGTATTGTCTATAGAGGGGAGAAATCTCTTATACATTTACATATTATAATACAGGTGCGCTTGCATGTGTGCCGGGATTACTTTACCTTATGGGTGTATATCATCACACATACAAGCGCTTACATATACTGGATCAATCTCTATCTTGTGCGTCGCCTTAGCTCGTAACAGCTACACCGTACCAACGCGCAAGATAGAAAGCAATACACTTATCGCTTGTTTCATGATGGTTAAACTTCGAGAGAGAATAAGTTCGTTTTTAAATGTCTTTTGTTTTATTCTTTTTTTACTCTTATTTTCTCTCACGTTTTCTTACTATTCTAATTTTATGCTTAATTTCTTTATTTAAATTACGTGAAGTCACAATTAGCCCCCGAAAAAAAATTCTTTGTCTAACTTTGTGTTTATTAATTTACTATTTAATTTTATTGTAAGTTTCCGAAAAAGGAAATGCTTTTGCGTTGCATTCTCACGCGCGCGAAATTTGAATTTACATCATTGTTTTATTTTCTTATACTTAGAATCATTTTATAATAACATTTCCTTTTCTTATCTTACTTTTTATTTTCAATTTCTATATTATTGTTTATGCGCTTGCCCCCCAAGATAAAATAATTTGCACTTACGTACACACTTTGATTTGTAAAAACTCTTTCTTTTTTTTTTTTTTTGACTCTAACTATTTATTGTGCAAGTTATTTTATTTTATCGTTAATAGGACAATAATTGATTCTATTTAACAAACAGCTTTATGATATTATACTTATTTACGGTACCTTTTTATTTTCTTTTCCGCTAATTTCTTTGTCTATTCGTCGACATCAGATTCGTCACCGCTTAGATCGGACCTGGTAGATAGAATTCCTATCTTCTGAAGACGGTGACGATCTAGGGCCGCTTCTTGCGCGTAGACGTACTTTCTTTTTGATGTACCTTCCGGAGTGTATATGCTAAAAATCTCCTCGTCTACTTTATCCTCTTTAGGCTTTATAAAAATTGTTTTTGCCACTTTTTCGCCCTTATTGATTTTTCTTTGGCTCTTCGCCGATCCTTCCTTCATCGTTGCCATTCAAATTTCTTTTTCCCTGCTTTTTGCTAATATTCCTACTCCTGATGCTGATGTTGACAAGGCTGTTGCCTGTATATAATTTTTTGCCGAACTTTCACGTTTTTCTTCGTAATTGATGGCACAATGTAGAGACTCATCCCATACAACATCTAAACGGTGTTCTTCAATCAAATGTTCATCTTCTTGAGATGTTACATGTATCATCCCGACGTATTTGTCCGGGCTTGTACCTGCGTGACGATAGAGCGCTGGGTGGGTTCTAAATGTCTTCTTTATTTCTTTTATTATCAAAGCTCGTGACATTTTTCTATAGTTTTTCTTTTTACGCTTAAAACTACTACTTATCTATGTACACTACTTTACAATATTTACAACTTATCTTATTTCTACCCTACTTTTCGTTTAACAAATGCTTTTAGATGTTAACCGTACGGTTTTTGATTTGGCACTGAAACATTATTTTCCAAAATTATTGAACATTGTTATTTCTCAATTTACCGATTTATTATTTATTTTGTTATGTACCTACATTCTGTATATTTATCCTTTGTTTACATTTATCTTTCTTGCTTTCTTTTTTTATATTATATTATATTTAATGTTATAATTTCGTCAAATAATATTTCAGCGTCGCTCGATTTTACAATTTTAACAGCGTTTCTCATACATTTTCTTTCTTCTTTCTTCAATTTTTCTTCTTTCAATCTTATTTTATTCCTTTTTCTATTGAAAAAAACGGTTTTATGTTGTCTAGGTGAAATTTACCTCATTCTTTATCATTTTTATCTACCAATAAATAAGTATTATCACTTATTATATTTTTATAGTATATGGGCCTTCGTAAATGTCTAAAAACTTAGAGTCAAACTTTCTGAAGTGGGCCACTAAAAATCGAGTAGTTGAATTTAATATAATTTTTCACAGATAATTGAAGGTTTATATGTCAAAATCAATGTCTTAAAATATTTTTGGAAAATTTCAATTTTTGAAATATTTATAAACAAATGAATTTTTTTTCGCTATTTTGATAAAATAGTGATTTCTCAGCAACTATTCGATAAAAATTAACGAAATTTGGTTTACATATGTATTAATACTAATAGAATAATATACTAAAAACTTTTTTTATAAAAACCGAAAATTATTTTTAAAAAAACCATTTTGCAATAAGCTATTGAAAATTTATTCAACTTCTCCTAAGGCTAGGAAATTTTTTCAGGGGGGATTTGATTTTTAAAGCATAAAACTTAAAATACGTGGAAGAAAATTTTAGTGCACTTAATTAGAAAAATAATTATGCATTTTTAAATATTGGAGTATGAGCGCAGACTGACTGATTTTTGGCTTGTAAAATGAAAACTACTAAGAGAATTATTATGGTGTCAATAGAAAATTTGTAGAAAATTAAATTATCAAAAAAATGAGAGGTCAAGCGATCTGATCGGTTTATTAGAACCGAAAAAAATTTGGAAAAACGGGAGAATTTTTCGTTTTTTTCAAAAATTTATAACTTTGTTATTTATGAAGATTAAGAGCTGAAATTTGGCATCGAAGTAAATAATTATATCTTCTTTTAACGGTCCGAAGGCAGATACTATCGGATTATTAGTTTCTGCGCATTTGCAATTTTAATTTTTTTACGCTTTTTTTTGTCAGGTTGTTATTAATTTTTTAAAATCGTTGTACATACTTTTCCAAAACGGTTTTGAAAACTAGAAATAAAATACCATTAAACATTATTCCAAGTTTTTATTATGAAATATGCACTATATAACATCAATGTAAACGGCCGAGCATGCGACGGACAGTAAAAAGTGGGGATGTACGGGGAAGCAATATAAATATACAGGCGCGTGCCGTAAAGCGTTTAATTTTTTTAATTTTTTACACTATTTTAATAAAAACTTAAAATTATGTTCAATAGTATTTTATTTCTAGTTTTCAAAACCGTTTTGGAAAAGTATGTACAACGATTTTAAAAAATTAATAACAACCTGACAAAAAAAAGCGTAAAAAAAATTAAAATTGCAAATGCGCAGAAACTAATAATCCGATAGTATCTGCCTTCGGACCGTTAAAAAAAGATATAATTATTTACTTCAATGCCAAATTTCAGCTCTTAATCTTCATAAATAACAAAGTTATGAATTTTTGAAAAAACGAAAAATTCTACCGTTTTTCCAAATTTTTTCGGTTCTAATAAACCGATCAGATCGCTTGACCTCTCATTTTCTTGATAATTTAATTTTCTACAAATTTTCTATTGACACCATAGTAATTCTCTTAGTAGTTTTCATTTTACAAGCCAAAAACCAGTCAGCCTGCGCTCATACTCCAATATTTGAAAATGCATAATTATTTTTCTAATTAAGTGCACTAAAATTTTCTTCCACGTATTTTTAGTTTTATGCTTTAAAAATCAAATCCCCCCTGAAAAAATTTCCTTGCCTTAGGAGAAGTTGAATAAATTTTCAATAGCTTATTGCAAAATGGTTTTTTTAAAAATAATTTTCGGTTTTTATAAAAAAAGTTTTTAGTATATTATTCTATTAGTATTAATACATATGTAAACCAAATTTCATTAATTTTTATCGAATAGTTGCTGAGAAATCACTATTTTATCAAAATAGCGAAAAAAAATTCATTTGTTTATAAATATTTCAAAAATTGAAATTTTCCAAAAATATTTTAAGACATTGGTTTTGACATATAAACCTTCAATTATCTGTGAAAAATTATATTAAATTCAACTACTCGATTTTTAGTGGCCCACTTCAGAAAGTTTGACTCTTAGCTATTTTTTTCGTTTTGTGAATCAGTTACTTTTAGTGCCTTTACTAGTACCTGTTCTCCTATTTTGAATTTGTAATGAGGGTTTTTTGCATTTTTCTTTGCTGCTCTTGCTTTTATTTTCTTGTGCATTCTTGTTTTTGATAAAAATAATTTTCTTTCCAGCGAGATATCATTATTTGTTGTAAGACATAAAAATATAATTTTCATGTCTTCTTCCTCGAGTTTTTTCATCCATTTTTTCGACGTAAACTGTGTGCCGTGATCAGTCATTATTGCCTTAGGTTTGCCGTACTTTATAATGTAATCATTGAATATTCTTCTTATTGTAGTTAATGTATTTGCTTTCTTTATTGGGTACATTACTACATATTTCGTAAATACATCTATCGTTGTTAGTAGACATTTTACCCCGCCTACTGATGTCGGCAAAGGGCCGTAAAAATCTATCGATAGTATTTCATTTTATCGTTCACCACTATTGGCTGCATGTGTGGGTGATATTTTATTGTTAAATATTTTGTTTTTTGACATGTGTTTTAATTTTATTGAATGCTTCTTTTTGGGTGGGGCCCCATATAAATGGTGTGTTTTTTCTTAACAAACTTATTAAGGGTAGAGTTTCACTAGCATAATTTTGAGCGAATTGCGTGTAAAAGTTTACGAAACCTAAAAATGCTTGTAGCTCTTTTATATTTCTAGGTGTTCTAAAATTCTTTATAGATCTTATTTTTCTGGATCACGTGTAATACCTTCACTAGTTGTATAATGGCCTAAGAATTCTATCTTTTCTTTTATAAATTTAGACTTTTTAAAATTAAATGTTAGGTTGTACTCTTTTGCTTTTTTAACGGTAGGCCGGAGTAGAACCTGATACCGACTGACTAGGAGAGTATCAGACCTCCGGATCACGGATTTTGCTCAAACTTTGGGATAAGTTTTCAGATGTCAAAATATGAAAGGAAATAGAATTTTAGACCCCAACGCTCAATATTTCCCTAGTAACAGGCGATTAAAGAATGTCACTAAAAAAGTTACTAGATTTTCAAACACTTACAGTTCCTTAGCATTGATACTTAGGAGCATGAAACTTTTTTTAAATGAAAGCTGAGCTCAAATTCTTTCGAAATAGTAGTTATAGCATGTCAAAATATTATTTTTCCCAAAGTTATAGCGTGATAAACATTGGACCTGATTTTTCTTTTTAAAACATTAATTAATAACAAAAGCTGAAATTGGGTCCAATGTTTATTACGCTATAACTTTGGGAAAAAATAATATTTTGACATGCTATAACTACTATTTCGAAAGGATTTGAGCTCAGCTTTCATTTAAAAAAAGTTTCATGCTCCTAAGTATCCATGCTAAGGAACTGTAAGTGTTTGAAAATCTAGTAACTTTTTTAGTGATATTCTTTAATCGCCTGTTACTAGGGAAATATTGAGCATTGGGGTCTAAAATTCTATTTCCTTTCATATTTTGACATCTGAAAACTTATCCCAAAGTTTGAGCAAAATCCGTGATCCGGAGGTCTGATACTCTCCTAGTGAGTAACAATTGAGTTGTTTGTTATTTACTCAAGTTTTAATCGGTGTATCTTCAAATTAAAGGTCGAGCGCAATAGATATTATTATTATGAACATCTATGCACAAGAAAAAAATATCTACCGGTTTGTTTTTGAGAAAAGTAAGTAACGCGAAAATATTATAAACATAAACTTTTACTTTAGCGTTACTTACTTTTCTCAAAAACAAACCGGTAGATATTTTTTTCTTGTGCATAGATGTTCATAATAATAATATCTATTGCGCTCGACCTTTAATTTGAAGATACACCGATTAAAACTTGAGTAAATAACAAAAATGCCAATTAGACAAGGACAGCGAATCCGGCCTGCTCTTAAATAGCTTTTCGAGGTGCTTTATATGTTCATCGAATGTAGTTGACCTTATGTGTAGATCATCTACAAATGCTAGGAGAAATTCCTCAAATTCTCTTATAACTTCATCTAGGCCTCTCAATAGTGCTGCACTACTTGTTTTTATTCCAAAAGCTGCTACATTAAATTCAAAAACTTTGTTATCAATTTTAAATGCTGTAAACTTTTTACTTTCTTCTGTTAACTCTATTTGCCAGTATGAGCTAGTAAGATCTAAACTTGACATATATTTTTTTCTTTTACATCTAATAAAAATTCCTTCAACTTAAGGTGGTGCTTCAGAATCATCTATAATTTTTTCATTTAACTTACGTGCATCTAAGCATAGGCGTACTGAGCCATCTTTTTTAATGACTGTAACAATCGAATTTATATAAGGACTTTTGGATTTTCTAATTATTCCTAATTCTATCATATTATTTATTTCTTTTAATACCTTATCCCTATGATTTATTGGCATTGGATAGGGTTTTGAGTAAAAAGGGTGTTAATCAGTTAACCTCAACTCATGCTTGTATGATTTAATTAATCCAGGCGCTTTTCGAAATACTTCTTTATACTTAGAAATTAGTTTAACTAATTCTTCTTTTTGGTTTTGTGTGATATTTTCACACTCCTTTATTTTTTCTTCAATCTCATCATTAGTGAGTGTTGAAGTTTTATAATAATTTTTAGAGTTCAGAAATATTTCTTTCTCATTTTCTATATTGAAGTTATATGATTTTAGGTCATTGCCATTCTCATACACTTTTTGAATTTGCATTGTTTCATATGCATTAGGATTTATTTTATTTTCTGTATATGATAAATTTAAGTATTTATCATTAATATTTATTAGTATTTCTTGCGTTATGGTATTAATTATCATACGTAGCATTCGTTGTGTATCATAACCAATGATACAATTCTTCATTAATTTCGGTATTATCAGATAAATCATTTTAATTTTTTCCTTATTAAATTCGCTTGTGATCATTATTTGCTTTCTTAGTTTTGTTGTTTTACAGCCTGTAGCTGTTTTGATGCATTTACCTGTTATCGGTAATGTTGGACATTTTAAAAATTTTTTGTAATTGTTATAATAGAATTGTTCTGATACACATGTTATTTCACTGCCTGTATCTATTAGTCCATTTACTGGTACATTTTCTAATTTGATCTGTATTTCTGGGCATATTATTATTTTTTCTTCCATTTTTACATTATTCTTTGAATTTATGTCATATATTAAATCATCTTTTATAGTGTGTTGTAATGAAGCAATTTGGGGATTTTCTTTTGTTGCAACCTCACCCCTTAATTTGTTTTCATTAGGTGCAACCTTTATTGGTTTCCCTGATCATTTTCTTTCTTATTTTCTTCTAAGTCTATATTTAATACGTCCATTTCTTCGTGTGCTTTTTTTATTATTCTGTTGTTTACTGGTGGTTTCAGTTTTTCATGTCTTTGTTTTTCTCTGTTATTTCGGTTTCCTATTTCTGCTGCATTTATCGTTGGTGTCAGTGCCGTCGTTTGGGTAGGGCGAGTGGGGCGGTCGCCCAGGGCCCCGCACTTTGGTGGGCCCCGCGCTTCGGAATTCACAAGGAAAAAAAATTGCAAACATAGAGAACTAATTAAGAGGCGGCCGTATCATTCTGTCCTTGTCTAATCTAAATTTTTGTTATTATAAATAAATAAAATATTTTCATAGAAAAGTAAGACAACCGCCCAATAGAGCAAAAAGACAAGCAAACGATTCTTTTCTATGAAAAATATGAAATCTTGATTATTTTTCGAGTGAAGTCTGAAACGGAAAAACAGTCAAATCAACTCAATCAAATTCGATTGTTTTTCCGTTTCAGACTTCACTCGAAAAATAATCAAAATTTCATATTTTTTCATAGAAAAGAATCATTTGCTTGTCTTTTTGCTCTATTGGGCGGTTGTCTTACTTTCCCAAGCGGAAATAATCTGCCTTTAATAACTAATAATAATTATATACAACGAAAAATAATTTTAAAAAAAGTTATTATTTTTATTATTTGTTATAAAAGTGTAGATTTTGGACTGTAATAACTGTTTATAATAGTTATTAATAATTATTTTGCATTTATAACAGTTGATAAAAGTTATTATCAGTTATTATTTTTATTATCTTTTTCAGCATGGTAAGTATATGCATAAAGTAAACCGTAAGTAAAAATTATTATCGGTTATTATTTTTTTTTCTTTTTCAATCTAAGAGTTACTAATAATTATTTTCTATTTATAAAAGTTAATAAAAGTTATTATTAGTTATTATTTTTATCATCTTTTTCGGTATGGAAGGTATACATATAAAGCAAACGTTGAATAAAAGTTATTATCAGTTATTATTTTTTTTATCTTTTTTGGTATGGAAGGTATATATACATATAAAGCCAACGTTAAATAAAATTTATTAATATTATTTTTAGTAATTTTTATTAATTTTTTTATTAATTTTTTTAATTTTAAAGGTGTTCATTTGAAGGAAACAATAAAAAAAAGTTATAATTATTTTTTCATTAGATTTTAAAAATTTTTAAAAATTGTTTTTGATTATTGAAAGTAAGTAGATAGGTAAGGATATAATTGATTCAAAAAGAATTTTTATTGTTATTTTTACATAAAAACTTTTATATAAAAATATAAGTCTTATTTTACAATTATAAAAGAAGTTTTATTTTGTATTTACAATGTCAACGCTAACATATAATATGATTTACTTATTAAATCTTAATTAATGCAGCGACCAAGAGCACCTTTAAAAATTGAGCTTAAATAATAATCATCATTACATTTTGTTATTATACAAGGCCGGTGTAGCATGGTATACTTAAGACATTGAATTTCGCCATGAAAGAGTGAACATTTTTTTAAATTTATGACTTCTTTCACATCAGTGTCATTAACAAATGAAACCGGTACAAGTTTTAATAATTTAAAGAAAATATAAACATCACAGTTATCGTCGTATTTAATCAAATATATAGAACTAATGATTCTGAATCTACTATCTTTCGTTTGAAAAATAGAATCATTAGTTTTTTTCCCTTTTGAATAATAACAAGATGTGTATCTACAACTTTGATATATAATTTTATTGTATTTTTTACATTCAGTAATTTTATTAATATTTATAAAGAAACGAAGACACGAAATTTCTTTTTTGGTTAGAATGTGACGTTTTGCACATCCTACTAGTGTACAATCACCTATTTTTACTACTTTCTTTAATCTTTTGCTGTTCAGTTGATCAACAAAATCTTTCGTTTCTTGAGAAATAAAGCTTTCCGTTTCTAATTGTGGAATTTGTTGATAAGTTAACCCTTTGAGGGGCACATTTTTATCTGAAAAAACGCTCGTTTTTTCACGTTAATTGTTTAAAAAAAAGCTTAAATTATATAAATTATTGATTAATTGTGCCGGGCCCTAATACGTTAGAGTCGCAAAAGTCTACAAAGTGCTTATATGTATTTACAAGTTGACAAAATGTACTGCAAGTACGAGTAAAACCAAAGCGAAAGAGGTGGTACATATATGTACCACTGCCCCTCAAAGGGTTAATAGTCTAATAACTATTTCTTTAGCGATGTGGTAATTACTTTTCTTCATTTCAAGTAAATTTTTATTATGGCTTTCGAAGGGAAAAGTATTGATTGCCCATAGTGGTCCCCAATTCTCGACAGTATCAGTTAAATGTAACAGTAAATGTACATTGTAGTACATATACTTATCTCCGAAAAATATACCAAAATAAAAAACAAATTCTATTAATAAAATTTTTGAAATCTTTAGTTCAGATGGTGATATGCTATCTTGTAGAAGAGTATTTAAAGCTGAGATAAACATTGCAAGATGATTTAGATATTTTCTAGGTAGAAGCCCTTTTAGGCTTGGTAAAGCACCGAATAAAATCCAAATGAGCCAATCAGAAGCTGATAAAAAATAATAAAAAATAAAAACTAATAATAACTTTTATTCTAGGTTTGGTTTAGCGTATGATTTCCAAATTGAAAAAGCTAATAGAAAATAATAAAAAATAATAAGAAATTAAAACAAAAAATAAAAAATAATAACTATTTTAAACTTTTATTACAGTCCAAAATCTAGACATTTTAAATTGTTAATATCAGTTATTATTTTTTATCATTTTTTATTTCAGAATGTGATTTCCGCCCGGGTTTCTATGAAAATATTTTATTTATTTATAATAACGAAAATTTAGATTAGACAAGGACAGAATGATACGGCCTCCTCTTAATATATAAGTTATCCTGATATTCTCCTACAGACACACTAGAAATGTTTTAATTTAAATTTTTAATTTAAAAGCTCTATATCATTTCTTATTATGACAAATAATTTTTTTAGAATTAATGTGTCAAAATTGTTCATTTTTAATAAAAATTGTATATCTATAATTATTATATCATGATCATACACATAAATTTCCTATACAAATTTATATGTATAATCATAAAAATTTTGTAAGTAAAAAATTTTAACAAATTAATAATTAAGAGCAGGCCGGATTCGCTGTCCTTGTCTAATTGGCATTTTTGTTATTTACTCAAGTATTAATCGGTGTATCTGCAAATTGAAGGTTAAGCGCAATAGATATTATTATTACAAATATTTATGCACAAGAAAAAAAAATCTATCGCTTTGTTTTTGAGAAAGTAAGGAACGCGAAAATATTATAAACATAATCTTTTACTTCGGCGTTCCTTACTTTTCTCAAAAACAAATCGGTAGATTTTTTTTTTCTTGTGCATAGATATTCATAATAATAGTAATATCTATTGCGATCAACCTTTATTTTGAAGATACACCGATTAATACTTGAGTAAATAACAAACAACTCAATTGTTACTCGGTCGCTATCAGGTTCTACTCCGGCCTGCTGTTAAGAAATTATCTGTTACATGAAAAAATGGTAAAGGACTTTTTGCCTTAAATTGTTGTGTTTTACACGATTCCGGTGAACGATTTGTATATTAAGACGATGTAAAACTGGCACTACACCTATACGCATAAATATTACCTATTTTTTTTAATTTTATTGCAATAGTATAGGAAAAGAAATACATTAGCTTGTAAAATGTACTACCCTACTAAAAAATCTCAGGTGAGAAATCACCTGATTTCTCAGGTGATTAATCATGCCAAAATCTCATGTGACGATTTTTTTGGTTTTTACACGTTTCAAAGCATACTTAGTCAATTGCGAACTATTTTTGAAAATTTTTGAAAAATTTTAACTTAGAAAATTTTTTAAAAATTTGGTCTTAGAAAAAATTTTTACTCATTTTACAAAAAATTTTCTAAGTTCAAATTTTTCAAAAATTTTCAAAAATAGTTCGCAATTGACTAAGTATGCTTTGAAACGTGTAAAAACCAAAAAAATCGTCACATGAGATTTTGGCATGATTAATCACCTGAGAAATCAGGTGATTTCTCACCTGAGATTTTTTAGTAGGGTATGAAAATCATGCAATTAAATTTTTTAAATAAATTCATCAATTAGTTACTGAAAAATTTGGGTTCCAATATTAAATATTAAAATATTTCCATTTTGTACCAAAAACCAAAAATTCCTAAAAATTAATGAATAAATTTATTTAAAAAATAAACTGAATAATTTTCATGGCACACCTTATAAGTCAATGCATTTCTTTTCCTGAAATTTTGCCATAAAAAAATGAAAAGATAGTCAATATTTATGAATACAGGTTTAGTGTCTGTTTTACATCTCCTTGCTTTGAGAAAAGATCGTAGCATGTTTTTTAGAATTTGTATAATTCTGTATAAAACACCGAAAATTAATATTTTCACTAAGTACCACAAGTTATTAGAAAAAATTTAAAAAATCGTATCATTCTTTAATACCAACATGTTAAAGATTTTATTTTTCGTTACAAGTACTGATATATATTATCTTCAACCCCATCTTAATAATTTACTTATCTTACATCAGGAAATTAATGTTTATGGTTTTTTAATTATTATATTTAATTTTAGAAATTTTCAAAGTTATTTAATATGAATAAATAATAATAATAATTATTCTGTTTTCAATATAATCAAATTTTCTAATTTACGTATATATACTTTCTAATATTTAAATTAATTTTATTTTATTGCTTTCAATATCATTATTATTAATGTTATTAATTGTTTTATATTTAGTTGTATTTTTAAAAAGTAGGTTATAGTCAAAAGTAGAGACAAAAGTTTCGCGCGAAACAAAACACGATCGGACCGGCAATGTTTAACGAATATGCATAGTGAAAGAGACAAAGGCTGTAATCATTACTCGTTGCAAAGTTGTAAATCGATTTTATTTTCATCAGTGTTATTGTATTTGTGCCTGGATCGTAATTCCTTTCTTTGAATCATTCAATATATAAGTTCCCATATGGAAATAATTTATGTGAAAAACTGTAAATAATAAAAAATGTAGGAATTGAGACATAAATAATAGTTATTTACAGTTATTTACTATTATTTATTATTAATTACTATTATTTACAGTTATTTACAGTTATTAACTGTTATTAACTGTTATTTACAGTTATTTACAATTATTTACAATTATTTACAGTTTTTTACAATTATTTACAATTATTCATAATTATTTACAGTTATTCATAATTATTTACAGTTATTTACATTTTCAAAAATTTTTGAATTAGTGGATAATTTAATGTTATTAATAATTATTTACAATTATTTATAGTTATTTACAGTTGTTTACAGTTTTTTACAGTTATTTACAGTTATTTATAATTATTTACAACTATTTACAATTTTCCATAGTTTTTTACAATTATTTACAGTTATTCACATTTTTAAAAATTTTCGCCTATATATAAAATTATTGAATAAATTTGTGATAATTTTCGAAAATGTAAATAACTGCAAATAATTGTAAAAAACTATAAATAATCGTAAATAACTGTAAATAATTGTGAAAAAAGTGAATAAATGTAAATAACTGAAAATAAATATAAATAACTGCAAATAAGTGTAAATAACAGTTAATAAGTGTAAATAACAGTTAATAACTGTAAATAAGTGTAAATAACAGTAAATAATTGTAAATAATTGTAAATAACTGTTATTTATGTCTCAATTCCCACATTTTTTAACACTTTTCTACAGTTATTTACAGTTATTAACATTTATTTACATTTATTTACAGTTAATAACAGTTATTTACAATTATATCCAAAAATTTTTTCCATATGGGTTATTGTGTTTTTATCAAGTGTAGTGCGCTTTTATATTTTATTAAAAATGACTAGTAGAGAAAGAGATTTTGGGAGAAAATATGAGTCCGGTGCAGAAAAAGCTAAGAAGAGAAAAATGAGAGAAGAACTTCACGACAAAGAAAAAGGCTCATTAAATAAATTCATTGCTAAATTACCTCGTATAGAAAGTACTCCTAATAATGAAGAAATTGATTTTAGAGAAAACAAATCTATTTCTGATATAAGTAAGGAAATAATCGATTGCGACGACTTCATAGATGGTAAAAAAAATAACGATATCGTACTGCCAGTAAACATTTATGATCCAGGTAATTGGGAAAATTTTAATATGCAAGATTATATAGAAGTCTTAATAAAAAATGGCCCCGTAAAAATAACAAATGTTGAATATTCATTTCCAAAAAATAAAGATAATCGATATTTTTCGGACTCTTTTTATAAACGCATATTATGCAATGGTGAGGTTCAGAAAAGGCAATGGTTAGTATACTCTATTAAATTGGATAAAGTTTTTTGTTTTTGTTGCAAGCTTTTTGGAACGACTCAACTAGGAAACTTGACAGGTAAAGGAGTTAATGATTGGAAACATCTTGCTGATAAATTAAAAGAACATGAAACTTCTCACATGCACTTGCAAAATATGAAAAAATGGTTTGATGCCGTATCTTTGTTGAAAAAAGATGAAACGATTGATAAACATTTACTTAAACAAATGAACGATGAAAAAAAACGTTGGCGCGAAGTTTTGTATCGAATTATTTCGGTTATACAATTTCTTGCTGAACATGATTGTGCGTTTCGTGGAAGTACTGATAAAATTTATAAACCTAATAACGGTAAATTTTTGGGATTAATAGAAATGTTAGCTAAATTTGATCCGATTATATAAGGACATGTTCAACGGATAGTTGATAATAAGATACATGACCATTACTTAGGTCCCGAAATCCAAAATGAATTGATCGAGTCTATGGCATCAGAAGTAAAAAAAAAATTGTTTCAAAAATAATTAGTTCTAAATATTATTCCATTATTCTTGACTGCACCCCTGATATTAGTCATCAAGAACAAATGAGTCTAGTTATTCGTTATGTGAATGAGAGCGATGAAGAAATAGAAATAAAAGAACAATTTATAAGTTTTTTGAAAGTAGATCAAAGCACGGGAAAAAATTTAGCATCAGTATTACTAGATACTCTGCAATCGCTGGACATTGATATACAAAATTGTAGAGGGCAAGGGTATGATAACAGCGCCAATATGAAAGGAAAGAATGAAGGCGTACAAGCTCACATTTTACGTATCAATTCAAGAGCGTTTTATCTCCCATGTGCATGCCATAACTTAAATCTACTTCTAGGAGATATAGCTAACTCTAACTCTCATGCTGTATTATATTTCGGAGTCGTTCGAAGACTTTATACTATTTTCGCAGCCTCGACAAAAAGATGGGAAATTTTGAAAAAGCATATTAAATTACTGACTGTTAAATCTTTATCGGAAACTCGATGGGAATGTCGAGTTGAAAGCGTGAAAGCCATTCGCTACCAACTGCAAGATATAAGGAAAGCTTTATTAGAAATTTCAAACACTTGTGATGATTCAAAAATTAAAGGTGAAAGTCAATCTTTAGTTCATTAAGAAATTGAAAGTTTTGAATTTATTGTGTTAACTGTGGTATGGTACGATTTGTTATTTGCAACGAACGCAGTAAGCAAGTATTTACAGCTAAAAAATATGCAATTAGATATTGCTGTGAAACAGTTAAGTGATCTTTTACACTTTTTTAAAGATTATAGAATTTCAGGCTTTCAATCAGCGTTAATAACGGCTAAAGAACTTGCCAATGAACTAGATGTTGATTGTGAATTCAAGAATCGGCGAAGACAAAAAAAGAAAAGGCAATTTCAATATGAATGTGAAGATGAAACTGAAACTGCTCCTCAAAAGCTTTTTGAAATTGAATGTTTCATACCTATTTTAGACCAAGCCATAATGTCTTTAGAAACACATTTCGAAAGTTATGAAAACCTTTCAAATCATTTTGGTTTTCTTTGGAATTTTAAAGATCTTAAAAATATGGAAGATGAAAAATTACACCAGCATTGTAAAGATTTAGATGTATTATTAACAGGAAATCAAACAAAAGATATAGATGGTGAAGAATTATTTATGGAATTGAAATTTTTCAGAAGTATTATACCAAAAGAAATAATACATGTTGGAGACATTCTGAACTTTATGTATAAAAATAAAATGACAGAAACATTTCCAAATATCAAGAATATTTATAAAATTTTATTGACATTCACGGTTACCGTAGCATCTGGAGAACGGACATTTTCAAAGTTAAAACTTATTAAAACATATTTAAGAGCAAATATGAGTCAACAAAGATTATGCGGACTGGCCACTTTGTCTATTGAAAAAGAAGAATCATCTACACTGGACTATGAAAACTTAATTAATATTTTTGCTACTCAAAAATCAAGAAAAATCAATTTTATTTAATGCAATTCAAAAATTATTTTTCATAATCTAATTTTTTAATAAATTAATTTATAAAGTTAACAATGTAGCTATTATTCAGTACATTTATTAAAAAAGAATTATAAAATGATTTTAGAAATCATTACTTTAAAAAGTATAACTACACTATTTAAATTTTTAATCTATTTTTCCCAATTTAAATTTCCTTAAAGGGGGCCCCGCGCTACTTTCTTGTCCCACATCTTTTGAATCCTAACGACAGCACTGAATAAAAGAGTTAGAGCTCTAAAATTTTACAAATAACTCAGTATTAGTTGATGAATCATAGAAAAGGCAGTCCCAAAATTAATTGTTTTTTCTTTTGATAATTACAAAAATATTTATGCTTATGTTATAAATTCAATATTAAGTACAAAGTAGTTTAATTATCTTTTCAACTATAATAGATGATAAAGTATAAGAAATAAAAAAAAAAAATAATGCAGTCATCTTTGACTTTAGCCCTCTTGGTATTTTAGAAAAAAAAAGAAGAAAAAGTCACTAATACTTAACATAAAATTTGAAAATAATAAGAATAATCATTAAATATTTACATTCTTAACATTTTGCAATTTAAATATTTTCTTATTCTATTATCGTTGTATCGTTATTTTGTGTTGAAATGTTCTCATATTAAATTCTAGTAATAAAATATATGTACCTATCACTGTTTGAATCAAAGGGCGCTGTAGCGCCTCGAAAGACGAGTGATTAAAAACATGGCGTTTTTCACTTATATGTCTCCCAAATTATAGTTCTCACCGAAATTTAAAGTTGATGAGAAAAATGGATCATAAATAGATGTTCAAGGATTTAGAGTGAATCACATAACAAAAATTTATTTAATAATAATTATTTATGTATAAATGATAACTTAATATAAAGGTTTAAAATTAAACTCGAATATATAAATAATTGAAACTATTAATTTTGCATTCAATAAATATTAAGTGTTGATTAGATGCTTAAATATTTCAATGTTTCCTTTAAATCAATTCAAATAAAACTTTCTTCAAAACTTTTAAATTACATATCAAAGTAATAAATTTTATGATAAACTCTAAAATATAATGTTTTCTCATGCTTGCTCATGCAACTTTCGAGGCCTCGCTACGCTCGGCCCCAAAAGTTCGCACTCGCCGAGAATGATCAATATGCATCCTTGGTCAATAATATACTATTTGGAACCGTGGACTCTAATGTTACTATAGCAATCTCCCCTATTTTCCGACCTGACTTTTTCATGTGAGCACCGTTGCGCGGTACTCTCTGAATAAGCGGTTCAATTATTCGTGAAAAATTAAAGGAAGATCGCAACCAGCCTAAACCATTCTTTTTTTATCAACAGTTGGTATATTAAAGAATAATTTTAGCTAATTAAAATGTAAAAATTCTTAATTATATTGGTCACCAATGATTGGTGCAATAAAATAAAAAAAATCATTAAAAATGGCAAAATGAGTTTTTTTATATTTATGATGTTTTTACAGAGAAATGGAGCAATGTACGGCAAAATTGATAAGAATATTTTCGAGTTAATATTTGATGAAAAACACGAAAAATTATGCGGTTTTTGGTACCAGTCCATAATACAACTTTGTGAACTCTTATGAAAAAAATTGTCATGATTGTCGTTGATACCTTCTGAACTTTTTTGATTCATTAAGTTTTACTAAGGAATAGTAATCTTAATTTTATCGTATTCACAATTAATGAACAAATAAGATCGCTTTAGAATTGAACAGCACTGTAAAGTTTTCAGAAGAAACCTTCTAGATTGTATTTTAAAAAATTCTTCAGAAATATTTTTTACGTTTTATCATCGTATGAATATATTTATTAAATTATTGATAAATAAATGATTATAAATCTATGAGATCATTTAAGAATACGGATGAATCTTTATATTTTCTGTATATTGATTGAAAGGTTAATGAAACTTCACGAACTCTGTGGAAGTAAATCGAGATGAATTATTACAATCTTGTCAAGAGTTTAATAGCTATTAAAGATCCTTAAGAGGAGGTCGAGTATATATGTCCTATTGTAATCAAAAAATTGGTTTTTTTACAAAAATTAATAATTTTAGCAAAAAATAAAGAGAAAGCCCCATCTTGTATCATAAAAAGCAATATTTTCTTTGATTAGGAAAACATTTTTTTATCGATCCGTTTTGAAAAAAACCTTGAAAAACATAAAATATCGAGGTTTGGATGGACAATTCAGTTTTTCAAAGTTTTCTTTGAAACGAAGCAATAAAAATAATTTTTTCTCATAAGAGAAAATATTGCTTTTTATTATACAAGATGGGGCTTTCTTCTTATTTTTTGCTACAATCATAAGGTTTTGCAGAAAATTGAATTTTTTTATTATAAAAGGATAGAGATATACGACCTGATATTAATAAAATACCGTGAAAATTATTTATGATTCTCAGTAACGATTTTGAAGTTATAAAAAAATATACATATTATTAAATTTTTCTAACTCTTGAAATAGTTAAGCATACCATGAAATTGTTCGATAGTGGAAATAAAGCCATTTTACACGACTAAGCTATAAATTTTTTTTGTGAATAAATACCATAAATCGCACTGATTTATTAATTCTAGGCAATTTTTCAGTTTATTAATAAGTTAATTTCATTAATATTATGATATGCCCTATAAAAATCACTATTCAATATATTAGAAATTCATAAAGAATCTGAAGAAGTCATAATCATATTTTTTGATATATGGGGATATCCACAAAACTTTTAATTCTCTAGTAACAGGCCATATTACAGCTGTTACTGGGTCACCGCATGATGCACATTATTTAAACTAGGTTCAAATCTTTTGTGCTATCCTGTAACTCTATTTCTGATGTATTTTGTAAATGTTTAACAAACGGCGCAGTAGATATTTCTATGAAACATTCATTTTTACACATAAAAAATTACCGTAATTTATCTTATGTGTAAATTTACTTTTTATAGAATTATCTGCTGCGCCGTTTGTGTACATTTACAAAATACATCAGAAATAGAGTTACAGGATAGCACAAAAGATTATAACCTAGTTTAAATAATGACCTATTACTAGAGAATTTAAAGTTGGGTGGATGTCCCCATATAATACCATGGTGGTACACATGAAATTGAAAAGGTTCCAAAAATATATAAATTACAATAACTTTTCTGATGAGGATATATTATTCAGATTAATATTATTTTTAAAATTAGATAACATTATTTTTATTTTTAAGAGCATGACGAAGCTTCCAGTCTTCTAATAATATTTCCAATCCCAAGTTATGAATAAACAATGCGTTTAATAACATTTTTTTGGGACAAAGAAAAAATTTGTAAGATTTAACTCGAGTGCGGACAACTCAAGAAACCCACGAAAATACTACATAAAAAGTAATAATACAAACTTTCAATGTAACGTATTTTAAGATTAGGTTTGTCGCGCTTGATATAATTTCCAATCCAAATTCATAAAAAATTTACAAGTTTAAATGATTTTTTATTTTAACAAAAATTATTGTATTAACATAGCTTTAGTGCGGACAAGTCATTATATTTGTTTTTCTCATCCGTGCTGAGTAAGTGGCCTATAGCGCATGCGTTTTCGGGGTAGTAAGTAGCTAATAGCACGCGCTGCGTGCGTTGTTTTTTGAGGGCGTGTGTTTCACAGCTATGTATAATATTATTTTGTATTAAATCACGTAAATACGTTACATTCTGTAAAATAATGTCACGCAAAAGCGTTAATTAATGTAAAATCGCAAAGGTTTATACAAGCGCAGCGCCCTTATACTGTATTTCATCGACCATTTGATAAATTTTATACTCTATCTCGCTTTAACCTCTGACAAAGTAAATCGTATCATCTATTCTTGTATTATTTTTACATTAACGAAATCGTAATTATTCCGTATATACGTGAAATTGGTGAACTAAAAGTATGTAATTTAATTACAAATAATAGTACCAAAAGGTATTGAAATATACTATTGCGAGTCAGTCGTACGGCAGATATGACAGAGAGAGTCTCGGGCAATGGCGTTACTCGCTACGCTCGTGCGCCAACTTGCCCTCGTGCGCAATAGTCAACTAAACCTTACTCGTTACACAATATACTATTAATTTACGAATTTAAAATGACATTAATGCAATAAAAAAAGCAAAACTCGATTGCTGCAGCTCCAACATCAGATGAATATTACGGAAAGAAACATAATGAATCACCCAAATTCACAATTTTATAAATTACAACTGAATAACTGGAAAAATAGTTGCATACTTAAACATTCTTTAAAGACCGGAAAAATATTTGTTCCGATTCTTTCAGAAATTTTCGGGTCATTTTAACGAGGATATAACTGATGATGATGTAACAAAATTCAACTGCAATAATCACAAATTTTCCAATCGAAAACGTTTTCATAAATAATTTCCATAATTTTATAATTTCCGCGAAAATAATCATAATCTTCATAATTCTGCAAAAATGACGATTTATATTGACTTTTTCATAAATTTAAGTAACTTATAGAAATTTTCTCAAATTCAATTTACTTGTTTTTGTCATAAAAAACGAAAGATAATTAGTCTTAAAGCAGACTTAACGTAGGTAAATATTATTTTTTTATATACGCTTTTCTTATATTCACCTTCATGTCTGTTTGTTTGTCTGTCTGTAATCAAATCTTGCGCGCTCGATTTCAGGCCCTTTTTGACAGATATAAATTCTGACAATTGGCATAGACTTTGGTCTTGGATGACAATACAATAATCAGTTGTCATTTTGGTACCTGGACATCCAGGTCGATGATAATGGGTGTGAAAAGTCATCTCCGAGGAAGTATAAATGGGGAGGCTTTCTTTGGGTCGAGGCCAGTTTCTCGGGGGTTTTCAGGGTTGCTAAAACCGAATTTGAGATCGAACAATTGCCACAAAGTGATGCATGTTGTCCAGAATACGCATGGACGTCGTCTCCGAGGAAGTACAAGTGGGGAGGCTTTCTCTGGGTCGAGGTGGGTTCCCCGGGGGATTTCGGGGCTGCTAAAACCTAATTCGAGGTTTGAAAGTGAATCTATAATGCATAATAATGATTTAGGATGAAGAGGTCGAACTGGAGTACCAAGTCGCCGATAACGGATGTACCTGAGTGTAATCTTCGAAAAGTCTGGTTGTAATGTAACTCTAAATGATAATAAAAACAATTTTAACTTAAAAATAGAAAATACAAAATTTTAAAAACATGCTTCAAAAATAAAATACAATAATTGAATAAATAGACTAAAAAGTATAAAATAAATAAATTAACTTTCTTGATATTACTTTTATATAGTTTCATTGCAATAATCAAAAGAAAATTTTACAACAACAATTTAAAAAGAAAAATGTGGTTGCTGAAATTTTTTCTAAAATCTTTTTAAGAAATTATTAAAGATAGTATTGAAATTATTATTAGATTTACTGAAAATCAGTGCACACCCTTTTCTTTTATGATTTTTGTTGTAAAATTTTATCTTTATTATTGCAATGAAACTGTATAAAAGTAATTTTAAGAAATTTAATTAATTTATTTAATACTTTTTAGTGCATTTTTTCAATTATTGGTTTTTTTTAACATCGTGTTTTCAACATGAAAAAAACATTTTTTTATTTAATTATATTATTTCACCAATTAGATAAACTCAAATATCTTCATATTATAATTTGCAAAATATATTATTTATTTAACATCGATTATTGTTTTAAGTATTTATCTAAAGTTTATAGTATTCGAGAAAACAATTCATTACGGAATTCATTAAACAATTCATAAAAAAAAAAATTTTTTTATTTACATTGTTTCATTTCAACACTTTTATGATTTAGACCTATAAAATTTTTTGTATATGTTTTGTGTATGAAAATATATGATTAATCTGTAACTGAAAGAATAATTTATAGACCACCAGTTATTTTATTACCGCAATTAATATAAATGCAAATCTTTGTACAATAACATAAAACTGGCTGACAATTTTTTGAAAAAATTAGGGAACGTAGATATCTGTATAACAGAACCTTTTACTTTGGCATTCCGTACTTTTCTCAATAACGTCATTATAAATTTTCTATTTTGAAGTGAAACTTCTTTAGCGACGGTATACACCTCCCATAAGAGACGTATAAAGAAATTATACGGGAGTGAATTGATTTCATGACGGTACATGCAATGGAACTAATGAAACGGAAGTGTATATATATGAGGGGCGTCCGCGCCTCCTTTATGTAAATCAAGGTACTAGATACGTATAAAGAAAAATTCGCGGGACTGACTTGATGTCAAATGCACAGATAGTGCATGAAATTAATGTTTATGAATTTTTCTAACAAAGTTGGGTTTTGTAAAATTGAATTTTCGTTAAAAAGATTATAATTAAATTCATACTTTACAAATTTTAGACCTCGTAAAAATGTAATTCTAGGAATATTATTTATAAAATAAATTCTCAAATCATTCTTACTGTATCAATAAACCTATAAATACATTGTATTTTATTATGTTATTCATTGTTTTGTTGTTCACTTTAAGGATTTAAAATGAACAGTGAAGAAAATTCAGTAGATAATACAGATGAATTGCTAACTAGTTTAAGGGGATGTAAAACGGACACTACACCCGTACACATGAATTGAGTCTATCTTTTCATTTTATTGCAAAACTTGAGGAAAAAAATGCTTTAGCTCGTAGTATTTACCATGAAGATTATTCAGTTAATTTTTCAAATAAATTCAGTCATTATTTATTGAGAATTTTCAATTCCAATAATAATTACTAAAATTTCTCGATTTTTTACCAGAATCCAAATATTTTAAAAACTAATGAAAATATTTATTTGAAAATTTAACTAAATAATCATCATGGTACATACTACAAGCTAATGCATTTATTTTCTGAAAATTTAACAATAAAATGGAAAGATAGTTAATATTTATGACTACAGGTGTAGTGTCCGCTTTACATCTCCTTAAGAGTTGGTATAGATGGTGAACCATTACATGATGATGGAAGTCAGGGGACAGCAAATAATGGTACCCATTATGAGTTATCACGATTGAGTAATTCTACAGGAATTACAAATGTTTCAACGGTGCCTTCTGTTTCATTAAGTGATGAGCAAAAAGAAATGTTAGATGTCTGCTGTAAAACTTGTTATTTGGATGGAAAATTTTTCGAAGCAGATTTGACGAAATCAAATGGCGATATAATCATAGCAAAATGCATGACTTGTAACCAAATTATTCATGGAAATCTTAAAGTTTCGTCAAATTTTTATCGCCATTTAAAGGTTATTGTTTTTATATGTATATGTTATTAAATCAACTAATTTATTTATTGTTATTGTGACTTGCAAAATTTAAAAAGTAAAAATTGTACTTTTTTAAAAATACCTTGATAAGATCAATATTTAATGGTATGAATTGAAAAAAAAATTTTGATGTTTTTTATGACAGTACATTCAAATATAAAGTTACCCTGGTAGAATTTTAAAATAGTTTGAAGCTAGATGTTAGCTAATATTAAACAAAATAACTTAATATTAGCTAACCTCTTAGCCAGAAACCTCGCCAATATTCTCACCCTCTTAGCTATCTTCCATCTAGAAATTAACTAATAACATATATTTATATGTATTAAATAAAAATTGTAGAAAGTGAAATATAGCGAGAGCGGAATACGCGGGCAGCGATAGTCCGATTTTCTCCCGAGAACAATATACGACTTTTTTCATACCGAGCAGCAAGTTCACTATGAAAAACAAATAATAAATCGTTTAATTAATAATAATTTTAAAAGTGGTACTAGTTCGCTCTCGCGTAGGACCGCGTGCATTTTTTTTTTAGATTGTGTACGTGTGCGAGTGACACTTTTTTTCTGCTACGTATATGACACTAGTATCTTGTGATGATAATTTATAAATAAAAAAATTGTACGCACTGTTCTCTTACATACACAACATAATATATTCCCGTGATTATAATTCATATAAATAAAATAAGCAATAATTAAATAAGTGTTAAACACAAGAATAAAATCAAATCTCAACCGGAACGCGTTTACAAGTCGTTTTGACTATCTCTCTCTTTCTACTTCTCAAAGACTACATAAGAAAAAGGAAGAGAGGGAGAGAAACAAGTTTTACTATATTAAAGAATTGCTCGCTTTTACCATCTCTTTCTCTCTTAACGGTTATATAGAAAAAGGAGAGAGACAGCATAATAGTTACTATAATCGTTCACGCGCATGCGCAAAGCTTCAAACTATATTACCATAACGTTTTACTTTTAGTTAACGAGTTGTCAGCTATAAGTTAACAATGAAATACTTATTTTCTTAGTTAATGAATCTAGCTAACTGTTAATAAGCTAACCAGCCGAGCTGGTTAATTTTCTACTAGGGTAATATTTAGATGAAATATCAAGTATCATGTTTCAATAAATATCTTGTTCAATGATGAATTTTCTCTTATGGATATATAAAATTGAACATTATTTATATTAAAGTTATATACCTTATCAGAAAAAAAGGTCAGCCATGTTGGTAGGTGACAATAATACTAAATTTTATATAGTAAATACAGAATAAAATGTTGTGTTCACTTTTTTACAATGTCATCAAATTGCTTTTTTAACACCTAGTCCAAAAGTACCATATTTTCTCCTGTCGTCGAAAATAGAATATGGTATTTTTGGCCTCTTGTTAGAAAATTTGTATTTTCACCTCGAGAGTAAATGAAGAATGACTTTAATTTTATGTGAATTGTCATCCAAGCCAAACAGGAGTTCTTTATTTTTACTCGCTCTAGGTGAAAAATATACTATTTCATACAAAACCAAAAAATTTTAATGATATTAAATGTTTATTTTGTATTAATTTTATGATTTAACATAATTATATTTTTAGAGAAAACATGAAAATAAACTACAAAGCTATCAGCAATATAAATAATTAAAAAAATTGGATGGTGATGATGAAGATGAAAATGATGTTGTTTATCGACGTGTGACATGTGCTTTTTCTCAAAATACTTTTGATACAAATGTTGTTGAATTTTCATTGAGAAATCAACTTTCTCTTCGTCTAGTTGAAGATTCAGCTTTTCGAAAAATATTTAATGGTTGTATATTTTATATAATATTTTTTTTTATTATATTAATGAATAACATTTTATTTAAAATATTTAGATTTCAAAATTAAACATGGTGACGCTCCGTTAAAGCATTTGACTCGTTATACTGCTGGAAAAAAAGTTGATAATTTATATTATGAACAATAAGACAAGATTAAAATGGCTTTAGCTAATGCAAACCATGTCTGTACAACAGCAGATATTTGGACTGGGTCGAATAGAAGATTTTTAGGTGTAACTGCTCATTGGATAAGATAACATGTTATTCACATTAAGTAGTTAAGAAATTACAATAGAATCAAAATTATTTCTATTTGCAGATTGATGATATATCTTTGGAAAGAAGATCAGCAGCTTTAGCTTGTAGACGATTTGAAGGATCGCATACCTTTTCCAATATAGCAGAGCAACTATCTATTATCTATTCGACTTTCGAGCTAACTACTGAAAAAATTGGATCTACAGTTACGGATAATGGGCAAAATTTTTGTTAAAGCCTTTAAAGAATTTGGAATAGAAAATCCAGAAAATTATTTTCCAGGATATTTAAATTGTTATTTTAAATCAATTGTATTAAAAATTAAATAAATAGACATTTAAATTATTGAATGAATATAATCAATTCTTGAATTAAATTAATATTAAATAATAAAGTAAATTAATAACTGTCAATTATCGGTAGATTTTCTTTAGATTTTATAATTTCTCATGCAACAAAATTTAATCAAACAAATCTAAATTTATTAAAAAAGCTAATTTTGCTTAAAAGTTATAAATATAATAAAAAAAATGAAAAAATTAAACTTCAAATTTATATGAAAAATCTTTATAAAATCTTAATAAATTTTCAAATTATTATATAAAAATTATTGCAGGTCAGGATTCAAATGATTCTGAAGAGGAAATGGAAGAGTTTGAAGAAAATGATGGCGAAGAATCACTGTTTATGAACAGTAACGATAATGTAAATCCTGTAGAAGACGAAGCAATATTTTCTAATATAACACTATCTCGTCATTTTTGATAGGTCAGCCATACCTTGAGTTTGATTGCAACAAAAGATCTTGTAGATGCAATTGACAGAGTTCCAAATATTAAAAAGTGTCATAAATTTGTCATGAAAAAATGCCAACAATTATGGAAATGTTTAAGATCACCAAAAAAACGAGAAGAAATGAAAAAAATTTTTGAATACAGTTTACAGAGGCCCGTTATAACAAGGTGGAATTCTACGTATGACGCCTTTAAACAAATCATTTCGTTAAAAGAAAAAATTGATGATGAAAGAATTCATGACATGTTGGAATCTAATAAAATCTTGAGAAAAAAAGATTTTGAATTTATTGAAGATTATTTAAAATTGTGTCAACCCCTGGCTTCAGCGATTGATATTTTACAAGGAGAAAAAGATTGTCATTATGGTTATCTTTTACCAACATTGTTGACTATCCGAAAACAATGGAATACTTTATCGGCAAATAAAAGTTTGTCTATGTGTGAGCCACTGTTGAAATATTTAAAGGAAGCTTGAGACAAAAGATTTCATGATTTTTTTGAAACCATTAACCATGGCGAATTAGCAGCTATAGCAGCACTCACGCACCCCAAATTTAGAGCAAAATGGATTTCGTGCTTTGATAAAAATACACAAGCAAAAATAAAAGGCTTGTTGAAGAATTGGTTAGGCCTAAAAAGCCGGAATCAGCTGTTCCAGATAATGAGGATACTAAAGACACGTTTCTTGATTTTGATGATGACAGCTCAAATGCATTACTAAACACGGCTTTTGCACCTCAAGAACAAGAAGAAAATGAACTAATGAGGTTTTTAAATGAAAAAACGATGTCTTTGGAGTCTTTAGATTATTTTCCAGTTGTTAAAAGCTTATTTTTGAAATTTAATACCACATTACCTTCTTCAGCTCCAGTAGAAAGATTATTTTCTTATGCTACTTTAATGAACATGCCAAAATTTAATAGATTGTCCGATATTGAATTCAAAAAACGAGTACTGTATAAAGTAAATGGACTCAAAAGTTATTTGTAAGGGTATAAAGCTTTGAACTTAATAATACTTATTTTATTATTTTTATGAATTAGCAAAAAGTTTAATAATTTATAATTGAATATTTATAATCATACAGAAACATTTTTTATAAAAGCAATCTTTCAATATGAATAGGTAAAAATTTTTTAAAATAATAATCGCGATATTCAAAATCATCGAAAGATTTACATTGGCTGAGTAATCGCCACTTTATAAATTCTTTTAAATGTTTCATATCAGAAAATAATCGCGATATTATGAAATATATGTAAGCTTACATTGGCTGAGTAATCGCCACTTCATAAATTCTTTTTAAATGTTTCATATTAGAAAATAATCGCGATATTATGAAATATATGTAAGCTTACATTGGCTGAGTAATCGCCACTTCATAAATTCTTTTTAAATGTTTCATATTAGAAAATTATCGCGATATTATGAAATATATGAAAGCTTACATTGGCTGAGTAATCGCCACTTAAAAAATTCTTTTCAAATGTTTCATATTAGGAAATAATCGCGATATTATTAAATATCTGAAAACTTACATTGGCTGAGTAATCGCCACTTGAAAAGTTATTATTCAAACTCTTGTGTTAAATATGCAATCATGATATTAAAAATTAACCAAAAATGTACATTAGCTGAGTTACCGCCACATATAATATTGTAAATATTTACCAGCATGAAGTAAATAAATAATTTAAATAAATGACATGAAAAAAATTGTTTTATTGCTTTATATAAGGTCACATCGTATAGAAAAAAATTCAGAAGTCATGCATAAACAGCTATAGAGAACCTGTGTATTTATATGAGCCCACATAATTAATATACGATGTATCCATAGTCCATACACAATATGCATAAATGCGTCTAATTATGTAAATCTTATTCATAGTCAATATATTATCTCCATTTTAATATATTTTCTTTTATTCGAAAAACCAATTTTCTTATTAGCAAAGGACAGAAATATGATTCTTCCTCTTAAAATATATCTTCATTTTCTATAATTTTGTAATAGTATTAGATATCTCTAATGATTTCAAAGATTTATGTCTATTAAGAAAATAATATTTATAATAAATGATGTTTAAAAATATTACTTTTTATTTTTGTAAAAATTAAAGTTTTATGATTTCATGTAAATAGCAAGAATGTTTATTGTTCGGTTAAATAAACAAAAATGTTAAAGATTTAATAAAAATTATATGTAAATGCATAACTAATTCAGAATTTCTTTATCTTTGGAATTTGACTTATATAGATTTTAAATGATCAAATTCAAATACAATGAATTACTAATATGATTTCTTAACTTTCGTGGTAAGTAAATAATTGCTAAGATTCATAAATCCATAAATTTTTTAAATAATAGCGCTTATTACCTGTATATCGGAATGATGTTTGATGAAAAAATGTTAAAATTATTCACTAATTACAATAGTAATATGCTTTCTCGAAGTTAAATTTCGCTGGCATTATTCGAACGAAAAATTCATAAATTAGTAGGGATACTACCGCAAATTTATATGCGAGATGATTTGAATGAATGATCTTTATGTATGGGTATCGACTACGAGTAAATCAATATATTTCATGGAACTTGCATGAATCTTAAACAATTGTTCTTTTAAAATCTTTTTATTTCCGAGTATTCTCCGACCTCATCAAACAACCTTAGAAACGAAATCTAAAAGAATCTCCAAGTTTCATTTGACGTAGTCCCTGCAAATGTCTGTAAACTTCATAATCGGTATGGAAAATTTCAAAATTCATTCATATAGACGATTTCCAGGTAGCCAGGATCACCTGGATATTGTGAGATGTCATCTCGGGAAACGTACATGTTATTAATAAATAATGGCTAAATTTCAAAAGATATTCTTGTAGACAATGTTTATCTTACTCGGAACATCCATGTTTGGCTAGATAACATTTGAAACAACTTTAAAGTAGTTATTAAACTATAAGTTGAATTTCAAAAGTTTTAGCTGTAGATGATGTTTAAGTTGTCATTAACACCTAGGTATCCAAAGACGGCGATCGTGGATACCACAGCATAATAAATAACTATTTTTTAAATATTGTCTACATCGATAAGTTAAAGTATGTATATCTCTCTATATAATAAAGATATATCGCCTACGCCACCGCCGCCGCCGTGTATAAGAATTTTATGTACCCTCAGTCAGCTGAAATTCAGCTAAAATTTAGCTGAAAGTTAGCTTAAAGTTAGCTGAAATTCAGATAAAATTTAGCTGAAAGTTAGCTGAGAGATAGCTGAAATTCAGATAAAATTTAGCTGAAAGTTAGCTAAAAGTTGGCTGAAATTCAGATAAAATTTAGCTGAAAGTTAGCTGAGAGATAGCTGAAAGGTAGTTAATTGTTAGCTAATTTAATTAATTGGAAATTGATATTGAATTTTACATACACATCGTCCATAAATTGAACGAAAAGAATGAACGAAATTAGAAAGAGAAAAGAACATTGGGCTGAGCTCGAGGTAAATACGTTGAATGGTTGTGCTCCTATCGTAAAGCGATTGAATATTATTATAGATATCTTCAACATATTTAAAGTATTAAACTATCATAAAACGTTTTATTATACTTAACTTCATATACCTTAATAAGTGTATTTAACTTCTAATAAATACTGATCTTCATGACCAAGAAACAAAAAAAAAAAAAAAAATAATAATTTTAAATTAATATAAATTTAAAAATTATATATATAGAAGTTTATATTTGTAGAAGGTGATGCAATGGGGGGTTGGCGAGCGAAGCGAGCAGGGGGAAACCCCCCCTAGTATATATATATATATATATAAAGTTAAATATGTGTTTGTATGTGTGAGCGTGTGCGTGCGTGTATGAAATGAAATTAAATGTTCCATATAAACTTGAATAAACCTGTGTGTGTACGTGCAATTCTACTTGGAATGTCCCTTCTGTATATATATATATATATATATATATATATATATATATATATGTTTATATCATGCTTGTGAGTCGACATGAAAAGTCCCACGTACATGAACGCGTGTGTGCATGCATGCGAATTGACATGAAACGTCTTATATATATAAACTTAAGGGTATTCAGATAGGTATGTACAAGTTGTCATGAAATGTCCCATATATATATAGAAAAACCTGTGCTTGCAAGTACGTGCAAGTTAATATGAAATGTCCCATATATATATAAACAAAAAATTGCGGGTGAACGTAAGCAATTTGATATGAAATGGACCATATATACATATGCAAAAACCTGTCAGTAAGGTCGTACATGAGTTGACATGAAGAGTCGCATATATATAAAAGCGTGTATGCATGAATGCAAATTGACATAAAACGTCCCATATATGTAAACCTGAAGGAACTCGGATAGGTGTGTGAGAGTTGTCATGAAATGTTGCATATATATAGAAAAGCCTGTGATTATGAGTACGTACGAGTTGGCATGAAATGTCCCATATGTATATATATATATATATATATATATATATATATATATATATATATATATATAATCTTGTGTGTGTGCGTGCGCATTGGCATAAAATGTCGCATATACATAAACCTGTATGTACGTGCGTTGAAATTGACATAACAAATCCCATGTATATTAACGTGTGCATGCATGCATGCGAATTGACATGAAATGTTCCATATACATGAGCCTGTGTATGCGTGCGTTATAATTGACATGGAAAATCCCATGTTTATTAAAGCCTGTGTGCATGCATGCGAATTGACATCAAATGTCTCATATATATAAACCTTTGTCTGCTTGTGTTTCAATTGACACGAAAAATCCCATGAATATTAACGTGTGCGTGCATGCATGCGAAACGACATGGAACGTCCCTATTATATATATATATATATATATATATATATATATATATATATATAAACCTGTCTGTGGGTGCGTTCTAGTTGACGTGGAATGTCCCATGTATGTATATATGTATGTAGTTATATTATAGTTATATTAAAAATTAACCCTCGGACCCCCCACACCCCTCCACCCCCCCCGCACCCCTCCGCGCCCCTCCACACCCCCGCACCCCTCCACACCCCTCCACAAAATAACGTAAAATTGTTTAAAATATTACGATATTTTTTATTGTTGCTTTTATTCTAAGTACCCTCCACACCCCTCCACAACCCTCCACACCCCCACCCCTCCACCCCCACCCTCCACAGCACCCCCACGGCACCCCCACAACCCCTTCACTGCCCCCCCACAATATAATAATGTATGTATTTAAATATACAAACTTAAAACTTAACATAATAATATATAATTTATAATATTAAAATTAATTAATGCTAGAATTAATACAAAAATTTTATTGAAAAAATTTTTATTTTCTGTTAGGTTAAAACAATGAGCAGATACGATTTATACAGAAACACTTTATTTAACATACAAAGAGATTCTAATTTACTTAATACAGAATAAAGCTCTTTTACAATATTACAGAGATCTTTACTCTTCAAGTATCGCAACGGAAGTGAGCGCGAACATGCCACGAGGCAGGAGCAATAATGTAGCGCGTTAACAAAACTTACATGAGTATAATACGTCAGGAGTATAATACAGAAGCGCTAAATACGAATATTGATTATCCTATTACTAACACTCCCCCTCAATATGTGTATGTATACAACTTAAACTAATTATGTCTCTCCTTGCTTGAAAACTATGAATCCCAAATTTGATAGGCAACTTCTACATCAATTTGATGAATGCGCAAATCAAACCTTGCAGATATGGCCATAACCATTCTTAAAGAACTTAATCGGGCAACAGGTGCAAAAGTCTCTTTATAGTCTATATTTGGTCTCTGAGAGAATCCTTGAGCGACAACGCGTGCCTTTCTTTTAATCAATTCTCCATTAGGACCGAATTTATTTGTTAATACTGTTTGACAACCAATAACGTTGTGGCTCTTGGGCCTTTCAACAACATCCCAAACATCATTTTCAATTAAGCCTGATATTTCTACAAGAATAGCATCCTTCCACTCGAGACCGGTTGATCCATTAATTGCAAGATTGAATTAAACTCATTATTGCAAAATTTCCTGCCGTTATCAGACTGTAGATATTTAATCTTCGAATCAGTTAACCTTTCAACATAGCTTTTATAAATTTTGAAATTTTGAAATACATAATTTTTATTTGACATAAAATAGATTTCACCATAACGAGTACAGTCATCTGTAAATACAACGAAGTATTTAGCTCCTCCTTGAGATGCAGCCCTGCTTGGTCCCCATACGTCAGCATGAACAATTTCAAGCTTGTTGTTTGACAGCTGTTCTCTCTTAGGAAAGGGTTGTACCGTAATTTTTCCTTGCATCCTACTAATTTCATAGGATGTACGGGGAAGCAATATAAATATACAGGCGCGTGCCGTAAAGCGTTTAATTTTTTTAATTTTTTACACTATTTTAATAAAAACTTAAAATTATGTTCAATAGTATTTTATTTCTAGTTTTCAAAACCGTTTTGGAAAAGTATGTACAACGATTTTAAAAAATTAATAACAACCTGACAAAAAAAAGCGTAAAAAAAATTAAAATTGCAAATGCGCAGAAACTAATAATCCGATAGTATCTGCCTTCGGACCGTTAAAAAAAGATATAATTATTTACTTCAATGCCAAATTTCAGCTCTTAATCTTCATAAATAACAAAGTTATGAATTTTTGAAAAAAACGAAAAATTCTACCGTTTTTCCAAATTTTTTTCGGTTCTAATAAACCGATCAGATCGCTTGACCTCTCATTTTCTTGATAATTTAATTTTCTACAAATTTTCTATTGACACCATAGTAATTCTCTTAGTAGTTTTCATTTTACAAGCCAAAAACCAGTCAGCCTGCGCTCATACTCCAATATTTGAAAATGCATAATTATTTTTCTAATTAAGTGCACTAAAATTTTCTTCCACGTATTTTTAGTTTTATGCTTTAAAAATCAAATCCCCCCTGAAAAAATTTCCTTGCCTTAGGAGAAGTTGAATAAATTTTCAATAGCTTATTGCAAAATGGTTTTTTTAAAAATAATTTTCGGTTTTTATAAAAAAAGTTTTTAGTATATTATTCTATTAGTATTAATACATATGTAAACCAAATTTCATTAATTTTTATCGAATAGTTGCTGAGAAATCACTATTTTATCAAAATAGCGAAAAAAAATTCATTTGTTTATAAATATTTCAAAAATTGAAATTTTCCAAAAATATTTTAAGACATTGGTTTTGACATATAAACCTTCAATTATCTGTGAAAAATTATATTAAATTCAACTACTCGATTTTTAGTGGCCCACTTCAGAAAGTTTGACTCTTAGCTATTTTTTCGTTTTGTGAATCAGTTACTTTTAGTGCCTTTACTAGTACCTGTTCTCCTATTTTGAATTTGTAATGAGGGTTTTTTGCATTTTTCTTTGCTGCTCTTGCTTTTATTTTCTTGTGCATTCTTGTTTTTGATAAAAATAATTTTCTTTCCAGCGAGATATCTTTATTTGTTGTAAGACATAAAAATATAATTTTCATGTCTTCTTCCTCGAGTTTTTTCATCCATTTTTTCGACGTAAACTGTGTGCCGTGATCAGTCATTATTGCCTTAGGTTTGCCGTACTTTATAATGTAATCATTGAATATTCTTCTTATTGTAGTTAATGTATTTGCTTTCTTTATTGGGTACATTACTACATATTTCGTAAATACATCTATCGTTGTTAGTAGACATTTTACCCCGCCTACTGATGTCGGCAAAGGGCCGTAAAAATCTATCGATAGTATTTCATTTTTATCGTTCACCACTATTGGCTGCATGTGTGGGTGATATTTTATTGTTAAATATTTTGTTTTTTGACATGTGTTTTAATTTTATTGAATGCTTCTTTTTGGGTGGGGCCCCATATAAATGGTGTGTTTTTTCTTAACAAACTTATTAAGGGTAGAGTTTCACTAGCATAATTTTGAGCGAATTGCGTGTAAAAGTTTACGAAACCTAAAAATGCTTGTAGCTCTTTTATATTTCTAGGTGTTCTAAAATTCTTTATAGATCTTATTTTTCTGGATCAGGTGTAATACCTTCACTAGTTGTATAATGGCCTAAGAATTCTATCTTTTCTTTTATAAATTTAGACTTTTTAAAATTAAATGTTAGGTTGTACTCTTTTGCTTTTTTAACGGTAGGCCGGAGTAGAACCTGATACCGACTGACTAGGAGAGTATCAGACCTCCGGATCACGGATTTTGCTCAAACTTTGGGATAAGTTTTCAGATGTCAAAATATGAAAGGAAATAGAATTTTAGACCCCAACGCTCAATATTTCCCTAGTAACAGGCGATTAAAGAATGTCACTAAAAAAGTTACTAGATTTTCAAACACTTACAGTTCCTTAGCATTGATACTTAGGAGCATGAAACTTTTTTTAAATGAAAGCTGAGCTCAAATTCTTTCGAAATAGTAGTTATAGCATGTCAAAATATTATTTTTTCCCAAAGTTATAGCGTGATAAACATTGGACCTGATTTTTCTTTTTAAAACATTAATTAATAACAAAAGCTGAAATTGGGTCCAATGTTTATTACGCTATAACTTTGGGAAAAAATAATATTTTGACATGCTATAACTACTATTTCGAAAGGATTTGAGCTCAGCTTTCATTTAAAAAAAGTTTCATGCTCCTAAGTATCCATGCTAAGGAACTGTAAGTGTTTGAAAATCTAGTAACTTTTTTAGTGATATTCTTTAATCGCCTGTTACTAGGGAAATATTGAGCATTGGGGTCTAAAATTCTATTTCCTTTCATATTTTGACATCTGAAAACTTATCCCAAAGTTTGAGCAAAATCCGTGATCCGGAGGTCTGATACTCTCCTAGTGAGTAACAATTGAGTTGTTTGTTATTTATTTACTCAAGTTTTAATCGGTGTATCTTCAAATTAAAGGTCGAGCGCAATAGATATTATTATTATGAACATCTATGCACAAGAAAAAAAATATCTACCGGTTTGTTTTTGAGAAAAGTAAGTAACGCGAAAATATTATAAACATAAACTTTTACTTTAGCGTTACTTACTTTTCTCAAAAACAAACCGGTAGATATTTTTTTTCTTGTGCATAGATGTTCATAATAATAATATCTATTGCGCTCGACCTTTAATTTGAAGATACACCGATTAAAACTTGAGTAAATAACAAAAATGCCAATTAGACAAGGACAGCGAATCCGGCCTGCTCTTAAATAGCTTTTCGAGGTGCTTTATATGTTCATCGAATGTAGTTGACCTTATGTGTAGATCATCTACAAATGCTAGGAGAAATTCCTCAAATTCTCTTATAACTTCATCTAGGCCTCTCAATAGTGCTGCACTACTTGTTTTTATTCCAAAAGCTGCTACATTAAATTCAAAAACTTTGTTATCAATTTTAAATGCTGTAAACTTTTTACTTTCTTCTGTTAACTCTATTTGCCAGTATGAGCTAGTAAGATCTAAACTTGACATATATTTTTTCTTTTTACATCTAATAAAAATTCCTTCAACTTAAGGTGGTGCTTCAGAATCATCTATAATTTTTTCATTTAACTTACGTGCATCTAAGCATAGGCGTACTGAGCCATCTTTTTTAATGACTGTAACAATCGAATTTATATAAGGACTTTTGGATTTTCTAATTATTCCTAATTCTATCATATTATTTATTTCTTTTAATACCTTATCCCTATGATTTATTGGCATTGGATAGGGTTTTGAGTAAAAAGGGTGTTAATCAGTTAACCTCAACTCATGCTTGTATGATTTAATTAATCCAGGCGCTTTTCGAAATACTTCTTTATACTTAGAAATTAGTTTAACTAATTCTTCTTTTTGGTTTTGTGTGATATTTTCACACTCCTTTATTTTTTCTTCAATCTCATCATTAGTGAGTGTTGAAGTTTTATAATAATTTTTAGAGTTCAGAAATATTTCTTTCTCATTTTCTATATTGAAGTTATATGATTTTAGGTCATTGCCATTCTCATACACTTTTTGAATTTGCATTGTTTCATATGCATTAGGATTTATTTTATTTTCTGTATATGATAAATTTAAGTATTTATCATTAATATTTATTAGTATTTCTTGCGTTATGGTATTAATTATCATACGTAGCATTCGTTGTGTATCATAACCAATGATACAATTCTTCATTAATTTCGGTATTATCAGATAAATCATTTTAATTTTTTCCTTATTAAATTCGCTTGTGATCATTATTTGCTTTCTTAGTTTTGTTGTTTTACAGCCTGTAGCTGTTTTGATGCATTTACCTGTTATCGGTAATGTTGGACATTTTAAAAATTTTTTGTAATTGTTATAATAGAATTGTTCTGATACACATGTTATTTCACTGCCTGTATCTATTAGTCCATTTACTGGTACATTTTCTAATTTGATCTGTATTTCTGGGCATATTATTATTTTTTCTTCCATTTTTACATTATTCTTTGAATTTATGTCATATATTAAATCATCTTTTATAGTGTGTTGTAATGAAGCAATTTGGGGATTTTCTTTTGTTGCAACCTCACCCCTTAATTTGTTTTCATTAGGTGCAACCTTTATTGGTTTCCCTGATCATTTTCTTTCTTATTTTCTTCTAAGTCTATATTTAATACGTCCATTTCTTCGTGTGCTTTTTTTATTATTCTGTTGTTTACTGGTGGTTTCAGTTTTTCATGTCTTTGTTTTTCTCTGTTATTTCGGTTTCCTATTTCTGCTGCATTTATCGTTGGTGTCAGTGCCGTCGTTTGGGTAGGGCGAGTGGGGCGGTCGCCCAGGGCCCCGCACTTTGGTGGGCCCCGCGCTTCGGAATTCACAAGGAAAAAAAATTGCAAACATAGAGAACTAATTAAGAGGCGGCCGTATCATTCTGTCCTTGTCTAATCTAAATTTTTGTTATTATAAATAAATAAAATATTTTCATAGAAAAGTAAGACAACCGCCCAATAGAGCAAAAGACAAGCAAACGATTCTTTTCTATGAAAAAATATGAAATCTTGATTATTTTTCGAGTGAAGTCTGAAACGGAAAAACAGTCAAATCAACTCAATCAAATTCGATTGTTTTTCCGTTTCAGACTTCACTCGAAAAATAATCAAAATTTCATATTTTTTCATAGAGAAGAATCATTTGCTTGTCTTTTGCTCTATTGGGCGGTTGTCTTACTTTCCCAAGCGGAAATAATCTGCCTTTAATAACTAATAATAATTATATACAACGAAAAATAATTTTAAAAAAAAGTTATTATTTTTTATTATTTGTTATAAAAGTGTAGATTTTGGACTGTAATAACTGTTTATAATAGTTATTAATAATTATTTTGCATTTATAACAGTTGATAAAAGTTATTATCAGTTATTATTTTTTATTATCTTTTTCAGCATGGTAAGTATATGCATAAAGTAAACCGTAAGTAAAAATTATTATCGGTTATTATTTTTTTTTTCTTTTTCAATCTAAGAGTTACTAATAATTATTTTCTATTTATAAAAGTTAATAAAAGTTATTATTAGTTATTATTTTTTATCATCTTTTTCGGTATGGAAGGTATACATATAAAGCAAACGTTGAATAAAAGTTATTATCAGTTATTATTTTTTTTTATCTTTTTTGGTATGGAAGGTATATATACATATAAAGCCAACGTTAAATAAAAGTTATTAATATTATTTTTTAGTAATTTTTATTAATTTTTTTATTAATTTTTTTAATTTTAAAGGTGTTCATTTGAAGGAAACAATAAAAAAAAGTTATAATTATTTTTTCATTAGATTTTAAAAATTTTTAAAAATTGTTTTTGATTATTGAAAGTAAGTAGATAGGTAAGGATATAATTGATTCAAAAAGAATTTTTATTGTTATTTTTACATAAAAACTTTTATATAAAAATATAAGTCTTATTTTACAATTATAAAAGAAGTTTTATTTTGTATTTACAATGTCAACGCTAACATATAATATGATTTACTTATTAAATCTTAATTAATGCAGCGACCAAGAGCACCTTTAAAAATTGAGCTTAAATAATAATCATCATTACATTTTGTTATTATACAAGGCCGGTGTAGCATGGTATACTTAAGACATTGAATTTCGCCATGAAAGAGTGAACATTTTTTTAAATTTATGACTTCTTTCACATCAGTGTCATTAACAAATGAAACCGGTACAAGTTTTAATAATTTAAAGAAAATATAAACATCACAGTTATCGTCGTATTTAATCAAATATATAGAACTAATGATTCTGAATCTACTATCTTTCGTTTGAAAAATAGAATCATTAGTTTTTTTCCCTTTTGAATAATAACAAGATGTGTATCTACAACTTTGATATATAATTTTATTGTATTTTTTACATTCAGTAATTTTATTAATATTTATAAAGAAACGAAGACACGAAATTTCTTTTTTGGTTAGAATGTGACGTTTTGCACATCCTACTAGTGTACAATCACCTATTTTTACTACTTTCTTTAATCTTTTGCTGTTCAGTTGATCAACAAAATCTTTCGTTTCTTGAGAAATAAAGCTTTCCGTTTCTAATTGTGGAATTTGTTGATAAGTTAACCCTTTGAGGGGCACATTTTTATCTGAAAAAACGCTCGTTTTTTCACGTTAATTGTTTAAAAAAAGCTTAAATTATATAAATTATTGATTAATTGTGCCGGGCCCTAATACGTTAGAGTCGCAAAAGTCTACAAAGTGCTTATATGTATTTACAAGTTGACAAAATGTACTGCAAGTACGAGTAAAACCAAAGCGAAAGAGGTGGTACATATATGTACCACTGCCCCTCAAAGGGTTAATAGTCTAATAACTATTTCTTTAGCGATGTGGTAATTACTTTTCTTCATTTCAAGTAAATTTTTATTATGGCTTTCGAAGGAAAAGTATTGATTGCCCATAGTGGTCCCCAATTCTCGACAGTATCAGTTAAATGTAACAGTAAATGTACATTGTAGTACATATACTTATCTCCGAAAAATATACCAAAATAAAAAACAAATTCTATTAATAAAATTTTTGAAATCTTTAGTTCAGATGGTGATATGCTATCTTGTAGAAGAGTATTTAAAGCTGAGATAAACATTGCAAGATGATTTAGATATTTTCTAGGTAGAAGCCCTTTTAGGCTTGGTAAAGCACCGAATAAAATCCAAATGAGCCAATCAGAAGCTGATAAAAAATAATAAAAATAAAAACTAATAATAACTTTTATTCTAGGTTTGGTTTAGCGTATGATTTCCAAATTGAAAAAGCTAATAGAAAATAATAAAAATAATAAGAAATTAAAACAAAAAATAAAAAATAATAACTATTTTAAACTTTTATTACAGTCCAAAATCTAGACATTTTAAATTGTTAATATCAGTTATTATTTTTTATCATTTTTTATTTCAGAATGTGATTTCCGCCTGGGTTTCTATGAAAATATTTTATTTATTTATAATAACGAAAATTTAGATTAGACAAGGACAGAATGATACGGCCTCCTCTTAATATATAAGTTATCCTGATATTCTCCTACAGACACACTAGAAATGTTTTAATTTAAATTTTTAATTTAAAAGCTCTATATCATTTCTTATTATGACAAATAATTTTTTTAGAATTAATGTGTCAAAATTGTTCATTTTTAATAAAAATTGTATATCTATAATTATTATATCATGATCATACACATAAATTTCCTATACAAATTTATATGTATAATCATAAAAATTTTGTAAGTAAAAAATTTTAACAAATTAATAATTAAGAGCAGGCCGGATTCGCTGTCCTTGTCTAATTGGCATTTTTGTTATTTACTCAAGTATTAATCGGTGTATCTGCAAATTGAAGGTTAAGCGCAATAGATATTATTATTACAAATATTTATGCACAAGAAAAAAAAATCTATCGCTTTGTTTTTGAGAAAAGTAAGGAACGCGAAAATATTATAAACATAATCTTTTACTTCGGCGTTCCTTACTTTTCTCAAAAACAAATCGGTAGATTTTTTTTTTCTTGTGCATAGATATTCATAATAATAGTAATATCTATTGCGATCAACCTTTATTTTGAAGATACACCGATTAATACTTGAGTAAATAACAAACAACTCAATTGTTACTCGGTCGCTATCAGGTTCTACTCCGGCCTGCTGTTAAGAAATTATCTGTTACATGAAAAAATGGTAAAGGACTTTTTGCCTTAAATTGTTGTGTTTTACACGATTCCGGTGAACGATTTGTATATTAAGACGATGTAAAACTGGCACTACACCTATACGCATAAATATTACCTATTTTTTTTAATTTTATTGCAATAGTATAGGAAAAGAAATACATTAGCTTGTAAAATGTACTACCCTACTAAAAATCTCAAGTGAGAAATCACCTGATTTCTCAGGTGATTAATCATGCCAAAATCTCATGTGACGATTTTTTTGGTTTTTACACGTTTCAAAGCATACTTAGTCAATTGCGAACTATTTTTGAAAATTTTTGAAAAATTTTAACTTAGAAAATTTTTTAAAAATTTGGTCTTAGAAAAAATTTTTACTCATTTTACAAAAAATTTTCTAAGTTCAAATTTTTCAAAAATTTTCAAAAATAGTTCGCAATTGACTAAGTATGCTTTGAAACGTGTAAAACCAAAAAATCGTCACATGAGATTTTGGCATGATTAATCACCTGAGAAATCAGGTGATTTCTCACCTGAGATTTTTTAGTAGGGTATGAAAATCATGCAATTAAATTTTTTAAATAAATTCATCAATTAGTTACTGAAAAATTTGGGTTCCAATATTAAATATTAAAATATTTCCATTTTGTACCAAAAACCAAAAATTCCTAAAAATTAATGAATAAATTTATTTAAAAAATAAACTGAATAATTTTCATGGCACACCTTATAAGTCAATGCATTTCTTTTCCTGAAATTTTGCCATAAAAAAATGAAAAGATAGTCAATATTTATGAATACAGGTTTAGTGTCTGTTTTACATCTCCTTGCTTTGAGAAAAGATCGTAGCATGTTTTTTAGAATTTGTATAATTCTGTATAAAACACCGAAAATTAATATTTTCACTAAGTACCACAAGTTATTAGAAAAAATTTAAAAAATCGTATCATTCTTTAATACCAACATGTTAAAGATTTTATTTTTCGTTACAAGTACTGATATATATTATCTTCAACCCCATCTTAATAATTTACTTATCTTACATCAGGAAATTAATGTTTATGGTTTTTTAATTATTATATTTAATTTTAGAAATTTTCAAAGTTATTTAATATGAATAAATAATAATAATAATTATTCTGTTTTCAATATAATCAAATTTTCTAATTTACGTATATATACTTTCTAATATTTAAATTAATTTTATTTTATTGCTTTCAATATCATTATTATTAATGTTATTAATTGTTTTATATTTAGTTGTATTTTTAAAAAGTAGGTTATAGTCAAAAGTAGAGACAAAAGTTTCGCGCGAAACAAAACACGATCGGACCGGCAATGTTTAACGAATATGCATAGTGAAAGAGACAAAGGCTGTAATCATTACTCGTTGCAAAGTTGTAAATCGATTTTATTTTCATCAGTGTTATTGTATTTGTGCCTGGATCGTAATTCCTTTCTTTGAATCATTCAATATATAAGTTCCCATATGGAAATAATTTATGTGAAAAACTGTAAATAATAAAAATGTAGGAATTGAGACATAAATAATAGTTATTTACAGTTATTTACTATTATTTATTATTAATTACTATTATTTACAGTTATTTACAGTTATTAACTGTTATTAACTGTTATTTACAGTTATTTACAATTATTTACAATTATTTACAGTTTTTTACAATTATTTACAATTATTCATAATTATTTACAGTTATTCATAATTATTTACAGTTATTTACATTTTCAAAAATTTTTGAATTAGTGGATAATTTAATGTTATTAATAATTATTTACAATTATTTATAGTTATTTACAGTTGTTTACAGTTTTTTACAGTTATTTACAGTTATTTATAATTATTTACAACTATTTACAATTTTCCATAGTTTTTTACAATTATTTACAGTTATTCACATTTTTAAAAATTTTCGCCTATATATAAAATTATTGAATAAATTTGTGATAATTTTCGAAAATGTAAATAACTGCAAATAATTGTAAAAAACTATAAATAATCGTAAATAACTGTAAATAATTGTGAAAAAAGTGAATAAATGTAAATAACTGAAAATAAATATAAATAACTGCAAATAAGTGTAAATAACAGTTAATAAGTGTAAATAACAGTTAATAACTGTAAATAAGTGTAAATAACAGTAAATAATTGTAAATAATTGTAAATAACTGTTATTTATGTCTCAATTCCCACATTTTTTAACACTTTTCTACAGTTATTTACAGTTATTAACATTTATTTACATTTATTTACAGTTAATAACAGTTATTTACAATTATATCCAAAAATTTTTTCCATATGGGTTATTGTGTTTTTATCAAGTGTAGTGCGCTTTTATATTTTATTAAAAATGACTAGTAGAGAAAGAGATTTTGGGAGAAAATATGAGTCCGGTGCAGAAAAAGCTAAGAAGAGAAAAATGAGAGAAGAACTTCACGACAAAGAAAAAGGCTCATTAAATAAATTCATTGCTAAATTACCTCGTATAGAAAGTACTCCTAATAATGAAGAAATTGATTTTAGAGAAAACAAATCTATTTCTGATATAAGTAAGGAAATAATCGATTGCGACGACTTCATAGATGGTAAAAAAAATAACGATATCGTACTGCCAGTAAACATTTATGATCCAGGTAATTGGGAAAATTTTAATATGCAAGATTATATAGAAGTCTTAATAAAAAATGGCCCCGTAAAAATAACAAATGTTGAATATTCATTTCCAAAAAATAAAGATAATCGATATTTTTCGGACTCTTTTTATAAACGCATATTATGCAATGGTGAGGTTCAGAAAAGGCAATGGTTAGTATACTCTATTAAATTGGATAAAGTTTTTTGTTTTTGTTGCAAGCTTTTTGGAACGACTCAACTAGGAAACTTGACAGGTAAAGGAGTTAATGATTGGAAACATCTTGCTGATAAATTAAAAGAACATGAAACTTCTCACATGCACTTGCAAAATATGAAAAAATGGTTTGATGCCGTATCTTTGTTGAAAAAAGATGAAACGATTGATAAACATTTACTTAAACAAATGAACGATGAAAAAAAACGTTGGCGCGAAGTTTTGTATCGAATTATTTCGGTTATACAATTTCTTGCTGAACATGATTGTGCGTTTCGTGGAAGTACTGATAAAATTTATAAACCTAATAACGGTAAATTTTTGGGATTAATAGAAATGTTAGCTAAATTTGATCCGATTATATAAGGACATGTTCAACGGATAGTTGATAATAAGATACATGACCATTACTTAGGTCCCGAAATCCAAAATGAATTGATCGAGTCTATGGCATCAGAAGTAAAAAAAAAATTGTTTCAAAAATAATTAGTTCTAAATATTATTCCATTATTCTTGACTGCACCCCTGATATTAGTCATCAAGAACAAATGAGTCTAGTTATTCGTTATGTGAATGAGAGCGATGAAGAAATAGAAATAAAAGAACAATTTATAAGTTTTTTGAAAGTAGATCAAAGCACGGGAAAAAATTTAGCATCAGTATTACTAGATACTCTGCAATCGCTGGACATTGATATACAAAATTGTAGAGGGCAAGGGTATGATAACAGCGCCAATATGAAAGGAAAGAATGAAGGCGTACAAGCTCACATTTTACGTATCAATTCAAGAGCGTTTTATCTCCCATGTGCATGCCATAACTTAAATCTACTTCTAGGAGATATAGCTAACTCTAACTCTCATGCTGTATTATATTTCGGAGTCGTTCGAAGACTTTATACTATTTTCGCAGCCTCGACAAAAAGATGGGAAATTTTGAAAAAGCATATTAAATTACTGACTGTTAAATCTTTATCGGAAACTCGATGGGAATGTCGAGTTGAAAGCGTGAAAGCCATTCGCTACCAACTGCAAGATATAAGGAAAGCTTTATTAGAAATTTCAAACACTTGTGATGATTCAAAAATTAAAGGTGAAAGTCAATCTTTAGTTCATTAAGAAATTGAAAGTTTTGAATTTATTGTGTTAACTGTGGTATGGTACGATTTGTTATTTGCAACGAACGCAGTAAGCAAGTATTTACAGCTAAAAAATATGCAATTAGATATTGCTGTGAAACAGTTAAGTGATCTTTTACACTTTTTTAAAGATTATAGAATTTCAGGCTTTCAATCAGCGTTAATAACGGCTAAAGAACTTGCCAATGAACTAGATGTTGATTGTGAATTCAAGAATCGGCGAAGACAAAAAAAGAAAAGGCAATTTCAATATGAATGTGAAGATGAAACTGAAACTGCTCCTCAAAAGCTTTTTGAAATTGAATGTTTCATACCTATTTTAGACCAAGCCATAATGTCTTTAGAAACACATTTCGAAAGTTATGAAAACCTTTCAAATCATTTTGGTTTTCTTTGGAATTTTAAAGATCTTAAAAATATGGAAGATGAAAAATTACACCAGCATTGTAAAGATTTAGATGTATTATTAACAGGAAATCAAACAAAAGATATAGATGGTGAAGAATTATTTATGGAATTGAAATTTTTCAGAAGTATTATACCAAAAGAAATAATACATGTTGGAGACATTCTGAACTTTATGTATAAAAATAAAATGACAGAAACATTTCCAAATATCAAGAATATTTATAAAATTTTATTGACATTCACGGTTACCGTAGCATCTGGAGAACGGACATTTTCAAAGTTAAAACTTATTAAAACATATTTAAGAGCAAATATGAGTCAACAAAGATTATGCGGACTGGCCACTTTGTCTATTGAAAAAGAAGAATCATCTACACTGGACTATGAAAACTTAATTAATATTTTTGCTACTCAAAAATCAAGAAAAATCAATTTTATTTAATGCAATTCAAAAATTATTTTTCATAATCTAATTTTTTTAATAAATTAATTTATAAAGTTAACAATGTAGCTATTATTCAGTACATTTATTAAAAAAGAATTATAAAATGATTTTAGAAATCATTACTTTAAAAAGTATAACTACACTATTTAAATTTTTAATCTATTTTTCCCAATTTAAATTTCCTTAAAGGGGCCCCGCGCTACTTTCTTGTCCCACATCTTTTGAATCCTAACGACAGCACTGAATAAAAGAGTTAGAGCTCTAAAATTTTACAAATAACTCAGTATTAGTTGATGAATCATAGAAAAGGCAGTCCCAAAATTAATTGTTTTTTCTTTTGATAATTACAAAAATATTTATGCTTATGTTATAAATTCAATATTAAGTACAAAGTAGTTTAATTATCTTTTCAACTATAATAGATGATAAAGTATAAGAAATAAAAAAAAAATAATGCAGTCATCTTTGACTTTAGCCCTCTCGGTATTTTAGAAAAAAAAAGAAGAAAAAGTCACTAATACTTAACATAAAATTTGAAAATAATAAGAATAATCATTAAATATTTACATTCTTAACATTTTGCAATTTAAATATTTTCTTATTCTATTATCGTTGTATCGTTATTTTGTGTTGAAATGTTCTCATATTAAATTCTAGTAATAAAATATATGTACCTATCACTGTTTGAATCAAAGGGCGCTGTAGCGCCTCGAAAGACGAGTGATTAAAAACATGGCGTTTTTCACTTATATGTCTCCCAAATTATAGTTCTCACCGAAATTTAAAGTTGATGAGAAAAATGGATCATAAATAGATGTTCAAGGATTTAGAGTGAATCACATAACAAAAATTTATTTAATAATAATTATTTATGTATAAATGATAACTTAATATAAAGGTTTAAAATTAAACTCGAATATATAAATAATTGAAACTATTAATTTTGCATTCAATAAATATTAAGTGTTGATTAGATGCTTAAATATTTCAATGTTTCCTTTAAATCAATTCAAATAAAACTTTCTTCAAAACTTTTAAATTACATATCAAAGTAATAAATTTTATGATAAACTCTAAAATATAATGTTTTCTCATGCTTGCTCATGCAACTTTCGAGGCCTCGCTACGCTCGGCCCCAAAAGTTCGCACTCGCCGAGAATGATCAATATGCATCCTTGGTCAATAATATACTATTTGGAACCGTGGACTCTAATGTTACTATAGCAATCTCCCTATTTTCCGACCTGACTTTTTTCATGTGAGCACCGTTGCGCGGTACTCTCTGAATAAGCGGTTCAATTATTCGTGAAAAATTAAAGGAAGATCGCAACCAGCCTAAACCATTCTTTTTTTATCAACAGTTGGTATATTAAAGAATAATTTTAGCTAATTAAAATGTAAAAATTCTTAATTATATTGGTCACCAATGATTGGTGCAATAAAATAAAAAAATCATTAAAAATGGCAAAATGAGTTTTTTTATATTTATGATGTTTTTACAGAGAAATGGAGCAATGTACGGCAAAATTGATAAGAATATTTTCGAGTTAATATTTGATGAAAAACACGAAAAATTATGCGGTTTTTGGTACCAGTCCATAATACAACTTTGTGAACTCTTATGAAAAAAATTGTCATGATTGTCGTTGATACCTTCTGAACTTTTTTGATTCATTAAGTTTTACTAAGGAATAGTAATCTTAATTTTATCGTATTCACAATTAATGAACAAATAAGATCGCTTTAGAATTGAACAGCACTGTAAAGTTTTCAGAAGAAACCTTCTAGATTGTATTTTAAAAAATTCTTCAGAAATATTTTTTACGTTTTATCATCGTATGAATATATTTATTAAATTATTGATAAATAAATGATTATAAATCTATGAGATCATTTAAGAATACGGATGAATCTTTATATTTTCTGTATATTGATTGAAAGGTTAATGAAACTTCACGAACTCTGTGGAAGTAAATCGAGATGAATTATTACAATCTTGTCAAGAGTTTAATAGCTATTAAAGATCCTTAAGAGGAGGTCGAGTATATATGTCCTATTGTAATCAAAAAATTGGTTTTTTTACAAAAATTAATAATTTTAGCAAAAAAAAAAGAAAGCCCCATCTTGTATCATAAAAGCAATATTTTCTTTGATTAGGAAAACATTTTTTTATCGATCCGTTTTGAAAAAAACCTTGAAAAACATAAAATATCGAGGTTTGGATGGACAATTCAGTTTTTCAAAGTTTTCTTTGAAACGAAGCAATAAAATAATTTTTTCTCATAAGAGAAAATATTGCTTTTTATTATACAAGATGGGGCTTTCTTCTTATTTTTTGCTACAATCATAAGGTTTTGCAGAAAATTGAATTTTTTTATTATAAAAGGATAGAGATATACGACCTGATATTAATAAAATACCGTGAAAATTATTTATGATTCTCAGTAACGATTTTGAAGTTATAAAAAAATATACATATTATTAAATTTTTCTAACTCTTGAAATAGTTAAGCATACCATGAAATTGTTCGATAGTGGAAATAAAGCCATTTTACACGACTAAGCTATAAATTTTTTTTGTGAATAAATACCATAAATCGCACTGATTTATTAATTCTAGGCAATTTTTCAGTTTATTAATAAGTTAATTTCATTAATATTATGATATGCCCTATAAAAATCACTATTCAATATATTAGAAATTCATAAAGAATCTGAAGAAGTCATAATCATATTTTTTGATATATGGGGATATCCACAAAACTTTTAATTCTCTAGTAACAGGCCATATTACAGCTGTTACTGGGTCACCGCATGATGCACATTATTTAAACTAGGTTCAAATCTTTTGTGCTATCCTGTAACTCTATTTCTGATGTATTTTGTAAATGTTTAACAAACGGCGCAGTAGATATTTCTATGAAACATTCATTTTTACACATAAAAAATTACCGTAATTTATCTTATGTGTAAATTTACTTTTTATAGAATTATCTGCTGCGCCGTTTGTGGCACATTTACAAAATACATCAGAAATAGAGTTACAGGATAGCACAAAAGATTATAACCTAGTTTAAATAATGACCTATTACTAGAGAATTTAAAGTTGGGTGGATGTCCCCATATAATACCATGGTGGTACACATGAAATTGAAAAGGTTCCAAAAATATATAAATTACAATAACTTTTCTGATGAGGATATATTATTCAGATTAATATTATTTTTAAAATTAGATAACATTATTTTTATTTTTAAGAGCATGACGAAGCTTCCAGTCTTCTAATAATATTTCCAATCCCAAGTTATGAATAAACAATGCGTTTAATAACATTTTTTTGGGACAAAGAAAAAATTTGTAAGATTTAACTCGAGTGCGGACAACTCAAGAAACCCACGAAAATACTACATAAAAGTAATAATACAAACTTTCAATGTAACGTATTTTAAGATTAGGTTTGTCGCGCTTGATATAATTTCAATCCAAATTCATAAAAAATTTACAAGTTTAAATGATTTTTTATTTTAACAAAAATTATTGTATTAACATAGCTTTAGTGCGGACAAGTCATTATATTTGTTTTTCTCATCCGTGCTGAGTAAGTGGCCTATAGCGCATGCGTTTTCGGGGTAGTAAGTAGCTAATAGCACGCGCTGCGTGCGTTGTTTTTTGAGGGCGTGTGTTTCACAGCTATGTATAATATTATTTTGTATTAAATCACGTAAATACGTTACATTCTGTAAAATAATGTCACGCAAAAGCGTTAATTAATGTAAAATCGCAAAGGTTTATACAAGCGCAGCGCCCTTATACTGTATTTCATCGACCATTTGATAAATTTTATACTCTATCTCGCTTTAACCTCTGACAAAGTAAATCGTATCATCTATTCTTGTATTATTTTTACATTAACGAAATCGTAATTATTCCGTATATACGTGAAATTGGTGAACTAAAAGTATGTAATTTAATTACAAATAATAGTACCAAAAGGTATTGAAATATACTATTGCGAGTCAGTCGTACGGCAGATATGACAGAGAGAGAGTCTCGGGCAATGGCGTTACTCGCTACGCTCGTGCGCCAACTTGCCCTCGTGCGCAATAGTCAACTAAACCTTACTCGTTACACAATATACTATTAATTTACGAATTTAAAATGACATTAATGCAATAAAAAAAGCAAAACTCGATTGCTGCAGCTCCAACATCAGATGAATATTACGGAAAGAAACATAATGAATCACCCAAATTCACAATTTTATAAATTACAACTGAATAACTGGAAAAATAGTTGCATACTTAAACATTCTTTAAAGACCGGAAAAATATTTGTTCCGATTCTTTCAGAAATTTTCGGGTCATTTTAACGAGGATATAACTGATGATGATGTAACAAAATTCAACTGCAATAATCACAAATTTTCCAATCGAAAACGTTTTCATAAATAATTTCCATAATTTTATAATTTCCGCGAAAATAATCATAATCTTCATAATTCTGCAAAAATGACGATTTATATTGACTTTTTCATAAATTTAAGTAACTTATAGAAATTTTCTCAAATTCAATTTACTTGTTTTTGTCATAAAAAACGAAAGATAATTAGTCTTAAAGCAGACTTAACGTAGGTAAATATTATTTTTTTATATACGCTTTTCTTATATTCACCTTCATGTCTGTTTGTTTGTCTGTCTGTAATCAAATCTTGCGCGCTCGATTTCAGGCCCTTTTTGACAGATATAAATTCTGACAATTGGCATAGACTTTGGTCTTGGATGACAATACAATAATCAGTTGTCATTTTGGTACCTGGACATCCAGGTCGATGATAATGGGTGTGAAAAGTCATCTCCGAGGAAGTATAAATGGGGAGGCTTTCTTTGGGTCGAGGCCAGTTTCTCGGGGGTTTTCAGGGTTGCTAAAACCGAATTTGAGATCGAACAATTGCCACAAAGTGATGCATGTTGTCCAGAATACGCATGGACGTCGTCTCCGAGGAAGTACAAGTGGGGAGGCTTTCTCTGGGTCGAGGTGGGTTCCCCGGGGGATTTCGGGGCTGCTAAAACCTAATTCGAGGTTTGAAAGTGAATCTATAATGCATAATAATGATTTAGGATGAAGAGGTCGAACTGGAGTACCAAGTCGCCGATAACGGATGTACCTGAGTGTAATCTTCGAAAAGTCTGGTTGTAATGTAACTCTAAATGATAATAAAAACAATTTTAACTTAAAAATAGAAAATACAAAATTTTAAAAACATGCTTCAAAAATAAAATACAATAATTGAATAAATAGACTAAAAAGTATAAAATAAATAAATTAACTTTCTTGATATTACTTTTATATAGTTTCATTGCAATAATCAAAAGAAAATTTTACAACAACAATTTAAAAGAAAAAATGTGGTTGCTGAAATTTTTTCTAAAATCTTTTAAGAAATTATTAAAGATAGTATTGAAATTATTATTAGATTTACTGAAAATCAGTGCACACCCTTTTCTTTTATGATTTTTGTTGTAAAATTTTATCTTTATTATTGCAATGAAACTGTATAAAAGTAATTTTAAGAAATTTAATTAATTTATTTAATACTTTTTAGTGCATTTTTTCAATTATTGGTTTTTTTTAACATCGTGTTTTCAACATGAAAAAAACATTTTTTTATTTAATTATATTATTTCACCAATTAGATAAACTCAAATATCTTCATATTATAATTTGCAAAATATATTATTTATTTAACATCGATTATTGTTTTAAGTATTTATCTAAAGTTTATAGTATTCGAGAAAACAATTCATTACGGAATTCATTAAACAATTCATAAAAAAAAAAATTTTTTTATTTACATTGTTTCATTTCAACACTTTTATGATTTAGACCTATAAAATTTTTTGTATATGTTTTGTGTATGAAAATATATGATTAATCTGTAACTGAAAGAATAATTTATAGACCACCAGTTATTTTATTACCGCAATTAATATAAATGCAAATCTTTGTACAATAACATAAAACTGGCTGACAATTTTTTGAAAAAATTAGGGAACGTAGATATCTGTATAACAGAACCTTTTACTTTGGCATTCCGTACTTTTCTCAATAACGTCATTATAAATTTTCTATTTTGAAGTGAAACTTCTTTAGCGACGGTATACACCTCCCATAAGAGACGTATAAAGAAATTATACGGAAGTGAATTGATTTCATGACGGTACATGCAATGGAACTAATGAAACGGAAGTGTATATATATGAGGGGCGTCCGCGCCTCCTTTATGTAAATCAAGGTACTAGATACGTATAAAGAAAAATTCGCGGGACTGACTTGATGTCAAATGCACAGATAGTGCATGAAATTAATGTTTATGAATTTTTCTAACAAAGTTGGGTTTTGTAAAATTGAATTTTCGTTAAAAAGATTATAATTAAATTCATACTTTACAAATTTTAGACCTCGTAAAAATGTAATTCTAGGAATATTATTTATAAAATAAATTCTCAAATCATTCTTACTGTATCAATAAACCTATAAATACATTGTATTTTATTATGTTATTCATTGTTTTGTTGTTCACTTTAAGGATTTAAAATGAACAGTGAAGAAAATTCAGTAGATAATACAGATGAATTGCTAACTAGTTTAAGGGGATGTAAAACGGACACTACACCCGTACACATGAATTGAGTCTATCTTTTCATTTTATTGCAAAACTTGAGGGGAAAAAATGCTTTAGCTCGTAGTATTTACCATGAAGATTATTCAGTTAATTTTTCAAATAAATTCAGTCATTATTTATTGAGAATTTTCAATTCCAATAATAATTACTAAAATTTCTCGATTTTTACCAGAATCCAAATATTTTAAAAACTAATGAAAATATTTATTTGAAAATTTAACTAAATAATCATCATGGTACATACTACAAGCTAATGCATTTATTTTCTGAAAATTTAACAATAAAATGGAAAGATAGTTAATATTTATGACTACAGGTGTAGTGTCCGCTTTTACACTCTCTTAAGAGTTGGTATAGATGGTGAACCATTACATGATGATGGAAGTCAGGGGACAGCAAATAATGGTACCCATTATGAGTTATCACGATTGAGTAATTCTACAGGAATTACAAATGTTTCAACGGTGCCTTCTGTTTCATTAAGTGATGAGCAAAAAGAAATGTTAGATGTCTGCTGTAAAACTTGTTATTTGGATGGAAAATTTTTCGAAGCAGATTTGACGAAATCAAATGGCGATATAATCATAGCAAAATGCATGACTTGTAACCAAATTATTCATGGAAATCTTAAAGTTTCGTCAAATTTTTATCGCCATTTAAAGGTTATTGTTTTTATATGTATATGTTATTAAATCAACTAATTTATTTATTGTTATTGTGACTTGCAAAATTTAAAAGTAAAAATTGTACTTTTTTAAAAATACCTTGATAAGATCAATATTTAATGGTATGAATTGAAAAAAAAATTTTGATGTTTTTTATGACAGTACATTCAAATATAAAGTTACCCTGGTAGAATTTTAAAATAGTTTGCAGCTAGATGTTAGCTAATATTAAACAAAATAACTTAATATTAGCTAACCTCTTAGCCAGAAACCTCGCCAATATTCTCACCCTCTTAGCTATCTTCCATCTAGAAATTAACTAATAACATATATTTATATGTATTAAATAAAAATTGTAGAAAGTGAAATATAGCGAGAGCGGAATACGCGGGCAGCGATAGTCCGATTTTCTCCGAGAACAATATACGACTTTTTTCATACCGAGCAGCAAGTTCACTATGAAAAACAAATAATAAATCGTTTAATTAATAATAATTTTAAAAGTGGTACTAGTTCGCTCTCGCGTAGGACCGCGTGCATTTTTTTTTTAGATTGTGTACGTGTGCGAGTGACACTTTTTTTCTGCTACGTATATGACACTAGTATCTTGTGATGATAATTTATAAATAAAAAAATTGTACGCACTGTTCTCTTACATACACAACATAATATATTCCCGTGATTATAATTCATATAAATAAAATAAGCAATAATTAAATAAGTGTTAAACACAAGAATAAAATCAAATCTCAACCGGAACGCGTTTACAAGTCGTTTTGACTATCTCTCTCTTTCTACTTCTCAAAGACTACATAAGAAAAAGGAAGAGAGGGAGAGAAACAAGTTTTACTATATTAAAGAATTGCTCGCTTTTACCATCTCTTTCTCTCTTAACGGTTATATAGAAAAAGGAGAGAGACAGCATAATAGTTACTATAATCGTTCACGCGCATGCGCAAAGCTTCAAACTATATTACCATAACGTTTTACTTTTAGTTAACGAGTTGTCAGCTATAAGTTAACAATGAAATACTTATTTTCTTAGTTAATGAATCTAGCTAACTGTTAATAAGCTAACCAGCCGAGCTGGTTAATTTTCTACTAGGGTAATATTTAGATGAAATATCAAGTATCATGTTTCAATAAATATCTTGTTCAATGATGAATTTTCTCTTATGGATATATAAAATTGAACATTATTTATATTAAAGTTATATACCTTATCAGAAAAAAAGGTCAGCCATGTTGGTAGGTGACAATAATACTAAATTTTATATAGTAAATACAGAATAAAATGTTGTGTTCACTTTTTTACAATGTCATCAAATTGCTTTTTTAACACCTAGTCCAAAAGTACCATATTTTCTCCTGTCGTCGAAAATAGAATATGGTATTTTTGGCCTCTTGTTAGAAAATTTGTATTTTCACCTCGAGAGTAAATGAAGAATGACTTTAATTTTATGTGAATTGTCATCCAAGCCAAACAGGAGTTCTTTATTTTTACTCGCTCTAGGTGAAAAATATACTATTTCATACAAAACCAAAAAATTTTAATGATATTAAATGTTTATTTTGTATTAATTTTATGATTTAACATAATTATATTTTTAGAGAAAACATGAAAATAAACTACAAAGCTATCAGCAATATAAATAATTAAAAAAATTGGATGGTGATGATGAAGATGAAAATGATGTTGTTTATCGACGTGTGACATGTGCTTTTTCTCAAAATACTTTTGATACAAATGTTGTTGAATTTTCATTGAGAAATCAACTTTCTCTTCGTCTAGTTGAAGATTCAGCTTTTCGAAAAATATTTAATGGTTGTATATTTTATATAATATTTTTTTTTATTATATTAATGAATAACATTTTATTTAAAATATTTAGATTTCAAAATTAAACATGGTGACGCTCCGTTAAAGCATTTGACTCGTTATACTGCTGGAAAAAAAGTTGATAATTTATATTATGAACAATAAGACAAGATTAAAATGGCTTTAGCTAATGCAAACCATGTCTGTACAACAGCAGATATTTGGACTGGGTCGAATAGAAGATTTTTAGGTGTAACTGCTCATTGGATAAGATAACATGTTATTCACATTAAGTAGTTAAGAAATTACAATAGAATCAAAATTATTTCTATTTGCAGATTGATGATATATCTTTGGAAAGAAGATCAGCAGCTTTAGCTTGTAGACGATTTGAAGGATCGCATACCTTTTCCAATATAGCAGAGCAACTATCTATTATCTATTCGACTTTCGAGCTAACTACTGAAAAAATTGGATCTACAGTTACGGATAATGGGCAAAATTTTGTTAAAGCCTTTAAAGAATTTGGAATAGAAAATCCAGAAAATTATTTTCCAGGATATTTAAATTGTTATTTTAAATCAATTGTATTAAAAATTAAATAAATAGACATTTAAATTATTGAATGAATATAATCAATTCTTGAATTAAATTAATATTAAATAATAAAGTAAATTAATAACTGTCAATTATCGGTAGATTTTCTTTAGATTTTATAATTTCTCATGCAACAAAATTTAATCAAACAAATCTAAATTTATTAAAAAAGCTAATTTTGCTTAAAAGTTATAAATATAATAAAAAAAATGAAAAAATTAAACTTCAAATTTATATGAAAAATCTTTATAAAATCTTAATAAATTTTCAAATTATTATATAAAAATTATTGCAGGTCAGGATTCAAATGATTCTGAAGAGGAAATGGAAGAGTTTGAAGAAAATGATGGCGAAGAATCACTGTTTATGAACAGTAACGATAATGTAAATCCTGTAGAAGACGAAGCAATATTTTCTAATATAACACTATCTCGTCATTTTTGATAGGTCAGCCATACCTTGAGTTTGATTGCAACAAAAGATCTTGTAGATGCAATTGACAGAGTTCCAAATATTAAAAAGTGTCATAAATTTGTCATGAAAAAATGCCAACAATTATGGAAATGTTTAAGATCACCAAAAAAACGAGAAGAAATGAAAAAAATTTTTGAATACAGTTTACAGAGGCCCGTTATAACAAGGTGGAATTCTACGTATGACGCCTTTAAACAAATCATTTCGTTAAAAGAAAAAATTGATGATGAAAGAATTCATGACATGTTGGAATCTAATAAAATCTTGAGAAAAAAAGATTTTGAATTTATTGAAGATTATTTAAAATTGTGTCAACCCCTGGCTTCAGCGATTGATATTTTACAAGGAGAAAAAGATTGTCATTATGGTTATCTTTTACCAACATTGTTGACTATCCGAAAACAATGGAATACTTTATCGGCAAATAAAAGTTTGTCTATGTGTGAGCCACTGTTGAAATATTTAAAGGAAGCTTGAGACAAAAGATTTCATGATTTTTTTGAAACCATTAACCATGGCGAATTAGCAGCTATAGCAGCACTCACGCACCCCAAATTTAGAGCAAAATGGATTTCGTGCTTTGATAAAAATACACAAGCAAAAATAAAAAGGCTTGTTGAAGAATTGGTTAGGCCTAAAAAGCCGGAATCAGCTGTTCCAGATAATGAGGATACTAAAGACACGTTTCTTGATTTTGATGATGACAGCTCAAATGCATTACTAAACACGGCTTTTGCACCTCAAGAACAAGAAGAAAATGAACTAATGAGGTTTTTAAATGAAAAAACGATGTCTTTGGAGTCTTTAGATTATTTTCCAGTTGTTAAAAGCTTATTTTTGAAATTTAATACCACATTACCTTCTTCAGCTCCAGTAGAAAGATTATTTTCTTATGCTACTTTAATGAACATGCCAAAATTTAATAGATTGTCCGATATTGAATTCAAAAAACGAGTACTGTATAAAGTAAATGGACTCAAAAGTTATTTGTAAGGGTATAAAGCTTTGAACTTAATAATACTTATTTTATTATTTTTATGAATTAGCAAAAAGTTTAATAATTTATAATTGAATATTTATAATCATACAGAAACATTTTTTATAAAAGCAATCTTTCAATATGAATAGGTAAAAATTTTTTAAAATAATAATCGCGATATTCAAAATCATCGAAAGATTTACATTGGCTGAGTAATCGCCACTTTATAAATTCTTTTTAAATGTTTCATATCAGAAAATAATCGCGATATTATGAAATATATGTAAGCTTACATTGGCTGAGTAATCGCCACTTCATAAATTCTTTTTAAATGTTTCATATTAGAAAATAATCGCGATATTATGAAATATATGTAAGCTTACATTGGCTGAGTAATCGCCACTTCATAAATTCTTTTTAAATGTTTCATATTAGAAAATTATCGCGATATTATGAAATATATGAAAGCTTACATTGGCTGAGTAATCGCCACTTAAAAAATTCTTTTCAAATGTTTCATATTAGGAAATAATCGCGATATTATTAAATATCTGAAAACTTACATTGGCTGAGTAATCGCCACTTGAAAAGTTATTATTCAAACTCTTGTGTTAAATATGCAATCATGATATTAAAAATTAACCAAAAATGTACATTAGCTGAGTTACCGCCACATATAATATTGTAAATATTTACCAGCATGAAGTAAATAAATAATTTAAATAAATGACATGAAAAAAATTGTTTTATTGCTTTATATAAGGTCACATCGTATAGAAAAAAATTCAGAAGTCATGCATAAACAGCTATAGAGAACCTGTGTATTTATATGAGCCCACATAATTAATATACGATGTATCCATAGTCCATACACAATATGCATAAATGCGTCTAATTATGTAAATCTTATTCATAGTCAATATATTATCTCCATTTTAATATATTTTCTTTTATTCGAAAAACCAATTTTCTTATTAGCAAAGGACAGAAATATGATTCTTCCTCTTAAAATATATCTTCATTTTCTATAATTTTGTAATAGTATTAGATATCTCTAATGATTTCAAAGATTTATGTCTATTAAGAAAATAATATTTATAATAAATGATGTTTAAAAATATTACTTTTTATTTTTGTAAAAAATTAAAGTTTTATGATTTCATGTAAATAGCAAGAATGTTTATTGTTCGGTTAAATAAACAAAAATGTTAAAGATTTAATAAAAATTATATGTAAATGCATAACTAATTCAGAATTTCTTTATCTTTGGAATTTGACTTATATAGATTTTAAATGATCAAATTCAAATACAATGAATTACTAATATGATTTCTTAACTTTCGTGGTAAGTAAATAATTGCTAAGATTCATAAATTCATAAATTTTTTAAATAATAGCGCTTATTACCTGTATATCGGAATGATGTTTGATGAAAAAATGTTAAAATTATTCACTAATTACAATAGTAATATGCTTTCTCGAAGTTAAATTTCGCTGGCATTATTCGAACGAAAAATTCATAAATTAGTAGGGATACTACCGCAAATTTATATGCGAGATGATTTGAATGAATGATCTTTATGTATGGGTATCGACTACGAGTAAATCAATATATTTCATGGAACTTGCATGAATCTTAAACAATTGTTCTTTTAAAATCTTTTTATTTCCGAGTATTCTCCGACCTCATCAAACAACCTTAGAAACGAAATCTAAAAGAATCTCCAAGTTTCATTTGACGTAGTCCCTGCAAATGTCTGTAAACTTCATAATCGGTATGGAAAATTTCAAAATTCATTCATATAGACGATTTCCAGGTAGCCAGGATCACCTGGATATTGTGAGATGTCATCTCGGGAAACGTACATGTTATTAATAAATAATGGCTAAATTTCAAAAGATATTCTTGTAGACAATGTTTATCTTACTCGGAACATCCATGTTTGGCTAGATAACATTTGAAACAACTTTAAAGTAGTTATTAAACTATAAGTTGAATTTCAAAAGTTTTAGCTGTAGATGATGTTTAAGTTGTCATTAACACCTAGGTATCCAAAGACGGCGATCGTGGATACCACAGCATAATAAATAACTATTTTTTAAATATTGTCTACATCGATAAGTTAAAGTATGTATATCTCTCTATATAATAAAGATATATCGCCTACGCCACCGCCGCCGCCGTGTATAAGAATTTTATGTACCCTCAGTCAGCTGAAATTCAGCTAAAATTTAGCTGAAAGTTAGCTTAAAGTTAGCTGAAATTCAGATAAAATTTAGCTGAAAGTTAGCTGAGAGATAGCTGAAATTCAGATAAAATTTAGCTGAAAGTTAGCTAAAAGTTGGCTGAAATTCAGATAAAATTTAGCTGAAAGTTAGCTGAGAGATAGCTGAAAGGTAGTTAATTGTTAGCTAATTTAATTAATTGGAAATTGATATTGAATTTTACATACACATCGTCCATAAATTGAACGAAAAGAATGAACGAAATTAGAAAGAGAAAAGAACATTGGGCTGAGCTCGAGGTAAATACGTTGAATGGTTGTGCTCCTATCGTAAAGCGATTGAATATTATTATAGATATCTTCAACATATTTAAAGTATTAAACTATCATAAAACGTTTTATTATACTTAACTTCATATACCTTAATAAGTGTATTTAACTTCTAATAAATACTGATCTTCATGACCAAGAAACAAAAAAAAAAAAAAAAAAATAATAATTTTAAATTAATATAAATTTAAAAATTATATATATAGAAGTTTATATTTGTAGAAGGTGATGCAATGGGGGGTTGGCGAGCGAAGCGAGCAGGGGGAAACCCCCCCTAGTATATATATATATATATATATAAAGTTAAATATGTGTTTGTATGTGTGAGCGTGTGCGTGCGTGTATGAAATGAAATTAAATGTTCCATATAAACTTGAATAAACCTGTGTGTGTACGTGCAATTCTACTTGGAATGTCCCTTCTGTATATATATATATATATATATATATATATATATATATATGTTTATATCATGCTTGTGAGTCGACATGAAAAGTCCCACGTACATGAACGCGTGTGTGCATGCATGCGAATTGACATGAAACGTCTTATATATATAAACTTAAGGGTATTCAGATAGGTATGTACAAGTTGTCATGAAATGTCCCATATATATATAGAAAAACCTGTGCTTGCAAGTACGTGCAAGTTAATATGAAATGTCCCATATATATATAAACAAAAAATTGCGGGTGAACGTAAGCAATTTGATATGAAATGGACCATATATACATATGCAAAAACCTGTCAGTAAGGTCGTACATGAGTTGACATGAAGAGTCGCAATATATATAAAAGCGTGTATGCATAAATGCAAATTGACATAAAACGTCCCATATATGTAAACCTGAAGGAACTCGGATAGGTGTGTGAGAGTTGTCATGAAATGTTGCATATATATAGAAAAGCCTGTGATTATGAGTACGTACGAGTTGGCATGAAATGTCCCATGTATATTTATATATATATATATATATATATATATATATATATATATATATATATAATCTTGTGTGTGTGCGTGCGCATTGGCATAAAATGTCGCATATATATAAACCTGTATGTACGTGCGTTGAAATTGACATAACAAATCCCATGTATATTAACGTGTGCATGCATGCATGCGAATTGACATGAAATGTTCCATATACATGAGCCTGTGTATGCGTGCGTTATAATTGACATGGAAAATCCCATGTTTATTAAAGCCTGTGTGCATGCATGCGAATTGACATCAAATGTCTCATATATATAAACCTTTGTCTGCTTGTGTTTCAATTGACACGAAAAATCCCATGAATATTAACGTGTGCGTGCATGCATGCGAAACGACATGGAACGTCCCATATATATATATATATATATATATATATATATATATATATATATATATATATATATATATATAAACTTCTGTCTGTGGGTGCGTTCTAGTTGACGTGGAATGTCCCATGTATGTATATATGTATGTAGTTATATTATAGTTATATTAAAAATTAACCCTCGGACCCCCCCACACCCCTCCACCCCCGCACCCCCTCCGCGCCCCTCCACACCCCCGCACCCCTCCACACCCTCCACAGCACCCCCACGGCACCCCCCCACGACCCCTTCACAAAATAACGTAAAATTGTTTAAAATATTACGATATTTTTTATTGTTGCTTTTATTCTAAGTACCCTCCACACCCCTCCACAACCCTCCACACCCCCACCCCTCCACCCCCACCCCTCCACAGCACCCCCACGGCACCCCCACAACCCCATCACTGCCCCCCCACAATATAATAATGTATGTATTTAAATATACAAACTTAAAACTTAACATAATAATATATAATTTATAATATTAAAATTAATTAATGCTAGAATTAATACAAAAATTTTATTGAAAAAATTTTTATTTTCTGTTAGGTTAAAACAATGAGCAGATACGATTTATACAGAAACACTTTATTTAACATACAAAGAGATTCTAATTTACTTAATACAGAATAAAGCTCTTTTACAATATTACAGAGATCTTTACTCTTCAAGTATCGCAACGGAAGTGAGCGCGAACATGCCACGAGGCAGGAGCAATAATGTAGCGCGTTAACAAAACTTACATGAGTATAATACGTCAGGAGTATAATACAGAAGCGCTAAATACGAATATTGATTATCCTATTACTAACACTCCCCCTCAATATGTGTATGTATACAACTTAAACTAATTATGTCTCTCCTTGCTTGAAAACTATGAATCCCAAATTTGATAGGCAACTTCTACATCAATTTGATGAATGCGCAAATCAAACCTTGCAGATATGGCCATAACCATTCTTAAAGAACTTAATCGGGCAACAGGTGCAAAAGTCTCTTTATAGTCTATATTTGGTCTCTGAGAGAATCCTTGAGCGACAACGCGTGCCTTTCTTTTAATCAATTCTCCATTAGGACCGAATTTATTTGTTAATACTGTTCGACAACCAATAACGTTGTGGCTCTTGGGCCTTTCAACAACATCCCAAACATCATTTTCAATTAAGCCTGATATTTCTACAAGAATAGCATCCTTCCACTCGAGACCGGTTGATCCATTAATTGCAAGATTGAATTAAACTCATTATTGCAAAATTTCCTGCCGTTATCAGACTGTAGATATTTAATCTTCGAATCAGTTAACCTTTCAACATAGCTTTTATAAATTTTGAAATTTTGAAATACATAATTTTTATTTGACATAAAATAGATTTCACCCCAACGAGTACAGTCATCTGTAAATACAACGAAGTATTTAGCTCCTCCTTGAGATGCAGCCCTGCTTGGTCCCCATACGTCAGCATGAACAATTTCAAGCTTGTTGTTTGACAGCTGTTCTCTCTTAGGAAAGGGTTGTACCGTAATTTTTCCTTGCAGACACGTTGAGCAGCTTGTTGAAGATGGGGTTTGAATAGGCTTATCTACGTGTATCAGTCCACGTTGAATCAGAGTGTACATATCCTTATAGTTGAGATGGCCTAACCTATAATGCCACAAAACTAAATCAGAATACTTATTCGTTAATACGTTATTACATTGTTCAGTGATTGGGCATATGTAATATAAATCACCCATTCTCTTTGCTAATAACTTCACATTACCACCTTTGTCAATAACAGACGCTTTAGTCTTACTAAAAACAACATCATGATCGGTGTCAGTGATTTTTGAAACAGACATTAAATTATATCGCAAATCAGGTACATATAACGTATTATTCAAACTAATTTGTCTATTTTCAGATCCGTTCGAACTTACAAACTTTACTGTACCTTTAGCATTAACTTTTGTAGATACATCATTTGCTAAATTTACTCTATCATTATAAGTATCAAAAATCTCAACAAATTGATTTTTATCTTTACATAAATGAGTGGTACAACCACTATCAAGACACCACATATCAGTATTTACCTGTTCAGTATGCATTGCATATGAATTTTGATCGTATATTACCAAGAATACATCCTCAGACATCAAACCATGATATTTCTGCTCATTTATTTTTGTTGGACATTGAGCTCCTTTGTGGCCTGACTTCTTGCATCGGTAACACTTAAATTTAAACGGTTTGTTGTTATTGCTTTGAGAATTTCCAGCACCTAAGTTGTAACGTTGATTCCAATTTCCAGTATTACTTAAACTTGGTCCTCCTTTATACATGCCTTGAATGTTGCTTCTGTATTTGGCCGCTAATGCGCCAGACGTATTTACACTTTCTCGACTTTGCTGACGTGATTCACTTTCTTCAATTATTTTAATTTTCAAAGTCTCGGGTTCTGGCAATTCGTCGCGCGTTTCTATAGCACAGCGAAAATTTTCGTATGACGGCGGTAAACTATATAACAACATGATAGCTAATAGGTCCTTGTTAATACTTATATTCATCGACGTGAGTTTATCAACAGCTTCAAAAAATTTCATTATGTGTTGTCGTACATCGCCATCTTCTTTTAACTTATGCAGCATTAAATGCTTAAGAAGCGTGGCTTTACGGGCAGGGCCCTTTGATGCATACTCTTTTTTCAGCTTTTCCCAGACTTCCTGCGATGTATCACAGCCTCGCACATTTTGCAGTTCGGAGGGACTTATCGATAAAATTAAATCTGACTTGGCCTTTAGGTCGTTTTGTACCCAAATCAATTGCGCAGCAGTCGGTTCAGTCTCTCCTGACTTTGCGCTCGGCTTAACAATCGTACCTGCTACGTAACCCCATTCATCATGCTTTATTAACAAAGCCTGCACTTGAATACACCACGTGTCGTAGTTGTCTTTAGTTAATAGTTCTATTCTTGTAGAATTTACAATGTTCGTCATTTTACTTAGCTAAATACAAGAAACAAAAAAAAACTTTTTCTTCTTTCACTTGTACACAAGTTAACCTCAAAAAAAAAATTTGAGCACGTGGTCTGTGCGACAATTATTTTATTTTTTTATTTTACGACAGCACCTGGGCCCATAACCCTTGTTAGGTTAAAACAATGAGCAGATACGATTTATACAGAAACACTTTATTTAACATACAAAGAGATTCTAATTTACTTAATACAGAATAAAGCTCTTTTACAATATTACAGAGATCTTTACTCTTCAAGTATCGCAACGGAAGTGAGCGCGAACATGCCACGAGGCAGGAGCAATAATGTAGCGCGTTAACAAAACTTACATGAGTATAATACGTCAGGAGTATAATACAGAAGCGCTAAATACGAATATTGATTATCCTATTACTAACATTTTCTTTATTTGAAAATGATTATAAAAAACAATTAAAAAAAACAATATCAAAAATAAAATTATAGTAATTTAAAGTAAATAGCAAGGTTAAAACAATATTCAGGTAAAGAATTTTAATATTGTATTATAAAAATTATTTAAAAAAAATGAAATAATTACAGATAATTACTTAATTATAGATTAATAATTACAAATAATTTTAAATTTATATATATTTTTGTTAGGTATCTTAGATAATTAATTTATAATCAATAAAGTGTTCGAATTTTTTATGTTTTTGATATTTATGATAATCTGATTATGTAATTTCTGATATAAAATATATAATTTTAATGTTTTATTTATTAATAGACATAGAATTTTTTATTGAATTAAACTAGTTTACAATTTTTTGTAAATTCGATTTTATTTATTTAAAATTAGACATAAGTAAAATATTTACTTTTTTAGTTATTTCTTATATTTTTTAAATTTCTTATTAGTACAAATAAAAATTGTAAAATATTAAAAAATATTATTTAAATTAATTAAGATTTATAAAAAAGTATTTAACGCAAATCTATTATTTTATTATTTAGATATCAAAGTAAATAAACAATTTATTAAATAAAGTAAAATGCCAAAAAGAAGTAGTAAAGATATTAAATATGATAATGAACAAATTAATAAAAAACCAAATATAATGTTTACATCTACTGAATTTTTAAAAACAAAATTAAAAATAGGAGATAAATCTGCGTAAGTATTATATTGATAAAATATAATAATTATCTTAAGAAAAATATAATAAATAATGTACTTATATTATTTAGAACAATAGTAGGTTATGTACAAGAAGTATTGCCTGAATCAAATTTCATTAATAAAAAAACTAATAAAGAATTTAGAATTTTGAAATTTTTATTAAATAATAATGATGGTTGCAATGTACAGTGTGACATATATAATGAAAATATAGATATTTTTATAGATCAAATTAAATTATCAGAGGTATTTTAAAAGTAAAACATTTTTTTATATTTAGAAATATTATTTATTAATTATAAAATCATAAAATTACAGAAAATAATTTTAGAAAATGTTACGATTACTTCAGCCAAAAATTATACAAAAGGAAATATACCATTTGAAATTATATTACAAAATTATTCGTCAATAATAAACTTAGGAGAAGTAGATATATTTGATCCTGTAAATGCTGTAAAAATTGATTTTGAAGATATTCCAAAAAAAAAAATGGATTTATTAGTAAAAATAAAACATTTACTTTGTTTTTAATTATAACTTACCCTTTTTTTCAATATATTTAATTTTCAAAATTTTTAGAAATACAAGGATATTTAAAAAATAATTTTATTCAAAAAAATAAAAATAATTTAGAATTCTTTTCAACAATAACTAATGGACAATATAAATTGGATATCTCAATATATTTATTAGAAGGCGAAACATTAAATATAGAAAGAGGAAAAAGATTAGAAATAATAGGAGATTTATTAGAAAATAGTAACATTCTATACAAACATATATGTCATAGATTTAAATTAATAAAAATAAACATTTAAAATAGGAATATCATACTGTAACGGTAATTTACTACGCGTTACAAAAGAAATTAGATTTTTATTAATTCCAATTTACTTTTTATAAAGACTAAATAGTTTTATTAAAACACGGAGCTGCCAGAATTTATACTAACTATGACAAACTTGTAACAGACTCCGGTAAAGCTAGTTAGTATATTAGATTGATATGCGACGGAGTATTTTTCCGTCAGCTCGTTGCTGCGCGTCTCTCTCTCTCTCTCTCTTACCTGATCGAGAGACGCGATGCCGCTAGCACAGTTCTCCTTACTTATATGGAATTTAACTTTCCCAGTTAAATTTATTAGGAAATATATATATCTTTTAATAAAATAAATAAGGACCGCGGAGGCGTCGGGGTAAGCAACAGGATAGGCTTTTTATAGCGTGCAACTTATATCAGACAAAATAATATTTTATGATTAAAATATATTTATTAAAAACAATGAAGTAAAGATACAAAATAATATATGAACGCGAATGATTTAATATGCAAACGTAAGCAATATAAAAGTGTTTAAATCAAACGGAGAAATATTCTCTAGAAAGAGATAGCAATAGGGAGGGACGCGACGCGAGCTAAGATACAACGTACGCTCGAACGCACGACAGTTGTTACAACGCCAGAAGTTTCTTCGAGGTAAGAAACTTCTGGTTAACAAAACCTTAATAATAACTTACGATATCGCGCAGAGGCCTCTTATCTCGTGTAGCAAACGACGACCGACGTTGACCAACAGCAACGATATATATTTCGCCTGAACGCTGTGGCTCGTGTATCCAGCCCAACGGTGGAAACAATTTCCCAGTCGCTGCAACTCCTCGTGGACAGCCAACACAGGTTGAACGCAGCCTGGATACGATGCACGTGCGAATTTCGACCGGAGATCTCCTTTTCCTTTTTCTCACACAAAATTATGAACGGCACTACACCAGCGAATTGCTTAATAAGTACGAACGATCAAGCAAAGATGCGCGCTTGTAGGCCGTTGAATCAAGTCTGAAGCGCCGCGGCTTCTCTTCCTTCTCGTGTGCGTCGATTGACGCCTTATAACACTAGTATATGACGGCGCTCGTGACAGCACCCCGAGTTAAATTAATTACAGCAGCGCGCGAGATTCGAACACGGTAGAATACCGTGACACCCCTCCACCAGACGCAGCATACCTTGATTCTGCTGCTCTCAGTTAACGCGCTGAAGGATTTGGAATGGGAAAGGTGTAGTCAATAATTACAAAAAGAAATATTAAATTATATTACATGTATTCTCGGTGCTCAGCACGACGAGGACACTGGTATGATCTTTTCACACCCGGATGATTACAAATGTAGCACCTTGGCTGGTCTTTGGCAAGGGCTTTTCGCCTTGCCTCCTCTTCTTCTTTCTCCAGCCTCAGTTCAGCCATCATTTTGTCGGCTTTGGCCCGTTCATGGACCGCTTTTGCCTTGGCAGCGGCTTCATATGCCTTCTTTAGGGCTTGAGAGGCTTCTTCCTCTGCTTGGCGGACTTTAACTCTTTCTCTTTCTCTCCTCTTTCTTTCTTCCTCGATCTTGGCCAATCTAGTACGCCTGGCTCTTAGCAAAGCTGCCACCTCTTGCCTTCTATCTTTAACGATGGTCGGCCAATTTTTCACTAGATCAGACGCTTCCAACCCATATTGGTCGACAAAGTGGTCCCACCAAGCGAAAGCTTCAGCTTCCTCGTCAAAAGCCACTGAAGACTGACGAGCCACTCTCCTCAACTCAGTCTGGAGTTCCTTCCACTCTTCTGCCATTGATGGCTCTTCCTTGGAAGGCGTCGTGCCTGATCGTGGGTCGCAGGCCGGTTGGCTCTGCGACACACTGGGCTTTGAGGCTCCTACAACCTCTTGCCGCTTGGGCGTCGGCTTAACCCTGATCGGCGACGGCTCCCGTGGCATCTACTCAATTGTTAGTGCGGGGAGGCTATCTCTCTCCCTCTTCTTCTCTATCTCCCGCTGTATCCTTTCAGTCTCCGACTGATCTCGCAGGAATTCTGCGTAAGGCAGCAGGTAATCTCTAACCTTCATGTCCGCAGTGTTAGAGATTAGGAAGGCGATAAGATCTTCCATCCCTTTACGACGTTGAGGATCCATCTGTTAGTAGGAAGAAAGGATTGTTTGTTAGTATTCTCAGGTGGTTACTTTTTATTTGCGCGGGTTCGCATTCTAGTTTTTCTCGGCGAATATTCGATTACATTTTCGCTACGCTGTATATTTGTAGAACCTTTTGGCCTACCACGCTTACGCTTGATTTGCTCAAGCTCAGTTTGACGCATACGCTTTACGGTTCGGGTTACTACGATGGCGGTCTTACGCGGACGACCTCGTTTCCTATTCGGCTTTTCGAGTTGGGGAGTCTCACCGCTCGCAGGCGGTCGCACGCAACCAGAGCCTGAGTCTCCGTTGGCACACGGAGTCGCATCGCTCGCAAGAGACGGGTCGCTCATCGTCTCATTCGCCTTTGATCGATCCAACGGTGGTTGAGATGGTGTTTCGTCTTCTTGCCTTGCTATGTATGGTTTTAATTGCTCTACGTGAACAGGGCCGTAAGCATTGCTATCTTGATCTATTAGTCTGTATGTGTTAGAGCCGCATTTCGCTGTGATCACATACGGGCCTACGAACTTAGGTGCAAGTTTACTCGCAATACCCTGAGCAGCCGAAGAGAGTATTTTATTTCTTTTCCATACTAAATCTCCAATGGTATATTCTACTTCTCTTCGACCAAGATCATATGCATCAGCTTGCTTTTGTTGCGCAGACTGTGCACGATCTACTACCTGTTCATGTAGCAAAGGTAATTTGCTTACACGGTTTTGCCAGTTCGTTACTTCTTGTAACCGTTCATTTTCTTGAGCAGCTTTATCTTCTTTTCTTTTCAGTGAGCTCGGAGGTATTGGCTGCCTACCATAATTTAACAACGCAGGGCTTGTGCCAGTTGTACTCTGTCTCGCCGTGTTATATGCAAATATAATTTCAGGTAGCTTTTCGTCCCAAGAACGGTGATTTTCGTCAATAAATGCAGTAATCATGGTTTTAACCGTCCGGTTTATCCTTTCTACCGGATTAGCCTGCGGATGATATGCGGGAGTAGTATTATGACAAATACCTGCTTCATTTAGATATTTATCTACCACTTGATTCCTGAACTCTGATCCATTATCAGATAAGAAGATCTCAGGCGCACCAAACCTTAAAACAATTCTTTCTCTTAGTGCTTTTGATATCGTGGATGCATTCGCCTTTCTAATAGGTATGCACTCCACCCATTTGGTGAATAGATCTTCGAAAATCAAAGCATACTCATATCCGCGTTTACTTCTTGGGAACGGGCCTGTTACATCTCCAGCGACAACTTTCCATGGGCCTGAAACTTCTCTTTTACCCATCAAGCCTGCAGGTAGTTTTTGTTCGACTTTGCACTGCTGACAGATCTCACAGCTCTTAACATACTGTGATACTGTTTTCTCTATATAAGGCCAGTAATAATATTGCTTTACGCGGGCCACTGTTTTATCACGACCTAAGTGACCAGCTGTCGGCTCATCGTGGCATTCATGCAGTACTTCTGCTCGACTTTCGCTGGGAACAACGATTTTCCATGCGTCATCGTCTCCCATTGTTTCTTCAGTAAACCTGTCCGGTACATAACGGTACAATTGACCTCCAACTATCTTCCATCTTGGATAGTCATTAGGGTTACTCATAACCTGTTGAAGCAGAGACTTATACCACGCATCCTTGGTTTGCGACGCCCAACTTAGTGCACTTAAGTGAGTGTCGCATTCTACTGAGTCTTCATGTATACGTGATAACGCATCAGGTACATAGTTTAATGCACCTTTTCTGTGCTCAACAGTGTAAGAGTACCCTTGCAGCTCCAGCGCCCAACGCGCTAGCCTGCCCGTTGGATTATGTAAATTACATAACCAGCGTAAGCTACTATGATCCGTTATGACCTTAAAGTCATAACCTTCAATGTAACCACGAAACTTTTTGACAGCCCATATAACAGCTAGACATTCTCTTTCTGTTACGCTGTAGTTTCGCTCTGCACTGGACATGGTACGACTAGCGAATTCCAATACACGCTCTTCGTCGTTAACTACTTGCAGAAGTACTGCTCCTAGACCTGAGTCACTAGCATCGGTCTGTATAACGAATTGTAAATCGAACTGCGGTCGATGCAATAACGGAGCAGATGCGATTAAAGCTTTTATTTGGTCAAAAGCGATTTCCTGATCGCTTGACCATGCATATCTGTAGTCTTTTCGAGTGAGTCTGGTTAATGGCTCTGCTAACGTGGCGAAATTTTTCAAGAATTTCCTGTACCACGAGGCCATGCCCATGAAACGCCTCAGCTGCTTTAGATTTTTAGGAGCTGGGTATTCAACGATGGGTCTTATCTTATCTGGGTCAGGCTTAAATCCATCCCTGTTTACCAGAACACCGAGATATTTGACCTCTTCTCGGCAGAATATACTCTTTTCATGGCTGATCGTAAGGCCTGCTGCTTTTATGCGCAGTAATACCCTCTTTAACCATTTTATATGTTCAGCGAACGTCTCAGTTACTACGATGATATCATCTAAGTACGAAAATGCGTATGGCTCGAGTTCTGGACCTATAACCTTATCGATTAATCGCTGAAAGGTGGCGCCAGCGTGGCTAAGGCCGTACGGCATCCGTTTAAACTGGTAAAGGCCCATGCCAGGTACCGTAAATGCCGTTTGAGCACGTGAATCTTCTTTCATCTTAATTTGATGATAAGCACTGCTCAAATCCATTGTAGAGATGTACCTTGCTTTCTGCAATTTACGCAAGATATCATCCATTCTTGGCAATGGATACGCATCAGGTCTTGTAACTGCGTTGACTTTTCTAAAGTCAATACAGAACCTGAATTTGCCATTTGGTTCCTTAACTCGAACTACCGGGCTCGACCAGCCGCTCATCGAAGGTTCAATTATATCTGCAGCTAGCATTTCATTAACCTGCTCGTGCATCCATTCTTCAACTTTTTTAGAGACAGGATAATATTTCTGTTTAATAGGGCGTGCAGAACCTGTATCGATCTCATGTTCGATCCAATTTGTGCAGCCTATAGGAGTATCATCTTCTCCTAATATTTCTGTAACTAAACTTTTTACACGAGCCCGATCAGCTGCTGATACGTCAGCTAAATCAACTGATCCTAGCTTAGCAACATGTAACTGCTTAAGCGCTGCGATTTCCAAATTCACTTTCACATTCGTTCCTTTGAAAGAGAGTTTATTTTCACAAGGATCGAAAATAGCTTTAAACGCTCGTATAAAATTGCCACCTAGATAACATTCTTCATCTAAGCTAGGCATAATAGCAGAACGGATCGTCTTTGTAACTCCGCCTACTGTAAAAGGTAAGTCGACATAACCTACTATCGAGCATTGCCTACCATCTGCTACTTTGGCAAATCTGTCCGTAGCTGGTATTAATGGCACATTACAGGCTGCAGCCAACTGTAAACCTGTAGAATTCATGACTGTACGTGACGCACCTGGGTCATATAATGCTCTTATACGGTAATCTCCGATCACTACCATGAGCCACCATCGAGCTTCGTCATCTATATCTGACTGCAGTTGCTCTTCCTGTTCACTTGTCTCAACCTGACAAGTTCGAGACTCGCTCTGCTCTTCTACTGGAATTTCAGGTGACCTTTTGTCTATTACTTTTCCAGTAGAGAGTTCTGAGGTCTCGTTATCTTTGCTGGGAGCAGCAGGTACCTCATCTACTTGCTCCCTTGTCCTTTTCCCGTACATTGCGGACAGGACCATTGCGTGTATCCAGGCAACCCACAGCGATAACAACTGAGGTTAGGATTTCTACTTCTCGTACCTTTTTTATTTTCCTCGTTTGGTTTATCTTTATTAGGGTTTTCAGTCTGATTTCCCTTCTGATTCTGATTTTCTTGTTCAGAGCTACCTTGCCCTTGATTAGGCTTACGAGGTGGTCTCTTAAAATTCTGTGGATTTCTCTGTTGATTTTTACGTGGTGTATTTGGCGAAGCTTGTCCAGACTGATTTATATTGGGAACCGCCGGTTGCCTGTCCATCCTTTCGGACATTTTATTTAATTGAGAAACTATCTGCATCAACGTTTTAGCTATGTTAAACTGTTCAGATGCCAATGTTTTTTCTTCTATAGCGGCAACCTGGTGCTTATTCTCTTTTCGCTTGGACGCAGGACGGTAAGCTACGTCAGGCAATAAGGAATGTTCTGGCAGGGGAGGAGGCCTATATGCTCTCTCTGCATCTATTGTTAATTCAGCTTCGACTGCTTTTTCTAATAGTGACTCTACGTCAACAATCTCGTCCCTTCTTACCATGCGCTGAATCTCAGGTAAGAGGTTGCGATGTAACAGGTCGAGTTGTTGTCCAACATCTGGTAATGGGACTTGTTTTAATATGATCGCTTGTAGACAGGTTATATAATCACGTACAGGTTCATCTTTGCCTTGCGTACGCCTGTTCGCTTCAGACCGCAGTCTTTGTTGGAAACGTCTACTGTGTCCGTACCAACGCAGAGCAGCTTCTTTAAATTCTGCCCACGTGTTCCATGAATGTTTATTGTTTCTGTACCACGTGGCTGCTACGCCTGATAACAGTTCTGAAAGAGAGGATAGCAGATCACTCTCGCTCATTTTTGCTAGAGTCCTGCATTCTTCTACCCTGGTCAGGAACAGGTCTATGCTCTGTCCTTTTCGCCTGAAAATGTTACGTTCCATCGGCGAACTATGTGACCAATATCTAACGTTCTATTAGCGTTGTTAGGCCGATCATTTTGCAAATTTGTGCTCATTTGCGGCATTGGGCTTGACGTAATAGGATTCCCCTCCCCCCGACTGTACTTACTCTTGTAAGTTCACTCGGAGGTAAGCCTGCTTGTACGTCAGCCAGAGTGCCATTTCCAGTATTATTATATACCCTAAATGTATCCTGGAAATTTACTCTCGTGTTTGTTGGCGGTCTCTGGTCGTTACCCCTTTCTAGCTGGTGGCTTTGCTGCTCATCTATCCGTGTACTAGATGATCTTGGATTTGGAGTTTCCTCTCTTCTTTGTGTTATGGCAGCTACTGACTCTGCCAATGTTTTTATTTGCTTATTCATATTATGAAGGTACTGCATCAGTTCAGTTGGTATTACGAACGGCGTTCCATCCGTTGTTTGCATTACTGTTGTCGCCTGTTCGGTAACTTGATTTGGAGGGTTGGTTGATGTTTGGGCCTGTCCGCCAGAACGTGGTTTGTTCGTTCCCTCTCTCAATGTTTCCTGTAGGTTTACCTTTATCTGAGGATCTTTATCGAGCACACTGAGAACATGTTCTTCATCGTTTTGCACGTTAGAGTCAAAAATAGTTGACCCTGACTTCTCAAATATTGTTTTTTCTATAAATTCCTTTCTTACTCTCAGACGGTGTTGACGTATTGTCAATTCATCATCACTAGAATTCGTTTGCTGAAATTCTTCAGCCGAATAATTCCCAATCAGCCAATTTATTAATCGATTGGTTTTTTGATGATGAAAGCCGTCTGTTCTTAGTCCTAACTCCTGTAGAGTTATTCCTAAGTCCTCCTCAGATATATACCCTACCCATTTTTCGGCTGCATCAGCACTTGCTTTTAACGGTACGTTAGCCATCTTGAATTTATTTTTCTTCTTTCTTGACTATATCTGTGTTTAAATCTGATCGCACGCAAGTACGCTACTACGCTTGCAGTGTGTGTATATTCGCTATATATTTAATAAATAATATTTCAGTTCGTATATGTGTGGTTAGAAACTAAGCCGCACACATACGATGTGAGAAAAAAATAAAATATATGTATATATAATTAAGAAGAAAAAAATATATATTTTTATGTTTTGGTTTTTGGATTTATTTATTTAACGCAATAACTGATAATATTTTAGTGATTGACCGACATAAAATAAAATTTTCAACACTGTTATTTTAATTTTTATTACAACCAGAATGTTAGAAATTGTCATTAAAATCTTCAAAATACGCGGCTAAATCCAAAAGCCTGTGCGCTTTTAAACTTTAGTTAAAAGCGCACACCTAACTGTGTGAGGACAATTTTTTTATTATACACGTGTATTTAATGTGTAGTGTAAAAAGGTGAAAATTTATTAAAATGAAATCTTTGAGAAATTTCTAAATTTTCTCAACCACACACACTGCGCCGATCAATTGCCTCGCTATAAGCTGGCAATCTTTTGTGAGAGAGAATCTTAATATCACGAGAGAAAAAAATACTTTATTATTTGTAAATAATGTTATGTAGTTAAATTCTATTAAACCACACAAAAAAAAATTTTCCAGATCCTTTAATGTATATACAAAAAATTTATTTTAATTTTTAATCAATTAAATTTAATATTAAATTACAAAAAAAAATTTTACTCTTATTGAGATTAAATTATTTTTACATTAAAGGATTATTTATAATTTATTTAGTTTCAGCTTCCTCGCCAGCTGAAACCAATATTCTCTCTCACTTTATAAGTCAACGAAATATAACTAATGACCTGATCGATAAGAGGGGTATATATTATAACGCCCGTCTCTATTTTAAATAAATTCTAAATGCCTGTTTGCTTTTTCACATAAAGCGAACGACAGCATACAGAGTTATATGTCTTAATCTCTGTATCTACGCTAGGCTATGTCAATAGCGCCTGCGCATTACCTACAAAAGAAAGAGACAAAAAAAAAAAATTTTCGCTGGGACACGTGGGGATGCTACTTGTAACAGAGAATTACCACAAAAAGAAAATTTCGATATGTAATTTTGTTCACAATTTTTTTTTTCTATGTATTTAACAATAAACGAATTTTATTTAATTTTATTAACTTTATTAATTACGTAACAAAAATTTTGTCGAAATTATTTTCCAAAAAAAAAAAATTTTAATTCACTTTTATTTCAACCAGCAAAAATTATTGTTACGAGAGAAAAAAAATTTTCCACGTTTTACTTCAAATATTAATATTTATCTGCACTCAAAACGCCATCTTTATTATAAAGACTTTTAAGAAAACGCGAAGTCCGTTTACGTCGATGGTAACTACACTCTCGACGCCATTTGCAATTTTCGATTTATTCGACAACGCGAGAAAGCCTGTTCCCGCTGACGCAACTATTCATTGGGCGCCATTTTGTAACGGTAATTTACTACGCGTTACAAAAGAAATTAGATTTTTATTAATTCCAATTTACTTTTTATAAAGACTAAATAGTTTTATTAAAACACGGAGCTGCCAGAATTTATACTAACTATGACAAACTTGTAACAGACTCCGGTAAAGCTAGTTAGTATATTAGATTGATATGCGACGGAGTATTTTTCCGTCAGCTCGTTGCTGCGCGTCTCTCTCTCTCTCTCTCTCTCTTACCTGATCGAGAGACGCGATGCCGCTAGCACAGTTCTCCTTACTTATATGGAATTTAACTTTCCCAGTTAAATTTATTAGGAAATATATATATCTTTTAATAAAATAAATAAGGACCGCGGAGGCGTCGGGGTAAGCAACAGGATAGGCTTTTTATAGCGTGCAACTTATATCAGACAAAATAATATTTTATGATTAAAATATATTTATTAAAAACAATGAAGTAAAGATACAAAATAATATATGAACGCGAATGATTTAATATGCAAACGTAAGCAATATAAAAGTGTTTAAATCAAACGGAGAAATATTCTCTAGAAAGAGATAGCAATAGGGAGGGACGCGACGCGAGCTAAGATACAACGTACGCTCGAACACACGACAGTTGTTACAACGCCAGAAGTCTCTTCGAGGTAAGAAACTTCTGGTTAACAAAACCTTAATAATAACTTACGATATCGCGCAGAGGCCTCTTATCTCGTGTAGCAAACGACGACCGACGTTGACCAACAGCAACGATATATATTTCGCCTGAACGCTGTGGCTCGTGTATCCAGCCCAACGGTGGAAACAATTTCCCAGTCGCTGCAACTCCTCGTGAACAGCCAACACAGGTTGAACGCAGCCTGGATACGATGCACGTGCGAATTTCGACCGGAGATCTCCTTTTCCTTTTTCTCACACAAAATTATGAACGGCACTACACCAGCGAATTGCTTAATAAGTACGAACGATCAAGCAAAGATGCGCGCTTGTAGGCCGTTGAATCAAGTCTGAAGCGCCGCGGCTTCTCTTCCTTCTCGTGTGCGTCGATTGACGCCTTATAACACTAGTATATGACGGCGCTCGTGACAGCACCCCGAGTTAAATTAATTACAGCAGCGCGCGAGATTCGAACACGGTAGAATACCGTGACAATACATGTTAAAAATAAAGAACATAGAGCATATCAAAATTATGAATGAAAAACAAATGGATCTAAGCGATTTAATTTTAGGTTCTGAAATATTTTTAAATGGAGTAAATAGAGTATTTTATATTTATATAATTTGTGATATAATACATTTAAATATCGATAATTTAAAATTAAAAATTTTTTTTTTAGAAAAAAGAAGATGACATTGATTAATTTAAATAATTCATTAAATTAAATTTTTTAAAATATTGAAAAAATATATATAATAACTTGTTGAATTCAAGAATAATTAAAAAAGTATTAATAATTTTATTATAATTTATTATTATATATATATTATTCTTTTTTTTATCATTTAATTATATTAAAAATTATAGTTTTTAAAAAAAATAAACATATTTGGAAGAGTACTTTACTTATACCTAATTTTAAATACTTATGCTTAATTTAAAAATTTTTTTTTAAAGATAAAATTATTTTATTAAAAATTTATGATTTAAAATATTAAATTTAATAATAAAAATATATATATAATATATATATCCTTTTTTTAGAGTTGACACAATCACATCGAAATTATAATGAATAATTCATTTATATGTTCAATTTGTCATTTAACATATTCAAGCGAAAATTATCTTAAAATTCATGTGGAAGAAAAACATAAAATAAATACTGTAATTTGTAATATTTGTGGATTAATCAATAAAAATAAAAAACATTATATAAGACATATAAATAATCACGATAAAAATAAAAAAGAAAAATATAATTGTAAACAATGTGAGAAATCATACAGTAGATTGGATCATTTAATTAGACATTCAAAAAGTCACGATGATACATATTTGAATATTTGTAAATATCGTGGAAAAGGTTTCCATAGAATAGATCGTTTGAAAAGACATATTAAAATACACAATTTTGTAAGTAATAAATGAAAATATTCATCATTTTATATATATATATATATATATATATATATATATATATATATATATATTACAATTAAATATATTTTATCAATTTAAATCATTCATAAATAAACTATAATGAAAAAATTATTTTCAGAAGGATATAAATAAATAAATTTGTAGAGATACTACCAAAGACGCGTTAGGTCTTTTCATTAATGGAAGCCTTCACCAGTAGCCATAAAAATCATTTTGTTTTATAATTTATGTTTTATTTAATTTTTTATATTATTTTGAATCATTTAAAAAATTGTTTTTTATAATCATTCTAAAATGTAAAATATATTAAATAAAAATATATTATAATAAAAAAATTTTTATATAAAACAATGCATAAGTGTTATATTTTATATTGAAATGATAACTATAATGGGGGTTGGCGAGTGGAACGAGCAGGGGGGTACCCCCCCTAGTATATATATATATATATATATATATATATCCCTAACTGTTATTTCTGGGACGTAAAAATGATATATAACAGTTATTTCTGGGACGAAATTTGGAACCTAACTGTTAATTCTGGGACGCGGATTAGGTATATAATTATTAAGTTTATCGCTCTGGAGCAACTCCCCGGGACGCGGGTAGACGCGGATAGAACACAACCATTACTTCTATGATACAAAATTAAAATATATTTGTCATTTATGAATACTTTATCATAACAACCTTTTTCAAAGGGATGCGTTTTCACGACATTTTGTCTTAAAATATACTACTGCAATACTTGTAGATAAGTAAACATTTCCACGACAATGACACTACAACGTTACATTTTTAACATTTTTTGTATACATTTCCACGACAGTGAGATAAATCAGCCTCATATTCTTCAGTTGAAGCTTTCGAATACATTTTCAAGACATTAAAGATAAACTCATTACTAACTACATCTTATGCACTCACTTCCATGACGGTAATATGAATCACCCGGTCATTCTGTAGTTAAAATTTTCAAATTAGATAATTTTTAAGATTGCAAAAAACTTTTGAACTTATTTTCGCGACGGTAAAGTTAAGAAGAATATCATTTACTGTACGCACTTTCACGAAAGTAAGGTGAATTAGCTAGTTATTCTGTAGTCAAAATTTTCAATATAGATAATTTTTTGAGGTTATACAAAGCTTTTGAATTTATTTTTACGTCAAAAGAGAATATCATTAATGATAATATTTTTTGTACGTCTTTCCAGGGCAGAGAGATGAATCAGCCCAATATTCCTAATTTAATACTTTAGAATTAAATAATTATTGAAGTTATACGAAACTTTTAAATATATTCCCACTAAATTAGAAATATGCAGATTATTATTAGTAACTGCATTTTCTCTACGCCATTTGCGAAACTAAGGTAAATGATCCCAATATTCTTGATTTAAAATTTTCAAAATCATACAAATCTTTAAATATATTTCTCCTGCAGTGTAGATAAAGAGAGTATCATCGCTTACTAAATTTTCTGCATGCACTTTCACAACAGTTTGAGATAAATTAACTAATCATTCTTCATTAAAATATTTGTATTGATAAATAATTTCTCTGGATATATGAAACTTTAAAATACATTTTTACCTTAGTAGAGAAAAGAAGATTTTTTTTTTGTCGATGCTAATCAGCGACTGAGCTCGTAAGTGTGTTGGTGAACAAAGCACATGTAATGTACAATGGTGCTTGTATCAATTGGCTGAGAGCGGGATTCGAACCCTAAACCTCGAGATTACGATTCCAACGCTCTACCGACCGAGCTACAGACCGGCTCTGAGAGAGATAAGAAGATTATTACACCAAAATGAATCAACTAGTAATTCTGTATTCATAATTTCCGTAACAGATAAATTTTAAGGTATTACGAAACTTTCAAATACATTTTCACAACATTGAAAATAAGAATGTCATGGTTAATAACATTTTTTATGCGCGTTTCCACGACAGTAAGATAAAGCAGACAAATATAATACATTTAAAGTTTACAAATTATATAATTTATAAGGTTACACCAAACTTTTGAATACATTTCTACGATAGTAAAGATAAGAAGTTTATCATTATCAACCACATTTACTGCAGGATCTTTCACAAAAATAATTCGAATTGACGAGACATTTTGTACTTGAAATTTTCAAATTAGATAATTTTTAGAGTTGTACAAATATTTAAATAGGTTTTCACTACAATAATGATAAAGAGATTATTATTACTAACAAAATGTTCTGTAAGCACTCCTATGACATTAAGGTAAATTAGCTGATTATTCTGTAGTTAAAATTTTCAAATAAAATAATTTTTAAGATCGTACGAAATATTCTAATTCGTTTTCACGACAGTATAGATAAGGAAAATAACATTATAACATTTTTTACGCATTTTCAGAACAGTAAAATAAATCTGTCCGAAATTTTTATACAATACTTCTAAATTAAATAATTTTTCAACTAGCAATAATCGCACCTCGGTAGACCCTCATTGGTTACGATATCGCCACTGCGCAAATTTTTTAAGAGCGTCAGCGGTGTAATCGGCTAAGGCACACGCCTTATACGGTCTCTACACTTTCGCTCTGAGCGATCGGCGGTTCGATTCCCGGTGAAAACACTTGAAATTTTTTTCAGGCTTTTTTCATCGGAAAAAGAATCCCCTAGTGCGATGGGTAAATGTTCCTGGCGTGGGTTTCCTCCAGGGGGGGTTTTCCCTATGTCACAGACCTTAGGTCTGGGCAAATGCGGAAAATTCCACCTACCGTGGAAATTTACTTACGACTGTTCTTGGAGCGCGGCAGTCCATGATTTCCCGGGTATTGGATAGTAATTAAGTTAGGTAAATAAAAAACGAGGTTCAGATAACAGTTCAAGATAATAAATAGTTAAAGTGTTGGATACATCCCCACACAGAGGTGGTGCAGGATATATAGCAGATAGGCTGGGAATACCAGGGGCCACTAGGGCAAAATAAAAAAAAAATAAAATAAAATAATTTTTAAAGTTATACCAAACTTTGAAATACATTTTCAGAATAGTATAGATATGAAGATTATTTTTACTGACTACATTTCCGCTACGCACATTACAACAGTAACATAAATCAGCGCGACATTCTTAATTTGAAAATTTTAAATTCAATGATTTCCCAGATTATACAAGACTTTCAAATACATTTTCACTACAGTACAAATGAAAAGATTATTTTAACTACATTTTTTGTAAGCACTTTCACAACAGTAAAATGAGTCAGCCAGATATTCTGTATTAAACTTTGAAACTAAATAATTTTGGATTATACAAAACTTCAAAATATATTTCCACGAAAGAAAATATAAGGAGACTATTATTACCTACTATATTTTTGGGTGCATTTTCATCAGAATAAGGTTAATCGATTAGATAGTCTGTATTTAAAATTTATAAATACATTTTCACTACAGTGGAGATGAGTAGATTATTATTACCATCTACATTTCACATATGCACTTCCAGAATAGTAAGATAAATAAGCTTCGTATTTTTTATTTAGAATTCCTAAAATTAATAAATGCCAAGGTTATACAAAACTTCTACATAAATCCTTAACATAGTAATAACAGAAAGATTTTCATTACTAACTATATTTTCTATACGCACTTTTATGGCAGTTCAATTTATTTTCACTACAGAACAGATGAAAAGACTACATCACAATAACCTATTTTTTTGTAAACACTTCCACGGCAGTAAGATGGGTCAGCCCAAAATTCTTAATTTAAAATACTCAAGTAAAAAAAATTTTCAAGGTAATACAAAACTTTCGAATACATTTCCGCTACAGTACATCTAAGGAAATTGTTACCATAAGTACTTTATTCATTTATTCAAATTACATCTGTTTCTATGTCTAAATGTGTGCGTTGAAATCTGTATGTCTGCATGTCTGTATGAGAGAGTTGTAACATGGCGATTTGCATGTCAGTGAGGCGCGCATAGACAAGATGGCAGAAGGAAACGAAACGCCGATTAGATGCTAGCACACACACGAGCGCACGACTTGTATATGTATATATGCGGTAGGAGCACACCGCTGAGCCGGCAACTATAACACATAACTGAGCCTGGGTCTTAGGAGACCTTCTGTTCTTTTTTTTGTGGCGCGCGCAGCGCCGGCAGAGAGAAGAAGGCGACGCCGTCGCCATTGTTCCTTCTGTCGTTAGAGAAGCCGCGCGTTATATATCATTGCTCGAAGTTACTTTTTTTTTGTTTGTGCACGCTATAGGATATTAACGGCCGTCACTGGTGGACTGGCGTTATTTGACTCGTTGCGTAGAGATATTTTTATAGCCGTTTGAGTGAATGCGTGAGCTTAGATTACTTAAGCTATAGTTGTATTCACGACATTGTTGCGGCGCGTGTGTGTGTCGCGGCATTGACACGGGCCGTGGATCGCCATTCGGTTAGCCCGTTTTTTTTATCTTTATAGCTTCTCCCCTATTCCAGCGTGTCTTGTCCTTGTGTTTTTTTCTTGTGTGCGCCGGCGAATAGCACTCACCCGTGGACTAGCCTTCTTTTTGCCATCCTCCAGCTAAACTATCTAGCTACCGGCGTCGCGGAAACGATTCGCGACTGGCGCCCTTGTATCACAGCGCAGTGTCCAACCCAGTTAATTGTATCTTGTCGTGTTTTTGTTTAATGAACCTCCGTACTTACTACCTCGTGATTGAACACTGTTTTTTTTATTTACGTGCGTCCGACATAATCCCCACGGACGTCACACAGTTATATAAGCTTTAACAACACATTTACAGTGGAGTCACTCTAATTATTCCACATTTCTTCTCTTTAATCATAAAACCTGCTACACTCTAATTCCTATTCTTCTTCAAATATTCTTCTCCATAATCTGTCCTGTACTGATCTATCCCTTATCATTCTTTTTTCCTCTCCGTACTTTTTTACGGTCCTATATTTCACTCTCTCTCTCTCCCTTCTCTTTCTTGTTTTTTCCATACTATCAGGGCCCATCAATTACCACACCTTTACTCATCCTACCTCTTCTAAATTTCTTTAACAGCCAATTTCATTTTTTTACATCTTCAAATATCATCCATTCTATATTTTCACTTGCTTCCAGCATTTCTACCAGCCATTTTGCATTACCTACATCTTTCTCTATCTATTCGTCTAGCTTCTTAAGGCTCTTCTTTCGTCTTTTCAATACCAACAGTTTCTCCTTTCTATATGTTCTAACAATGTATGATATAATTTTCCCTTCTTGGCACTTATACTCTCATCCTATTTTCTTTCATCAATCATCTCACCTTCACTCAACTCCATTTCCATTTCTCTCTCTATTTTATTTTAAAATTTTACCTCAAACTAAATTTAATTTTAGTATTCTAATTTGTGTGCCTCTCTATGTAAACTGATTATTGGTGAAACGAACATTTGAAATATGTTATTGTATAAAAACATTTCCACCACAGTAATAACTACAATGTTACGAACGAAAAAAAATAAAATAAAACAATGTTACGAATAAATGCAACATCAGTATTGGGAGACTTGGAAGCCTCCAATCCTTTGTATATTGTTCTTTCGATTATCAATACTTGTAACATGAATATTCAATATAAGAGAAATGATGTGTTTAGTAAATAAGACTGTGGAGAAAATAAACATTTCAACAAATACTTCTACTGTTATAAAAAGCATTTCATCTACTTGCGCTGGTAGAGAAATTATAATAAAAATGACTATTAAAAAAATTTACACATATTTTTGTACATAACAAGCAAAAGCTCACTGGCTAATGATGATGCACTCTTTCATTACGATAACTACATTTCCACGAAACTAACGATCATCAAAAGTATATTGCCGTTCATATTGCAATGGGGCTATTATTTTAGCATATCAGCTATTTTAACTTGTGAGGAATATTAAGTTCCTATTTGTTAGAAATTCTTCGTCGTGCAATGCTATACGTAGTCATAATTAACACTTTAAAGCCAGGATAAAGTAGAAAGACATTTCCACAACAGCAACAATTGACAAAATCATAATCATTCTGAAGAGCCGTGTTTGAACATATGAATTATTCAAATCATGCTTATTTTATATTGTACTTTAGAAGTTTATAGTATTCTTAGTTACTGAAGGCGTAATAATGTATTCACTCTATAGGGAGAGATAAATAACCCGTTCTTAATGAAATATCTTAGCTATTCTGAAAATCAAGTCATAGACTATTAGTAGTGTTAAAGAACGTAAAGCGAACATTTAAAATATGTTATTGTATGGAAATATTCACACGACAGAAATAATTACAATGCTAGAAATAAATGCAACATCAGGATTATAAGACTTGGAAGCCCCCAATCATTTGTATATATTTATTTCGATTATCAATACTTGTAACAAGTACATTCAATATAAGGGAAATAATATGTTTAGTAAAACAGACAAAAAAGATCTACTTGCAGTAGAGAAAAAATGATTATTAAAAAAAAATTGACACATATTTATGTATACAGCAACCAAAAGCTGGCAAGCTAATCGTAATGCAACCAGTTATGACAATAATTATATTTCTACGATAGTAACGATTATCAAAAGTGTTCATATTGGAATAAGGCTATATATAAGCATGTCAACTATTTTAAGGTATATGAAATATTATGTTACTATTCTTCAAAAATGCTCATCTGTGAAAAAGCTTACGCAGTCATAATCGACACATTATTGCCAGGATAAAAAAGACATTTCCACGACAGGAAAAATTCTCAAATTTAGAATGACTCTAACGGTTTGCGATTGGACATATATTTTATTCAAATGATGTTTTATTTATAATATATTTAGAAAATTTATAGTATGTTTATCTATTACTGACGTGATAAACCATTTAATCTATAAAAAGTAACAGACAATCAGCTTTTTATCAAATGCCTTCGTTTTTCTGAATGACAGGTCATAGACTATCAGTAGTGTAAAAGAACATAAAGCGAATATTTAGAATATGTTATTTTAAGAAAACATTCCCACAACTATAATAATGACAATGTTAGGAATTAATGCAACATCAGGATTGGTAGACTTAGGGGCCTCCAATCATTTGTATATATTTATTTCGATTATCAATACTTGTAAGATGTTAATTCAATATAAGGGAAATAATATGTTCAGTAAATAAGTCAAAAAAAAGCTCTATTTTTTAGTAGTGGAAAAATGACTATTAAAAAAGAAATTGATTTATTTTTGTATACAACAGGTATAAGCTGACAGGCTAATCATTATGCAAACAGTTAGCAGGATAATTACATTTCCACGACAGTAACGATCATCAAAAGTGTATTACTGTTCATATTGGAATGAGGCTATATATAAGCATGTCAACTATTTTAATCTATTAGTAATATTAAGTTTCTATTCTTCAAAAATGCTCATCTGTGAAATAGCATTCTCAGTCTTAATCGACACCTTACTGCCAGGATGAAGAAGACATTTCCACGACAGGAAAAATTCTCAAATTAAGAATGACTCTAACAATTTGCGATTGAACATATATTTTATTCGAATCATGTTTTATTCATAATATATTTGAAAAATTTATAGTATGTTCATCTATTACTGACGTGATAATGTATTTAATCTATAAAAAGTAACGGACAATCAGCTTTTTATAAAATGCCTTCGTTCTTCTGAATGACAGGTCATAGACTATCAGTAGTAATAAAGAACATAAAGCGAATATTTAAAATATGTTATTTTGAGAAAACGTTCCCACAACAATAATAACGACGATGTTAGGAATCACTGCAACATCAGGATTGGTAGACTTAGGGGCCTCTAATCATTTGTATATATTTATTTCGATTATCAATACTTGTAAGATGTAAATTTAATATAAGCGAAATAATATGTTCAGTAAAAACGGCAAAAAAGACGACCTATTTTTTAGTAGTGGAAAAATGACTATTGAGAAAAAAAATTGATATATTTTTGTATACAACAGGTATAAGCTGGCAGGCTAATCGTAATGCAAACAGTTAGCAGCATAATTACATTTTCACGACAGTAACGATTATCAAAAGTCTATTACTGTTCATATTGGAATGAGGCTATATATAAGCATGTCAACTATTTTAATCTATAAGAAATATTAAGTTTCTATTCTTTAAAAATGCTCATCTGTAAAATAGCTTACTCAGTCATAATCGACACCTTACTGCCAGGATGAAGAAGACATTTCCACGACAGGAAAAATTCTCAAATTAAGAATGACTCTAACAATTTGCGATTGAACATATATTTTATTCGAATCATGTTTTATTCATAATATATTTAAAAAATTTATAGTATGTTCATCTATTACTGACGTGATAATGTATTTAATCTATAATAAGTAACAGACAATCAGCTTTTTATAAAATGCCTTCGTTCTTCTGAATGACAGGTCATAGACTATCAGTAGTAATAAAGAGCATAAAGTGAATATTCAATATATGTTATTTTAAGAAAACATTCCCACAACAATAATAATGACAATGTTAGGAATTAATGCAACATCAGGATTGGGAGACTTAGGGGCCTCCAATTATTTGTATATTTTTCTTGCGATTATCAATACTTGTAACATGTACATTTTATATAAGCGAGATAATGTGTTTAGTAAAAAATACAGAAAAGAAGATCTACTTGCAGTAGTGGGAACATGACTATTAAAACAAAAAATTGATTTATTTTTGTATACAACAAGCATAAGCTGGCAGGCTAATCATAATGCAACCAGTTAGTACGATAATTACATTTTCACGACAGTAACGATTATCAAAAGTGTATTTCTGTTCATATTAGAATGAGGCTATATATAAGCATGTCAACTATTTTAATCTATATGAAATCTTTAGTTTCTATTCTTTAAAACGCTCATCTGTGAAATACCATTCGCAGTTATAATCGACACATTACTGCCAGGATAAAGAAGACATTTCCACGCCAGGAACAATTCTTAAGAGCAGGCCGGATTCGCTATCCTTGTCTAATTGAGATTTTCGTTATTTACTCAAGTATTAATCGGTGTATCTGGAAATTGAAGGTTAAGCGCAATAGATATTATTATTACAAATATGTATGCACAAGAAAACAAAAATCTACCGATTTGTTTTTAAGAAAAGTAAGGAACGCGAAAATATTATAAACATAAACTTTCACCTCGGCGTTCCTTACTTTTCTCAAAAACAAAGCGGTAGAATTTTTATTTCTTGTGCATAAATGTTTATTATAATAATATCTATTGCGCTTAACCTTTAATTTGAAGATACACTGATTAATAGTTGAGTAAATAACAAAAAACTCAATTGCTACTCGGTCGGTATCAGGTTCTACTCCGGCCTGCTGTTAAAATTAGAATGATTCAGGCGGATTGCGTTTGAACATATATATTATTCAAATCATGTATAAATTATAATATACTTAATAAAATTATAGAATGCTTATTTATTACTGACGCGATAATGTATTTACTCTATAAAAAGTAACAGACAATCAGCTTTTTATAAAATGCCTTCGTTTTTCTGAATGACAGGTCATAGACTATTAGTAGTGTAAAAGAACATAAAGCGAATATTTAAAATATGTTATTTTAAGAAAACATCACGAAAAAACTTTTGAACATGAAATTCGCTCGAATGTTGTCTGTGAATTTAATTTTATTAATACTGAAATAATTGTAATATCCTCCTTGAAAAAAGATTAGACTCAAATTGAGTTGATATTCCCCCAGAAGAAATGAAATTGAGAACCAATTTTATATGCGCTCGATACACTCTCAAGTACGTACGTTACTACAATTCGAAACGTAATGAGTAGCTTTCATATTCAGAGTTGATCGGGTTTTAGCTTTAACTCGAGCTGTAAAAGGTAAACAAAATAACTGAAAAGAGTTTGAAATCGGACTTGCTATATTTTTATTTTCTACATCGAGGATTAATTGAGAACTAAACAAACTGGTTGTGAATATATATCACATTTTGTATTCAATTTGTGCTTAAGAAAAGTCGAACTTGATTTTGGTACGTGAATAATAAACAAATATTTTGAACTATGACTTATTTTTATCCTCAACATTATTGATGTAATCATATCGTCTATTTAGATTACAAAAGATTTGCAAGTATGTACGTGAACTATATTTGTCTTATTAAAGAGTTTAATTAAATAACTATAAGACGTTTATCATTAAATTTGTTATCACGAGAGGTAAATTATGTTAATTAAATCAGTTATTTTACTTAAATGAATACAGTAATAGTTTAAGGTTAAAGTGTGTGGTCAATCACATAAAAATTTATATTATATATTGTTCAAAAATAGTGCTAATTCTCTTAAAACTAGAATAGAAAATAAATCTCCTATTTTCATTTAAATTTCATTGCAATTTCTATCTCTTCATAACTTTTGAACGGTAAAATAAAGATGTGATCACTCTTCGAGAAATTAAGATTAAAGTGAATAAAAATAACAGAAAAAAATGGTAATCTAAACATAAAATATAGAAATCAAAATTCAATAATTATTTCAATTAGAAATGAGTAAATGTAAATTAAATTCAGCTTAAATAAAAAATTAGAATATTATTTAAAAATGAATTGAATACAATAACTCTAAACCCAATCGAAAGAATTAACGAATTAATTGAAGAAAAATTAAATTTTTTATATCATTGAACCAAGAATGATTATTTCGCCATACTTTTTTTTACAAAATTCAGGAGCTTTCAAAAACTCTCCACATCTGTGTATTTTATTCATTAGTCATAGAAAATAATTAAGAAAACTAGCTGTAAAAACCAAATCATCCGATTTTTTTCGCATTGTACATCAAAAAGTCAATTTATTAAATTGGAAAAATATTTCAATGATTTGTCTATTACTAAATAGTACATTATGCAATTAGAGAGAAATAAGCTTTGCACCCGAATTGCATTAAGTGCTTTATTTCCACCTCAACTGTAGCCGCTTTGTTAACTTAAAAAAAAAACAATATTATTAGATAAAGATAGAAATTAGATTTTTTAATACAAATTATCAATGATATATTTTTTATTTTGCTAAAAAATCTTTTTTCATATGTAAAAATGTTAAAATGTTATATACAACTAATTTTTTCCTGTAAAATTAGAAACTTATAAAATTGAATGGATTGTTGACTTTTTTCAAAATAAAATATTGATTTTTTATTAATATTAAAATATTTATCAACAAAAATTTATTTGAAAAGTGAAAAAATTATAATTTACTTTTTGCATAATGTACTATTTCTTGTTTTTTTTATAAATAAGCCCAATAAGGATAGCGTCCAAAAATGAACTAAAATTTTCGCATTTTGAAAAAAAAATTTTTTAATATTGAAAAATTGACTGAGTTATGGCAATCATAGAACTGCAATTTATTTTTAATTTTATACGCTATCTTCTCATTTAATATTATACAGATTTCAGGCTTACAGAAAAAAAATTGTTGCCCAAGTCATGATTTGTATATACGGGATATCGAAGTTGTTTAAAATAATTTTTGCTTTTTTATTTTATTGATATCTTTTTAAATTCATTATTTAAGTATATGTAATGATTTTTCCGCACTAAAGCTATGTTGATACAATACTTTTTGTTAAAATAAAAATTCAATTAAACTTGTTATTCTTTTATGAACTTTGAATCAAAATTAGATGTCAAGCTCGATAAATCTAACCTCAAAATATTATATATCCAAAGATTGTTTGTAACTTTTTATGTATAATGTTTTGGTAAATTTTTTTAACTTGTCCGCACTCGAGATTAATATTGCAAACTTTCTTACAGTAGCAAAAAAATTTGATTTGAGGCACCCTTTATTAATAAGTTTTAAATGAAAATATTATTAAGAAGAAGGAAACTCCGTCATGCTGTTAATGCATAAATAAATATTCTCATAATTTTTTCATCAAATACTTTTTTCAATCAAACGGAATTAATTTTTTCATACTTGCAAATATATTGTAATCAAATAGACGATACGTTTACATCAATAATGTTGGAGATGAAAGTAAGTCATCGATGAAAATGTTTATTGATTATATACGCACGAAAATTAATTTCAAGTTCTTTCGAACGCAAATTAAATACTACATTTGTTATATGTACACAAACAATTTTTTAGTTATCAATTAATCATCGATGTGGAAACTAAAAATATAGCAAGTCTGATGCCAAACTCTTTTCAATTATTTTATTTAGTTGTTTCAGTTCGAGTTGAAGCCAAAACCCGATCAACTCTGAATATAATGACTATTCATTTCTCTCGAACATAATCGATGTACATACTTAAGAATGTTTTATGATCTATACAGACAGTATGTTAATATCAGATACGGATGAACGTAAAAACAAATCATGAACGAAAATACTAATAGTTCATTAACACATTAAAATTGATTTCTATTCTTTTCGAACACAAATTATGTTCAAAAGTTTTTCCGTGATTCCCATAACAATAATAACGACAATGTTAGGAATCAATGCAACATTGGTAGACTTAGGGGCGTCCAATCATTTATATATATTTATTTCGATTATCAATACTTGTAAGATGTAAATTCAATATAAGGGAAATAATATGTTCAGTAAAAAAGACAAAAAAGAAGATCTATTTTTCAGTAGTGGAAAAATGACTATTGAAAAAGAAATTGATATATTTTTGTATACAACAGGTATAAGCTGGCAGGCTAATCATTATGCAAACAGTTAGCAGGATAATTACATTTCCACAACAGTAACGATTATCAAAAGTGTATTACTGTTCATATTGGAATGAGGCTATATATAAGCATGTCAACTATTTGAATCTATAAGAAATAATAAGTTTCAATTCTTCAAAAATGCTCATCTGTGAAATAGCTTACTCAGTCATAATCGACACCTTACTGCCAGGATAAAGAAGACATTTCCACGACAGGAAAAATTCTCAAATTTAGAATGACTCCAAAGGTTTGCGATTGAACATATATTTTATTCGAATCATGTTTTATTCATAATATATTTGAAAAATTTATAGTATGTTCATCTATTACTGACGTGATAATGTATTTAATCTATAAAAAGTAACGGACAATCAGCTTTTTATAAAATGCCTTCGTTTTTCTGAATGACAGGTCATAGACTATCAGTAGTGTAAAAGAACATGAAGCGAATATTTAAAATATGTTATTTTAAGAAAACACTCCCACAACAATAATAATGACAATGTTAGGAATTAATGCAACATCAGAATTAGTAGACTTAGGGGCCTCCAATCATTTGTATATATTTATTTCGATTATCAATACTTGTAAGATGTAAATTCAATATGAGGGAAATAATATGTTTAGTAAAAAAGACAAAAAAGAAGACCTATTTTTCAGTAGTGGAAAAATGACTATTGAAAAAAAAATTGATATATTTTTGTATACAACAGGTATAAGCTGGCAGGCTTATCATAATGCGAGTAGTTAGCAGGATAATTACATTTCCACGACAGTAACGATTATCAAAAGTGTATTACTGTTCATATTGGAATGAGGCTATATATAAGCATGTCAACTATTTCAATCTATAAGAAATATTAAGTTTCTATTCTTCAAAAATGCTCATCTGTGAAATAGCTTACTCAGTCATAATCGGCACTTTATGAAAACACACAATCGAAACCTATGAAATTCGAAAGGTCGGCATTGCTTAAGATGCTTCTTGATTGATCTCTACTATCCCTTTCAGAAGCCATCGAGAGCACTGTGGGTCTCAAGAATTAATTAGTTACTATTTCATTTTTGTAACACACATTGTAATTTTGCATTGAAACGGAAGCAATCCAGCCACCGTATTTAGATACAAATCGTGCGGGGGACTTTCTCCACTTCATTTCGCGTGCTTGGTATTTATTAAAGTAATACTGGCCTTGCGCATCAGAATTTCTTTCTTTTTCTGTCCTTCTTTGTGTACAATCAAAGATTCCTTGATATCATGTTCGCTGCACACGCCTAAACCTATCTAATAGCGCAAGACGCCATTTTGTTCGCGCGAGACGACATTTCAATTGCTCGTCTTCAATATTCAATTGCGCAATAATTGTTCCATATTATTTTTCAAGAAGAAAGCCCCTTTCACACTATTCCTCATACTGAATAAATAACCTTTTGCCCCCTTTGCGACTGCTCGTCCGCGCCCACTGCACCGCTCAATCGCTCTCCTTCAGGGAGCACACACTCGGGTGACGGGAACGCCCTAGGATCACTAGGCAACGCATTTGAAGACATTGTTCCCAGCAATTCGCCCACCACGTTTCAGTTAAATACTGATAATGCTAATACCGATAGCAGTCAAAAATCATTTTCTAGTTTTAGGCAAAAAACTACTCATAGCTTTGATCAAAATAGAATTCTATTCACCAAGCCATCGCCCCACGCGCCCTTAAGCGAAAAAACGGTCCCCAGGGAGGCTTATGAAAAAATGGAAAAAACACTAAATAATAAAATCAAATCTTTGCAAAGTTTGTATAACGAACAAATAAATCTTCTAATACAACAAGTAGAAGCACTTAAAATGCTCGTTAAACGTCAAGCTGAAAGTCAAAACTTAAATAATATTCCAACGTTACAAACAAATTTAAATTCTGAGTTTCTCGAAAACTCTGACAATCAAAATAATTTTGACCTCCTATCGGCCTCTCTGACGACGCGTAGACAGACATCTCATGCCACAGAACAAAGACCAATATCAAACACAACAACAGACAATAGAACCTTTTCAAATTTTAATCCTCCTTCAACAGTCTCGATTACACAGCAAAATCCAAATCTAACCACCTTTAATCCGCAAATACAAACAATCAGACAATCACATACCAATCGCTCAATAACCTTACCAACACATAATATTTATACACAAGACAATCACATCCAACCTCTAACCATAGCTAATATGAGACTTAAGCCTATAACGATGCCCTTTTGGCAACACGGTCCGGTGACGTGGTTCGAGATGTTTTAATACCAACTCGCGCTGCAAACATAACGGACGATAATATTAAATTTGCTGACATCATGCCTAACCTCAATAATAGCATAATAAATGAAATATCTAATAGCATTAAATTGTTAAGGCCTAATTTTCGTTACGTCGGTTTAAAAGACATTTTATTAAAAAAATATACGCAGTCCGAAGACACTATTCCGATACTATTCCGCGGTTGCCAGATCGGAACGAAGAAGCCGTCGAAGTATCTTAATGAACTGATGTATGTAGCATGGGGACAGATGCCACGCGCGGCTATTTTAAAAGGATGGAAAGTGAATTTGCCGGGTAATATTTGCCGATTGAGAGAAGATCTCACGCCCGAGAACGAAACCGCGACAGTGGAGCTCGCCGACAGGATCTATGACGATACATTACAAAATTAACAATACCGGGCGATATCCTTTAATTTCGCGATAATTACAGCTCCAATCACAACATCTTTCTATCAGAATTCCAACAATATATCGCGCAGATGAAACCGGTCCCGGTAACACCTGGGAATCCCACTAAGCCATTCGTCTTTAAAGATCTGACTACTTGCACGCACGTATTTCAAAAAATCAGGGCCGTAAAACCTTCATTAACACAGCCTTACACTGGTCCATTTAAAGTCATCTCTCGACATAAGGATGGACGCACATTCACGCTAGAAAAAAACGATAAGCACGTTGTAGTTAACGCAGAACGTCTTAAACCAGCTTACTTTCTAGCAGAGGAGTATAATGACTCGGACGCAAACACGAATATTAATGTGCACGGAAGCTCACTACAGCAGTTCCTCTCACCCAAACTCAACATACCCTCAAACACAACGGTACGTAAACTCGTTGATGACGTGGAAGGTCAGGGTTCGCAACGTCCACCTTCTGGTGCATTTAATAATAACGTGCAGAATAATAACTGCGAAACAAACAAATCATCGACACAACAGTCCACTCATGAAAACTGTGATATTAGCCCAGAGGATGAGATCTTGCGAACTCCACCTTCTTATATTAATGACACTGCACACAGTGCAAATGAGACACATGGCCTAGAGCCATTACAAATCACAGAACTCCAACACGTTGCTGAGCCACAAATCATAATACACAAAGCACTAATACATCAGAGTGATGACAGGGACCAGTTGTCGCCCGGGGGGGATGATTGCAGCCCCAGCAACGATACTAACATCTTAGATAAAAATGCACTTCCACAACTAACTCAATCTAATCAAATCATTAACACACCGGAATGCATTGAGACCTCAGAGACCCCTACCATTAACCAGGGCGACACATCTTCCTCTGCTGCCCCTCATCAACTTCCTTAGCTCCTAGAAAGAAAAAATTTATCCCCAACATACTAAGAAGGAAAAAGCTTAACTCTATTGCAACGGTAGATAGGAAAGTAGGTAAAGAAGTAAAAACTAATGACAAAATTTCGGTTAAATACACATGTAAATCCTCGCACTCATTACCAAAATTATACAAAGAGCGCAAGCTGAACATCTCCAGAAAACTGGAGGAAATTAAACTCCTCCTTACAAGTTATTTCCCATCAACTAAGTCAAATTATTCATCTGTTCTCTAGCTCCTGTGGGTCCAGCTTGCCACGAAGTCATGACTTCTCTTAGCAGCTGAGTCAAGATCCAGGATGTTCATGCGGAGATCGCTCGGTTCCAAGAAACGATCCTGCGCGCCATTGAGGCGGCTCCGGAGGGTTCGCGACACCCTCTTCGCAAGGCGGAGATGATGCTCTCCACATTTAGGGTGGAGTATGTGAGGACTCTCACCCAAACCATCAACGCTGTTACGCGCACTTCTCAACGCACTTACCCGTGTACTCCACCCACCATGATCGGCGTCTCCCCACCCTCTTCGCGGGTGACCAGCATGTATGTGATTTACTGATTTATAACATGCCCAAGGTAACTATCAAGGCTTTAGGCAGCATGCTGCCCGCCCGCGGACAGGGTGGCTTTTACATCAACGCAATCTTCGTCAAGGGTTCTGGGTGTAGTGCGCGGGTGACTTGCGATAACCTCGAGTCATCAACGAGAATGTATTGCGACGCCATTTTGAATAAAATTTACTTTGAAAATAAGCATGAAGATGAGACACGCAGGAGAATTGTTAAGGTAGTGCCGTATAAGGATGTCCCAGATACCGCCAGCTCACTATTGGCGACGCAACTCACACAAGAGCATCCCCCTGCTTGTCTCGTCGCCATGCGTTTAGATCCTGTAATAACCTCCATTATTAAGTACTTGGACAATGATTCCAAGTTGGCTTTAATCACTGTATTCGAGGGACTGCGCGAGGTACAATACAAAATAGGCCATGTACACTTCGACTCGGGTAACGGGCGATACCGGTCGGCAAATGGACGGCGGAGAATGCTTGAGGACGCGCGCCAGTTTTATTTTTTAAGAATCACCATTAGAGAGTGGTGGCCCGTAGATGTATCTGACTTTCAAAAATTGTTGGAAATTAATATGGTTGACCCATCGGGTAGGAAGCAACGGACGCATCGCACGGACGTTGATTTATGCGGTGTGATTGCAACACCCACGGCACTCGAGACTATCTCACGATACTCCATTATGGGAAGGTTAATTATTAGTAAAACCACTGAGTTTTTTGAGAATCATGTGGGACTCCAGGGTGTCACGCAACTTGCCGTCCATGACAATTCAATGGTTCGTCTTGCTTGGAAGAAGCGCGATGAGGGTGCTCCCGACGAGTGCGTTATGATTCCATGGCTCAACCACCAAGCTACTACTATGCTCACATATGTAAGATTCGTGCAATGTCCACAATTACGGGTGGAATTTTTAATTCAGTTTATTCGCGAAAACTTCAGAATTTTAGAGCTTAGCCTGATGGATTGCGCCAACATCGATGAGAGGTTGAACATATGGCAGCTCCCTAAGAGGGTTTTCAATGAGCCTAACTCCTTGAGAGCCTTTCGCTTGGAGTATAACACTACGACCACGGAACCTCTGAACTTTGTTCATTAACCTGTCCTCCACAATTACCCTTTTCTTGTGGAGTTGAGCCTAAAAGGCAGTAGATTCCTGGAGCAAAATTTGCAAAACTATTTAAATCATGCTCCAGAGCTTCGTGTGGTCGACTACTCGGGCTTGGACATCCCCTAACGAAGATTGGACTTCTCTGGTCTGCGCCACCTGACCACCTTGATGCTGCCTTACCACCAAAGCATCGAGGACACCCTGGAGTCGCTTTGTATGCTCCAAGTACGTGACGTCACTATAACCAACATCTTGGGCAAAAATAACAAAGCGTTTAATTTTTTGGAACATTTTAGTAGATACTCTCTTTTTTGAAAGTATGTATGAAAATGTTATAAAAAGTATATACTTCTATAAAAGTACGTATTTTTATTAGAATAGGTTACATACTTTTTGAGATAGTAATTCAAATTTTACGGAACAATCAGTAAAAGTTTGAAGTTAATTTTATTTTTAATTATTCCTCAAATTCATAATTTGGTAATTATTTTCTTCCTAAAAAAAGATCCAAAATTAAGGTGAGCATCGGCTCTCCGCAGATTGGAAAGTTTTAGCTAACAAACTCAAAATATTATTACCTTTTATATCTGCGTTTCTGAAATTTGGGTAGGGGACCGCAGAATTAAGAAAAACGCCACCTAACAGTCGAATACGTAATTAATATCGAGTCAAATAATTTTTTCAATACTTAAGTTTCCAACTGTTAGGTAGCGTTTTTCTTAACTTTACGATTCCTTATCCAAATTTCAGAGACGCAGATATATAAGGTTATAATATTCCGTGTTTGTTTGCAGATCTGCAAATGTAAAAGTACGTATTTATATGGAAGTATATACTTTTTAGAACATTTTCATATGTACTTTTTTATAAACGAAGTACCTTTATACTGAAATATGTACTATAGTTAAAGTAAGTGATTTTTTGGAACACTTTAGTATGCACTTTTCAAAAAGTACAAACCTTTGAAAATCATATACTTCCAAGAAAGTGCATACTTTCTAAAAAAGCACGTACTAAAATTTTCCAAAAATGTACATACTTTAGATAAAGTACATACTTGAATTCCGGAAAACACAATGATTAAAAAAGTACGTGCTAAAGTGTTCCAAAAAAGTATGTGCTAAAGCTAAAGTACATACTTTTAAAATAAAAATTCTCATCAAAATGTTTTAAAAAAGTATATACTTGTTGACAAAGTACATACCATTCAAGAATTTTGTGTCGAAATATTCTTAAAAAGTACCTACTAAATTGTTCTAAAAAAGTATGTACTTAAGCTAAAGTATATACTTGAAGTACTTAAAGTCTGTACTTAAAGTACGTACTTCTTTTCAACAGGGCTAATCAACTTCACAGAACTTCTACTCCGTACCATGTGAATATAGGGAAAAAATTTAACGGAATAATAGAAGCATCACGGACTTTTTAAAATTGTATAAACAAATAGTTAATCAAAATTGAATTTAAAAGTTTAATTAAAATTAAAAGTACTGCCATGTAAAGTAAATTAAAAATATTACGAGAGGTTATTAAAGTATTAATAATTTTTTTAAACAAATATAATTTGACGCCGTCTATTCCGTAGTCTTTACTCCGTTGCATATATCGTGAGGGAATTCAAGGATACGGATTTGACGTTCTGTGACGTTTCATACCCTATTTTCCGCTCCATCTGATTTCACCCTAACGATGTTATTTCTTATATCTGTTCTTATAACTATTATTACTTTATTGATTAACAAAAACATTATAACGATGATAAATGTCACATTATTTTTATACTACTAATAATCTATTATGTGAATTTGATATAGACGAAGGTCACAGAGCGCTTATTTGCTATTATTCCTCATAGAGTAGATACATTAATTAGACAATGAACATGATTTGAAAAATACAAGTGTTGGAACCGTGATCGCTAGAATTATTATAACTTGATGATTGTTACTGTCGCGGAAAAGTCTTTCGACTTCATCTTAAGACTAACGTGTTTATTAAGACTATGTATAGCATCACACGAATAAGATTTCCTGATGAAAAGGAATGTAATATTCCACAGAGATTGAAATGGTTGATATGCTGAAATGTAGCCTCATTCCACTGTGAACAATAATACACATTCGATAATCGTTACTGCCATGAAAATGTAATTATTATTATAAAAGACTGGAATATTATTATTAGGCAGTCAGCTTTTGCTCTTTGCATATGTAACAATATGTGTGAACTTTTATTCTATTAAGAGGACGCTGTATCTCTCTATCCTTTTCTAATTAAAAAATGTAAATTTTTGGGAAAACTAGTTATTATTGATAGAAATTAAGGGTTGTCCGCTACTTGTTTAGTAAAAATTAATATTTTCTCTGATGAGGACCAACTAATTTTATTGCTTTTTTTTCAAGTAAAGTTTGACATACTTAAATAACGTATTCTCTAGCCTTACTTAGGATTTTGTAAGTATGTCAAACTTTACTCGAAAAAAAAGCAACAAAATTAATTGGTCCTCATCAGAGAAAATATTACTTTTTACTAAACAAGTAGCGGACAACCTTTAATTTCTATCAATAATCACTAGATTTTCAAAAAACTTACATTTTTCAATTAGAAAAGGATAGAGAGATACAGCGTCCCCTTAATCATTTTTATTCTACTGCAAGTAGATGAACTGTTTTTTAACAGTATAAGTATCTGCTAGGAAGCTTATCTTCTGCACGTTCTTTTATACTAAACACATAATTTCCCTTATATAGAATGTTGTTAAAAGCATTAGCAGTCTAAATAAAATAAACAAATGATTCAAGGCATACCAGTCTCCAAATTCTGATGCTGTATTTATTCCTAACATTGTAATTATTACTGTCATGGGAATGTTTTCATACAATAACATATTTTAAATATTCGCTTTATGTTCTTTTACACTACTAATAGTCTATGACGTGAAATTCAGAATAATAAAGCCATTTCATAAAAACTAGATCATCTGTTACATTTTATAGAGTAAATACATTATTACGTCAGTAATAAATAAGCATACTAGGATTTTTTTAAGTATACTAGCGGATAAACCCCCTGCGCGCAAGCGCGCCAGCCCCCATCTCGCTTCTGTAACTAAAAAAAAATATTAAAGATTTACAATTTTTTCGATAACTTTCATTTAAAATATCCAATAATTTTAATTATTCAAAAATTCTTTTCAGGTAAATGTTCAATTATTTTCTAATGAGATCAATCAATTTTGTAATAACTAATCAATTTTATGATAATACTCATCTTTTTATATTATAAAGTATTTTCTCTTCTGAAGAATATCATTGTTCAAGAATGGGTTAAAATCCATTTTTATGTTTAGAAATGTGAAAAAATATAGCTAAAGTAAGCGATAGTTTATTCGAATGTTAACAAATCGCGTAATTCTTTTTTTTTAATATATTATTTTTTTTTTTTGTTTTTGTTTTGCTTTCAATATATATTTGTAACGGGTTTTTTTTTAATTTTGACAGTTTCTTTTTAAACTTCAGTTTGACAGAAGCTCATTTAATTTATATTATTATACTATTAATTTTAAAATTAAACAAATAAAGTTTGTTATCAAGTGTTTTTTGAAATAGTGGCTGGAGAAGACAGTCAAACTGAGCATATTCCAAACGACGACAGCAACGACAGTTGCAATAAAATTTTAATAATTTTCAGCCAACTTTTAGTTAATTTCTACCTAACTTAAATTTTATCTGTCGTTTAGCTGAATTATAACAAAATTCATCTAAATTTTAGCTAACATTCAACTAATTTCAGCTTAATTCTAGCTAACTTTTAGCTGATTTGTAGCTAACTTTTTGCTAAATTTTATCTGACTTTTACCTAAATTATAACTAAAATTATCTAATTTTAGCTAAATTCTAGCTAACTTTTAACTAATTTCAGTTAACTTTTAGATAAATTATAGCTAACTTTTAACTAATGTCAGCTAACTTTTAGCTGTATTCTAGCTAACTTTCAACTAATTTCAGCTGAATTTTAGCTTGATTTTAGCTAAATTTTAAATAAAAATTAGAAGCCAAAAATGAGAAGCGTATTTCAGACGGCGACAGTGGCGACAGCGGCGATATATTTTTAATAATATAGAGAGATTATAATTGAAACATGATTTGAATAAAATATATGTTCAGACCCAATCCGCCAGAATCATTATAAATTTGGGAATTGTTCCTGTCGTGGAAATGTCTACTTTATCTTGGCACTAACGTGTCGATTACGACTGTGGATGCCATTTCACAGATAAGCATTTTTAATGAATAAAAACTTAATATTTCATATAGATTAAAATAGATGACATGCTTATATATAGCCTCATTCCAATATGAACAGTAATACACTTTTGATAATCGTTACTGTCGTGGAAAAGTAATTATTGTAATAAATGGTTGCATTATCATTAGCCTGTTAGCTTTTGCTTGTTGTATACAAAAATATCTGACGATTCTTGTTTTTTAATCGTGATTTTTTCACTACTACAAGTAGATCTTCTTTACTGTCTTTTTCACAAAACACATTATTTCCCTTATATTGAATGTTCATGTTACAAGTATTGGTAATCGAAAGAAAAGTATGCATATGATTGGAGGCTTCCAATTCTATTAATCCTGATTTTGCATTTATTTCTAACATTGTAATTATAACTGTCGTGGGAATGTTTTCATACAATAACATATTAAATATTTTAAATATTCGCTTTAAGAGCAGGCCGGAGCAGAGTTTGATACCGACCGAGATCGCAAATTCGGTTCCTTACTTTTCTCCGTTTATACATAATGGAATGCATTGAAATTTTAATGGCACTCATAAAATTTCAATGCATTCCATTACGTATAAACGGAGAAAAGTAAGGAACCGAATTTGCGATCTCGGTCGGTATCAAATTCTGCTCCGGCCTGCTCTTAAGATCTTTTACTACTAATTGTCTATGACGTACCATTCAGAATAACAAAGGCATTTCAAAAAAAGCTGATAATCTATCACCTTTTATAGGATAAATACATTCTTACTTCAGTAATAAATAAGCACACTATAATTTATTTAAGTATATTACAATTTAAACATGAATTGAATAATACATATGTTCAAACGCAATCCGCCAGAATCATTATAAATTTGAGAATTGTTCCTGTTGTGGATATGTCTACTTTATCCTGGCACTAACGTGTCGATTATGACTCCGTATACCATTTCACAGATAAGCATTCTTAATGAATAGAAACTTAATATGTCTTATAGATTAAAATAGTTTACATGCTTCTATATAGCCTCATTTCAATATAAACAGCAGTCCCACACAGCATGGAAGATTTCATTGGAATATTTCGGAATATTCCACTGAAATATTTCAATGGAATCTCCCATGAAGATTCAAGGAAGCCTTCACGAAATATTCCGAAATATTCCACTGGAATCTTCCACTGAAAGCTTCTAGGAATATTCATGGAATATTTCGAAGGAATGTTTAAAAAGTTTTTCGAAATATTCCATGGAATATTTATGGAAGATTCCTGAAATATTTCATGGAATATTACATGAAATATTTGTGAAATATTCCAATGGAATATTTTATGCAAGATTCCAGGAAGATTTAGTGAACACTCCGCTGGAAGATTCCGAAAAGTTTTAAAACGTAGAGCGGAATATTCCATGAATCTTCCAGCAATATTCCACGGAATGTTTCATTGAAAGAATTCAGAAATCTTCCAGTGGAATGTTCCATGCAAGATTTAAGGAAGATTCCATTAACATTCTGCTGGAAGATCTTAAACAAGTTTAAAATCGCATAGCGGAATATTCCATGAATCTTCCAGCAATATTCCACGGAATGTTTCATTGAAAGAATTCAGAAATCCTCCAGTGGAATGTTTCATGGAAGATTTAAGGAAGATTCCACAAACAATCCACTGGTAGAGTCCAAAAAAATTAAAATCGTACAGCGAAATATTCCATGAATCTTTCAGCAATATTACACGGAATATTTCATTGAAAGAGCTAAGAAACCTTCCGGTGGAATGTTCCATTGGAGACTTAAGGAAGATTCCATAAACGCTCCGCTGCAAGATTCCAAAAATGTTAAAAAAGTACAGCGGAATATTCCATGAATCTTTCAGCAGTATCCCACGGAATATTTCATTGAAAGAATTCAGAAATCTTCCAGTGGAATGTTCCATGGAAGATTTAAAGAAGATTCTATAAACACTCCGCTGGAAGATTCCGAAAATTTTAAAAACGTACAGAGGAATATTCCATGAATCTTCCAGCAATATTCCTCGGAATATTTCATTAAAAGAATTAAGAAATCTTCCAGTAGAATGTTCCATGCAAGATTTAAGGATGATTCCATAAATATTCCGCTGGAATATGTTAAACAAGTTTAAAATCTTACATCGGAATATTACATGAATCTTCCAAGAATATTCCATGGAATATTTCATAGGAAGATTTAAGGAGTCTTTCCGTGGAATATTTCATGGAAGATTTCAGAAATATTCCATAAACATTCCGCTGAAAGATTCCGAAAATTTTAAAAACGTACAGCGGAATATTCCATGAATCTTCCAGCAATATTCCACGAAAAATTTCATTGAAAGAGATAAGAAATCTTTCAGTGGAATGTTCCATGGAAGATTCTAGAATGATTTCATAAAGTTTTCGTTAGAAGATTGTGCGCAACGTTACGGGAGGTTTCCAGTGACGCCGATAGGGGGATGTTCGTTAAATGGGAGTTTTATTCCCAAGCGGTTGGAAGATACCTCACTTACTATATAAGCGGAAGGGTATCGATGCTTTGATGTGTACAGTCGAAGCGAATATATAAATGCGATTTTATAACTAATTGTTTATGTATGCGTATATGTATTGATATATAAATTAAATGTGTTATTATATAATATTTGTACTATCCCCTCACAGCACTTTACATCTTCCATAAATCTTCAGGAACATTTCATGAAAGATAAGAGATTACCCGAAACTTCCATTGAAATATTCTTGAAATCTCTCAAGAATATTTCATGGAATATGCCAATGTAGAAAGAATGAAGGACATATGAATATTAAAGTAATATTTTATGGAAGATTCCTGAAATATTCCAAATCTTTCGTGCCAATGTTCTGCGAATCTTCCATAAATGTTCCACGGAATATTTTACGATAGATTTCTAAAATTTTCCAGAAATATTTCATGGAATATCCCATGTAAGATTCCTTAAATCTTTCGTGTATATTCCATGAAATATTCATGATATGATTCAGATCTTCCGTTCCAATATTCCGGAAATGATCCATGAATTTTTCAACGGAATATTTCAAGAAATATTCCTGCGAGATTCCTGAAATATTTCAATGAAAGATCTGAGATGTCCTAAATCTCCCAATGAAATATTCTTAGAATCATCCTACAATATTCCATGGAATATGCCAATGAAGGAAGAATCCAGGATATACGAATATTACAGGAATATTCCATGGAAAATTCCTAAAATATTTCAAATCTTTCGTGCCAATATTCTAGGAAGCTTCCATAAATATTCCATGCTGTGTGGGGTACACTTTTGCTAATCGCTACTGTCGTGGAAATATAATTATTGTAATAAATGGTTGCATTATGAATAGCTTGTAAGCTTTTGCTTGTTGTATACAAAAATATGTGTCAATTTTATTTTCAATAATCATTTTTCCACTACTGCAAATAGATCTTCTTTTTTGTCTTCTTCACTAAACACATTATTTCCCTTATATTGAACGTTCATGTTACAAGTATTGATAATCCAAAGAAAAATATACAAATCATTGGAGGCTTCCAAATCTTCCAATTCTGATGTTGCATTTATTCTTAACATTGTAATTATTATTGTTGTGGAAATGTTTTCATACAATAACATATTTTAAATATTCGCATGATGTTCTTTTACACTACTAATAGTCTATGACGTGGCATTCAGAATAACGAAGGCATTTCAAAAAAAGCTGATTATCTGTCACCTTTTATAGGGTAAATACATTATTACGTCAGTAGTAAATAAGCATACTATAATTAGTTTAAGTATATTACAATTTAAACATGATTCGTATAAAATACATGTACAAACGCAATCCGCCAGAATCATTATAAATTTGGGAATTGTTCCTGTCGTGGAAATGTCTACTTTATCCTGGCACTAACGTGTTGATTATGACTGCGTATTTCATTACACAGATGAGCATTTTTAACCTACTGACAGCCGGCATGTTTCCTACTGAGATGGTGTAACTTTCTCGAAATTTACTATATAAATGTTTCTTAAGTAATAGGACTATATGTGGGCCGATCATGGAATGACGCCAAATGCCGTCAGCCCGGCTGTCAGAAGGTAAGTGATAGAAAATCTTATCGCCACTGTCGTGCAAATGTATTGGAAGCTATTGTGTAACCTTAAAACATATTATATTTATAAACTTTGATGTAAAAAATTTGGGCTATTTTATTTTTCTTATTATATTTATAAACTGAGTAAAAAAAGTGGTCTATTTCATCTTGCTGGCGTGGAAATGCGTTAGGATTGTCAATACAGGGTAGTTGGTTTATGCACCCGATTAACGTGGAAACAAATGGAAAAAATCGTCGTCGGAATCATTATTTTTCTATCCCTACTTGAGTGAATATGTAATTGGAAGATTTCTGCCACCTATAAAATGGTTCAATAAGTAAAGCAAGAAATAGGATTTCGAGCTGATCCATTTGAGTGTCGTGTAAGTGCTAGCAGATAATGTTTTAATTAATGATAGTTTTCTTATATCCACTGTCGTGGAAATGTATCGGAAGATATTGTGTAACCTTAGAACTTATTATATTTACAAACCTTGATTTAAAAAATTTGGTCTATTTTAATTTTCTTATTATATTTATAAACTGAGTAAAAGGAGAGGTATATTTAATCTTTCTGGTGTGGAAATGCGTTCAGAGTGTCAATTTAGGGTAGCTGGTTTATTCACCCGATTAACGTGGAAGCAAGTGCGAAAAATCTTGGTCCAAATCATTTTTGTTTCATGCCTACTGTAGTGGAAATGTATTTGGAATATTGTTGTATCCTAGAAAATGATTAAATATGTAAGCGTTTGAGAAAGGTTTTCAAGCTGATTTATTTGTGTGTCGTCGATGTGCGTACAGAATATTAAATGAGTAATGATAATTTTTTCATCTCCACGGTCGTGGGAATATATTTTTAAAAAGTTTTGTTTAGGTGAAGAAAGAATCATATTTTATCATTTTTAATACAGGGTAACTTGTTTATTCACCCGATTAACGTGGAAGCAAGTGAAAAAAATTTTGTCGAAATCATAATTATTCTATCTCTACTGGAGTGAAAATGTAATTAAAAGATTTCTACCACCTGCAAAATGTTTAAATATGTAAAGATTAAAAATAGGATTCCGAGCTGATTTATTTTAATGTCGTGGGAGTGCTTGCGAAAAATGTTTTAATTAATTATAGCCTTCTTATCTCCTCTGCCGTGGAAACGTATTTGAACGTATTGTGCAACCTTTAAACTTATTATATTTATAAATTTTAATGTAAAAAATGTGGTCAATTTATTTTTCTTATTATATTTATAAACTGAGTAAAAAAAGAGGACTATCTCATCTTGCTGGCGTGGAAATGCGTTCAGAGTGTCAATACAGGGTAGCTGGTTTTATCACCTAAATAACGTAGAAGCAAGTGCGAACAATCTTGATCGGAATCATTTTTTTTATTCCAACTGTAGTGTTAATGTATGTGGAAAATTGTCGTAGCCTAGCAAATGATTAAATATGTAAACACTTGAAAAAGGTTTTCAAACTGATTTGTTTGCTTGTCGTGGAATTGCGTACAGAATATTCATCGAGTAAAGATACATTTTTCATCTCAACGGGCGTGAAAATGTATTTTCAGAAAGTTTTGTATAAGGAAAGAATGGATCATATTTCATCGTTTTTAATACAGGGTAACTGGTTTATTTACTCGATTAACGTGGAAGCAAATTGTAAAAATCTTCGTCGGAATCATTATTTTTCTATCCCTACTAAAGTCAAATTGTAATTGGAAGATTTCTACCACCTGCAAACTGTTTGAATATGTAAAGATTGAAAATAGGATTCCGAGCTGATTTATTTTAATGTCATGGAAGTGCTTGCAGAAAATGTTTTAATTAATTATAGTCTTCTTATCTCCACTGTCGTGGAAACGTATTTGAACATATTGTGCAACCTTTAAACATTATATATATATATATAAATTTTGATGTAAAAAATTTGGTCAATTTAATTTTCTTATTATATTTATAAACTGAGTAAAGAAAGAGGACTATTTCAACTTGCTGTCGTGGAAGTGCGTTCAGAGTGTGTATACAGGGTAGCTGGTTTAATCACCTGATTAACGTGGAAGCAAGTGCAAAAAATCATGGACGAAATCATTTTTTTTTTATGCCTACTGTAGTGGAAATGTATTTGGAGAATTGTTGTAGCCTAGCAAATGATTAAATATGTAAACGTTTGAGAAAGGTTTTCAAACTATTTTGATTGTGTGTCGTGGAAGTGCGTACAGAATATTCAATGAGTAATGATAATTTATTTATCTCCACGGTCATGGAAATCTACTTCTAGAAAGTTTTTTATAAGTGAAGCAAGAATCATATTACATCTTTTTTAATATAGGGTAATTGGCTTATTCACTCGATTAACGTAGAAGCAAGTGGTAAAAATCTTCGTAGGAATCATTATTTTTCGATCCCTACTGGAGTGAAAACGTAATTGGAAGATTTCTACTACCTACAAAATAGTTAAATATGTAAACATTAAAAATAGGATTTCGACCGTATTTATTTTAGTGTCGTGGATGTGCTAGCAGAAAATGTTTTGATTAATTATAGTCTTCTTATCTCCACTGTCGTGGAAACGTATTTGAACATATTGTGCAACCTTTAAACTTATTATATTTATAAATTTTGATGTAAAAAATGTGGTCAATTTAGTTTTCTTATTATATTTATAAACTGAGTAAAAAAAGTGGACTATCTCATCTTGCTGTCGTGGAAGTGCGTTCAGAGTGCGAATACAGGGTAGCTGGATTATTCACCCGATTAACGTGGAAGCAAGTGCGAAAAATTTTGGTCCAAATGATTTTTGTTTCATGCCGACTATAGTGGAAATGTATTTGGAAGATTGTTGTGGCCTAGCAAGTGATTAAATATGTAAACGTTTGAGAAAGGTTTTAAAACTAATTTATTTGTGTGTCGTGGATTCGCGTAGAGAATATTGAATAAGTAATGATAATTTTTTCATCTCCAAGGTCGTGAAAATGTATTTTCAGAAAGTTTTATATAAGTGAAGAAAAAATCATATTTTATTATTTTTAATACAGGATAACTGATTTATTCACCGGATTAACGTGGAAGCAAGTGGAAAAAATTTCGTCGAAATCATTATTATTCTATCCCTACTGGAGTGAAAATGTTATTGGAAGGTTTCGGCCACCTACATAATGGTTAAATATGTAAACATTAAAAATAGGATTTCAAGCTAATTTATTTTAGTGTCGCGGAAGTGCTAGCAGGAGAAATTTTAATTAATTATAGTCTTCTTATCACCTCTGTCGTGGCAATGTATTGGAAGATTTTGTGTAATCTTAAAACTCATTATATTTATAAACTTTCATGTAAAAAATTTGGTCTATTTAATTTTTTTATTATATTTATAAACTGAGTAAAAAAATAATTCTATTACATCTTGCTGGCGCGCAAAATGCGTTTAAAGTGACAATACAGCGTAGCTGGTTTATGCACCCGATTAACGTGGAAGCAAGTGCGAAAAGTCAGGGTCCAAATCGTTTTTGTTTTAGGCCTACTGTAGTGGAAATGTATTTGAAAGATTGTTGTAGTCTAGCAAATGATTAAATATGTAAGCGTTTGAGAAAGGTTTTCAAGCTGATTTATTTGTGTGTCGTGGATGTGCGTACGAAATATTCAAAGAGTAATGATAATTTGTTCATCTCCACGGTCGTGGGAATGTGTTTTGAGAAAGTTTTGTTTAAGTAAAGAAAGAATCATATTTCATCATTTTTAATACAGGGTAACTTGTTTATTCACCCGATTAACGTGAAAGCAAGTGAAAAAAATTGTGTCGAAATCATTATTTTTTTATTCCTACTAGAGTGAAAATGTAATTGGAAGATTTCTGCCACCTACAAAATGGTTAAATATGTAAACATTAAAAATAGGATTCCGAGCTAATTTATTTTAGTGTCGTGGATGTGCTAGCAGAAAATGATTTAATCGATGATAGTTTCCTTATCTCCACTGTCGTGGAAATGTATTGGAAGATATTGTGTAACCTCAAAACCTATTATATCTATAAACTTTGATGAAAAGAATAAGGTCTCTTTTATTTTTTTTATCATATTTATAGACTGTGAAGTTAAAAAAGTGGTCTATTTCATCTTGCTGCCGTGAAAATGCCTTCAAATTATAAATACAGGGTAGCTGGTTCATGCACCCGATTAACGTGGAAGCAAGTGGAAAAAATCGTCCACGGAATCATTATTTTTCTATCCCTTCTTGAATAAAAATGTAATTGGAAGATTTCGGCCACCTACAAAATGGTTAAATATGTAACGCTAGAAATAAGATTTCTAGCTGATTCATTTGAGTGTCGTGTAAGTGCTAGCAGATAATGTTTCAATTAATAACAGTTTTCTTATCTCTACTGTAGTGAGAATGTATTTGGAAGATTGTTGTATCCTAGAAAATCATTAAATATGAAAACGTTTGAGAAGGTTTTTCAAGCTAATTTATTTGTGTGCGGTGGAAGTGCGTACAGAATATTCAATGCGTACTGATAATTTTTTCATCTCCACGGTCGTGGAAATGTATTTTTAGAAAGTTTTGTAAAAGTGAAGAGAGAATCTTATTTCATCAATTTTAATACAGGGTAACTGGTTTATTCACTCCATTTACGTGGAAGCAAGTGGTGAAAATCTTCGTAGAAATAATAATTTTTTATCCCTACTGGAGTTAAATTGTAATTGGAAGATTTCTGTCACCTACAAAATGGTTAATTGATTAACGTTAGAAATAGGATTTCGAGCTGATTTAATTTAGTGTCGTGTAAGTGCTAGCAGAAAATATTTTAATTAATGATATTTTTCTTATCTCCACTTTTGTGGAAATATATTGGAAGATATAGTGTAACCATAAAGCTTATTATATTTATAAATTATGATGTAAAAAATGTGGTCAATTTAGTTTTCTTATTATATTTATAAACTGAGTAAAAAAAGTGGACTATCTCATCTTGCTGTCGTGGAAGTGCGTTCAGAGTGCGAATACAGGGTAGCTGGATTATTCACCCGATTAACGTGGAAGCAAGTGCGAAAAATTTTGGTCCAAATGATTTTTGTTTCATGCCGACTATAGTGGAAATGTATTTGGAAGATTGTTGTGGCCTAGCAAGTGATTAAATATGTAAACGTTTGAGAAAGGTTTTAAAACTAATTTATTTGTGTGTCGTGGATTCGCGTAGAGAATATTGAATAAGTAATGATAATTTTTCATCTCCAAGGTCGTGAAAATGTATTTTCAGAAAGTTTTATATAAGTGAAGAAAAATCATATTTTATTATTTTTAATACAGGATAACTGATTTATTCACCGGATTAACGTGGAAGCAAGTGGAAAAAATTTCGTCGAAATCATTATTATTCTATCCCTACTGGAGTGAAAATGTTATTGGAAGGTTTCGGCCACCTACATAATGGTTAAATATGTAAACATTAAAAATAGGATTTCAAGCTAATTTATTTTAGTGTCGTGGAAGTGCTAGCAGGAGAAATTTTAATTAATTATAGTCTTCTTATCACCTCTGTCGTGGCAATGTATTGGAAGATTTTGTGTAATCTTAAAACTCATTATATTTATAAACTTTCATGTAAAAAATTTGGTCTATTTAATTTTTTTATTATATTTATAAACTGAGTAAAAAAATAATTCTATTACATCTTGCTGGCGCGCAAAATGCGTTTAAAGTGACAATACAGCGTAGCTGGTTTATGCACCCGATTAACGTGGAAGCAAGTGCGAAAAGTCAGGGTCCAAATCGTTTTTGTTTTAGGCCTACTGTAGTGGAAATGTATTTGAAAGATTGTTGTAGTCTAGCAAATGATTAAATATGTAAGCGTTTGAGAAAGGTTTTCAAGCTGATTTATTTGTGTGTCGTGGATGTGCGTACGAAATATTCAAAGAGTAATGATAATTTGTTCATCTCCACGGTCGTGGGAATGTGTTTTGAGAAAGTTTTGTTTAAGTAAAGAAAGAATCATATTTCATCATTTTTAATACAGGGTAACTTGTTTATTCACCCGATTAACGTGAAAGCAAGTGAAAAAAATTGTGTCGAAATCATTATTTTTTTATTCCTACTAGAGTGAAAATGTAATTGGAAGATTTCTGCCACCTACAAAATGGTTAAATATGTAAACATTAAAAATAGGATTCCGAGCTAATTTATTTTAGTGTCGTGGATGTGCTAGCAGAAAATGATTTAATCGATGATAGTTTCCTTATCTCCACTGTCGTGGAAATGTATTGGAAGATATTGTGTAACCTCAAAACCTATTATATCTATAAACTTTGATGAAAAGAATAAGGTCTCTTTTATTTTTTTTATCATATTTATAGACTGTGAAGTTAAAAAAGTGGTCTATTTCATCTTGCTGCCGTGAAAATGCCTTCAAATTATAAATACAGGGTAGCTGGTTCATGCACCCGATTAACGTGGAAGCAAGTGGAAAAAATCGTCCACGGAATCATTATTTTTCTATCCCTTCTTGAATAAAAATGTAATTGGAAGATTTCGGCCACCTACAAAATGGTTAAATATGTAACGCTAGAAATAAGATTTCTAGCTGATTCATTTGAGTGTCGTGTAAGTGCTAGCAGATAATGTTTCAATTAATAACAGTTTTCTTATCTCTACTGTAGTGAGAATGTATTTGGAAGATTGTTGTATCCTAGAAAATCATTAAATATGAAAACGTTTGAGAAGGTTTTTCAAGCTAATTTATTTGTGTGCGGTGGAAGTGCGTACAGAATATTCAATGCGTACTGATAATTTTTTCATCTCCACGGTCGTGGAAATGTATTTTTAGAAAGTTTTGTAAAAGTGAAGAGAGAATCTTATTTCATCAATTTTAATACAGGGTAACTGGTTTATTCACTCCATTTACGTGGAAGCAAGTGGTGAAAATCTTCGTAGAAATAATAATTTTTTATCCCTACTGGAGTTAAATTGTAATTGGAAGATTTCTGTCACCTACAAAATGGTTAATTGATTAACGTTAGAAATAGGATTTCGAGCTGATTTAATTTAGTGTCGTGTAAGTGCTAGCAGAAAATATTTTAATTAATGATATTTTTCTTATCTCCACTTTTGTGGAAATATATTGGAAGATATAGTGTAACCATAAAGCTTATTATATTTATAAATTATGATGTAAAGAATTAGGTCAATTTTATTTTTTTTATCATATTTATAAACTGTGCAGTAAAGAAGAGGTCTATTTCAACTTGCTGGCGTGATAATGCGTTCGGAGTGTCAATACAGGGTAGCTTGTTGATGCACCCAATTAAGGTGGAAGTAAGTGGAAAAAATCTTCGTTGGAATCATTATTTTTCTGTGCCTACTGGAGTGAAAATGTAATTGGAAGATTTCGGCCACCTACATAATGGTTAAATATGTAAACATTAAAAATAGGATTTCGAGCTAATTTATTTTAGTGTCGCGGAAGTGCTAGCAGGAGAAATTTTAATTAATTATAGTCTTCTTATTTTCTTTGTCGTGGCAATGTATTGGAAGATTTTGTGTAATCTTAAAACTTATTATATTTATAAACTTTGATGTAAAAAATTTGGACTATTTAATTTTTTTATTATATTTATAAACTGAGTAAAAAGAGAGGTCTATTACATCTTGCTGGCGCGCAAATACGTTCAAAGTGACAATACAGGGTAGCTGGTTTATTCACCCGATTAACGTGGAAGCAAGTGCGAAAAATTTTGGTCCAAATCGTTTTTGTTTTAGGCCTACTGTAGTGGAAATGTATTTGGAAGATTGTTGTAGTCTAGCAAATGATTAAATATGTAAGCGTTTGAGAAAGGTTTTCAAGCTGATTTATTTGTGTGTCGTGGATGTGCGTACGGAATATTCAAAGAGTAATGATAATCTGTTCATCTCCACGGTCGTGGGAATGTGTTTTGAGAAAGTTTTGTTTAAGTAAAGAAAGAATCATATTTCATCATTTTTAATACAGGGTAACTTGTTTATTCACCCGATTAACGTGAAAGCAAGTGAAAAAAATTGTGTCGAAATCATTATTTTTTTATTCCTACTAGAGTGAAAATGTAATTGGAAGATTTCTGCCACCTACAAAATGGTTAAATATGTAAACATTAAAAATAGGATTCCGAGCTAATTTATTTTAGTGTCGTGGATGTGCTAGCAGAAAATGATTTAATCAATGATAGTTTCCTTATCTCCACTGTCGTGGAAAGGTATTGGAAGATATTGTGTAACCTCAAAACCTATTATATCTATAAACTTTGATGAAAAGAATAAGGTCTCTTTTATTTTTTTTATCATATTTATAGACTGTGAAGTTAAAAAAGTGGTCTATTTCATCTTGCTGCCGTGAAAATGCCTTCAAATTATAAATACAGGGTAGCTGGTTCATGCACCCGATTAACGTGGAAGCAAGTGGAAACAATCGTCCACGGAATCATTATTTTTCTATCCCTTCTTGAATAAAAATGTAATTGGAAGATTTCGGCCACCTACAAAATGGTTAAATACGTAACGCTAGAAATAAGATTTGTAGCTGATTCATTTGAGTGTCGTGTAAGTGCTAGCAGATAATGTTTCAATTATTAACAGTTTTCTTATCTCTACTGTAGTGAAAATGTATTAGGAAGATTGTTGTATCCTAGAAAATGATTAAATATGAAAACGTTTGAGAAGGTTTTTCAAGCTAATTTATTTGTGCGCGGTGGAAGTGCGTACAGAATATTCAATGCGTAGTGATAATTCTTTCATCTCCACGGTCGTGGAAATGTATTTTTAGAAAGTTTTGTAAAAGTGAAGAGAGAATCATATTTCATCATTTTTAATACAGGGTAACTGGTTTATTCAGTCCATTTACGTGGAAGCAAGTGGTAAAAATCTTCGTAGTAATAATTATTTTTAGTAGATAGGCTATAGGCATACTGGCACACCCGGATTCTCGCACACCCCCTCTCCTTTTCCAAGTGTGTTAGAATCCGTGTCATTTAAAATACATGTGAATTCCTCCCCCCTGTTTAAAAATGAAAAAGGATAAAACACTTGTCTCCCTCCACTAAGTGTGTTACAATCCGGTCCATTTAAAATACCTATGAGTCTCCCCTTCCTTAAAAAATGTATTGGATACTTATTTTGGGATAGAGAGAAAGGGCTGTCCCTTCTTATTTTTAAAGAAAGGATAGAGCGCCGCCCACAATATGTTCTATTTTGGAGAGCGCAGGAAAATTTTTCCACGCTTAGAAGAGAGGGATAGGGCAGACCTTTTTCACTGCGCTGCCCACTGTGCGTTTTCTTTAACGTTGCATGAAAATTTACCTGCTTTTAGAAGAGAAGGAAAGAGATGTCCTTTATCTCAATGCAGTACACTACGTGTGTGTTCTCTTTTGAGTCGCAGGTGCATGAAAATAATGGATCATGTAACCTGTATAATAAATGAGCAAACTATAAATTTGCCTTCTATTATATATATATATAAATATATTTATTTTTTTTAAGTCACTTTGTCATGCCCCGTCTTTTCTTTTTTTTAAAGAAAATCTTTTTTTTTTTTTTTGAGAAGAAGATTTATTGAAAGGGTCAGCTGCCTGTTCTCTTGTTTTTTTTGAGATAAACAGATATTTATTAAGAGGGTCAGTCGTATTCTTTTTTCATGTTTTAAAAAAAGGAACAAATGCTCGAAAAATATATACGAGACCCCACCTTTGTAAAAAAGAAAATCTTTTTCTATTGAAAAATAATTTTTTGTCTGAGGTGTGTGTCAGTTTCCTTAAGGAAAAACAGCTTTTTGCAGGTGGTCGGAAATTTGAAGAACGAAATTTTTTTTTTGAGAGAAAAGTTATTTATTGAAAGAGTCTTTTTTTTAAAAACTATTTTTTCATAACAAGTGTGTGTGTGTGTGTGAGAAAAAAAGTTATCTTGCAGGTGCATTTATTATAAGATTTACGAGAACCTTTTTTGTAAAAAGGAGAATTCCTTTTCTTTAACCTTCAGACCGCCGGGATTTGGAAAAATGAAAAGTCGATTTTCCCTATAGAAAAGTGCTTTAGGCCTACTAGGTTAAAAAATTATTTTTTCTCATATCAAGTGTGTGTGTGGGAAAAAAGTTATCTTGCAGGTGCATTTATTATAAGATTTACGAGAACCTTTTTGTAAAAAGGAGAATTCCTTTTCTTTAACCTTCAGACCGCCGGGATTTGGAAAAATGAAAAGTCGATTTTCCCTATAGAAAAGTGTTTTAGGCCTACTAGGTTAAAAATTATTTTTTCTCATATCAAGTGTGTGTGTGGGAAAAAAGTTATCTTGCAGGTGCATTTATTTTTCTTTGAATTTACTAAGAAAAAAATTAAGAAAGCTTGATCTATCTCAGGTTTTTAAAAGTATTCTTAAGAAAAAAGATATTTATTGAAGGGATCAATTATTTTCAAAGAAGGATTGCTTATTTCAGAAAATATATACATGACTTCGCTCTTAAAAATGCTCCCTCTTTTTTTAAATTTGTTAGTCACAGGTATATGTATGTTTTTGAGAAAAAAACGATATTTATTGCAAGGGTCAGTTCCACGACGATAAAAATTAAAATCTTAGGCGTGTACAAAACTAATGAAGGATGGACTAAATTTTCTCTAAGGGAGGTGACAAATTTTTTAAAAGGAAATTTTCACCAATCGTAGGATTTTCATGAAAAACATTGTAAAATAAGTATCCTAATTTTCTGTATAAATACCTCGTTCTAAGCTACATTTCGTCAGTTCGAGGATCATCTTCAACTTTTCCTAACTACAGAAAAAGATTTCGAAGATCAACTTAAAAGAAAATAGAAAAATGGCTCAAGACAAAATTGGAAATATTAAAGCAGTTCAAGATCGCATTAGATGGTTAATAGCAAATGGACCAACATTGCTTATGATGTTGGAACATGTGTCATGGGCGATGCATGCAGTGGATTCCCGTAAGTATGAAATAAAATATAAAAATATTAAAATGATTTTTTTTACATTAATTTTTTCTTTTCAGTGCCATCACTGCCTCCGATGGCTGCTATGCAGCAGCTATATAATCATCATACACCAGGAACTTCATCAGAGAGTTCCGCTGAAAATAATCAGCAGTCGACACAGCAGTCAACATTACAAATAAATCGGCGGTCGAGGAATCGCAGCTCAAGCTCGAGTTCATCCTCAAGCTCTAGCTCGAGTTCATCCTCGAGCTCTAGCTCGAGTTCATCCTCATCAAGCAGAGGAGCAAAACAGAGCAACAAGGGACAAAAAAGATCAATTAATGATCTTGGACCGATCCCCATGAAGAAAAAGACGCTAAGTAAGTTTATTTTTTTTAATGATTTTTTTTTAAATTTTACATATAATTTTATTTCTAATATTATTTTCTTATTTTTGTTTACAGATGATTCTGAAAACAGACATCGTCATGAAGAGAAATCGGTTCCCTCTACCTCTTCAGGATATAGAGCAACGGAACCAATACCATCAACCTCCTCGGCGGGCCAAGAATTTAAGCAACAAACACCGTCTACTTCAAAAGGTAATTTATTCAAAATAAATAAATAAATTAATAAAATAATCATATTATTTAATTTTTCAATTTTACTTTATAGGAAGCAAAAAAAGTTCAGCAAGAAAAAACCAACTTCAGCACGGGAGTGGATGAAAAAAGTTGGCCGACAGCTTGCTGAAAAAAATAAGAGTTCGGCTACTACCAGCGCGTCATCATCAGCAGACCGACATTCGGCTACAGCGTGCACGCCATCAGCAGCAGGCCGACATTCGACTACAGCGTGCACACCATCAGCAGCAGATCGACATTCGGCTACAGCGTGCATGCCATCAGCAGCAGGCCGACATTCGGCTACAGCGAGCACACCATCAACAGCAGACCGACATTCAGCTACAGCGTGCACACCATCAGCAGCAGTCCGACCTCGTATGCGCGAGGATATAATTATACGCGAGGATATAACTATAATAGAATAGTTATATTTAAAACTTTATATTTTAGTATTTTGTTGTAATACATATATTTATATATTTTTAATGAATATCTATTAGGATTTAAAAAAAAATAAAATAAATAGAAATAATTTGATTCTTCTTTTTTTTCTTTATACTCATATTCCTCCTTTCCAATTCCTTTACAATAAGTAACTTGCAACTCTTAATTTTATAGATAATTAAATACAATAATATCATTAATATGAAAACTAAACAGTCAAGTTAATAAAATAAAATAAAGTGTAAATAATACATACAAATTTAGTTAGTACATTAAAATTATGTAACGAAAAATTTATTATTATTGATTTGAATATTTATATCTTTAAGATTACTAACATTAGTTTACAAAGATCATGTAAATTATCTTGTTCGTATTTAATATTAATTAATTTTTTTTTTTTTTTTTTTTTTTTTTTTTTAATGAGGATCATAAGAAGGGTTGAGAAAAAACCAGAATTCTGTTTTTTATTTAATTTAATTTATTTCCAATATAACTTTATACATTCATCATTATTAGAAATTTTATCGACTTCATCTTTGGAAAATTTCGCATCTAGGTAATCATGTAACCATGTGCGCATCGAAATAGCATTAATAACAGCGCACATAGGTTTTCGCCTTAAACAGAGGTCGTGGTTGAAACATGTATATCGTGTACAATTCATTATTCTTTCTAATGATGGGCATCCGAAGTCTTCAATGTTGCTGATTGTCCTGAAAATAAAGAGGAGAAGGTAATGTAACTTAAAGTATATACAACACGAAAAATAAAGTATTAATATGGTTAAATACAGTATGTTGAAGTATTAAAATAATTAAAAAGTATAAAAAAGTATCAAACAAGTATGGAAAAGTATAAAAAGTATGAAACAAGTATGAAAAAGTATTAAAACAGCAAGAAAAGTATGAAAGTTGAAACATAAATGTATTACTTACACATTTGGTAAAAGATCAGCTAACCATTGCGCTTTCTGCTCACCCTTGACAAATACTTTCTTGACTCCTTGCGAACAAATTTCAAAAATTTTTTGAAGACGATGGTAAGGTATATCTCCAGAGTTCCATTGTATTCCATGGTGATACTTTTCCAGCCATTGCGATGTACTTTTTTCTTCTTGACTCAATTCTCTCCATGTCATCGGAGGTTTAAAGAGATACGCAGTTGGAAAAGCAGTTTTTATAAAATTCAGAAAACTGACTTCTTTAAAAATAAAAGAATCCCCAGACATGCCTTGAAATCCTTGTATGTCACAAATATAAACGTTCTCTTCAGAAAATTCTAATATTGCATTTTTAATCATTGCACCATAGTCACGGGTTCTAGCCATCGTACAACTCTGAATTTCTTTCAGCGAGAAGTGATTTGAGAGACTGAATAGGAAAATTCTTACAGTTTTTGGATAGTTTAAAAGAACAATTTATCCCTTCCTAAAAACTTTTCCTTCTTTATTTTCCAAATTTTTCTTTTTACCATTGGTCAAATCTCGAAATTTGTATCCTTCTTAAATTTTCTTTTTACTATTGGTAGAATCTTGAAATTTGTATCCCTTCTTAAATTTTCTTTTTTACTATTGGTAGAATCTTGAAATTTGTATCCCTTCTTAAATTTTTTTTTTACTATTGGTCGAATATCGAGATTTGTATTCCTTCTTAAATTTTCTTCTTTACTATTGGACGAATTTTCAAATTTTCACTAACTTTTCCTTTTACTATTGGATGAAATTTAAAATTTGTATCCCTTCTTACATTGTTTTTACCTATAAAAAGCGAAGATATTTCTTGGATGACTACACTTCGTATATAACAATCAGTGAGATTTATTCTTGAATATTGTGTGAGTTGAAACTGTTGCTCTAGTCATCTTTTAGTTAAAAAAGTAAAAATGACTTCAATCGATTTTTTTGAACGTCTTGTCCAATTACTTCGTGATACTTTACGAAGTATAAACGAATTGAGCAATGAAGATATTCATTATTGGTTAGATATGTGTAATTCTGCTGTCATTAAATTAAATGAAAAAATCGTTCGACCTAACCTCACAAGAGGGAGAAACAGAAATGTCAAACTTGTATGACACATCTTTCGTGCATACAAGTTCAGTTGGAACAAAATCTTCATCAAGGAGGCAATCTACAATCTGAAGAAACAGAAGCTAGAGTCGAGTGGCGAGACGTAGAGTCAGCTTTCCAAAATCGAATCAGAACTGGTGTAGTGGTAAATATTAAACATGTGGACATTCTGAGTTTTTAAGTGATGCACAAAAACTTTTTTAAAGTTAAGGTTCAGGCTTGCTTAGAAGAATATAATGCGTTAAAAATAAATTCTGATTTCATCTCTGAATTTTCTGTGCAGAAAAATACTGAGGAATTAAATGATACTAAATATTTTACAAGTGAAAGTAATACAGTATACATGTCAACTGATTTAGAGGAATGGTTCAAAGATAATATCAAAGAGCCTATTCTTACTCAAATAGAGGAATTTCAAGAAAAGGATTCAGGGTGGACTTTGAAGAGTATAATAAGTTTGTGTATAAATATGAAAAAATATTCTCTTTTGAAGGGTAGTTCTTATATACCTCTTCCGAAGTTTATAGAAAATAAGAAAGCGTGTGTTAATGTTCGCAATAATGACAATCAGTGTTTCAAATATGCTGTACTTTCCGCATTATATCCTAGTAACCGTAATCCTCAAAGAGTGGATCATTATCTACCGCATAATAATAAGCTGAGGTTTGATAAAATTGAATTTCCTGTAAAAATTAAAGATATTCCGAAATTCGAAAAATTAAATAATAATATTTCAATAAACTTATACATGTTGAAAAAGTATGGTCCGAAGTTTGAAGTATCGCCGTGTCATATTACATCAGAAAAAAAGGTACAACATGTCAATTTGCTCATTATTCAAGATTTCTACATAGATGAGTATGAAGAAAATAATGATGCTGATGATGGAGACATGCCTCAATATCATTATGTTTGGATTAAAAACTTGTCTCGACTTCTGGCTTCTCAAGTGTCTAAAAGCCATATAAAATCTTACCATTGTGAGAGGTGTTTACAAATTTTTTATAGTGAAGAAAGATTTGTAATTCATGAAAATAATTGTAAAAATTTAAATAAATGTAGAATTAATTTGCCTGACTCAAAAAATAATATTCTCAAATTCGAAGATTACAGCAAGAGTGAAAAAGTTCCTTTTGTTATTTATGCAGATTTTGAATGTTTATTGAAACCTACAGACAGTGAGAAGGCTTTTCAACTTCATGAAGCATACAGTATTGGATACTACATGAAATGCAGTTTTGATGATAAATTATCTTATTATAAATCATACAGAAGGATTAACGAATGTGAAGAGACACCTGCAGAATGGTTTGTAAGAGAATTGAAATCAATCAGTGAGAAAATTGATGAACTCTACAAAAATCCGAAACCAATGAAACTTACAGATTTAGAAGAATTGTCTTTCCAGAGGTCAACTAATTGTCATATATGTAGAAAACCAATCCGTGCCGAAGAACTTGCAGTACGAGACCATTGTCATCTCACAGGACGGTAAGTTGTTCAATTGGTTATAATTAAATAAAGAAAATTAATCTGGTTATTTTACGTTTATTTCTTTTTAGTTTCAGAGGTGCAGCTCATAATTCATGTAATTTGAATTATAAGATTTCAAGATTCATTCCTGTTATTTTTCATAATCTCAATTATGACACTCATTTTATTCTGAAAGAAATCGGGACTTCTACATTGATGAAGGGACGAATGACTCTAATACCTCATAATAAAGAGAAATACATTTCTTTCACAAAATATATGGATAATAGTGACATCAATTTTAGATTTATAGATTCTTGGCGTTTTCTACCATCATCATTGGAGAAGCTTGCATCGTACCTCGAAAACGTGTCAATAGCAGTGAGAGAATTTCAAACAGATGGATTTACAGATGATAAGATAAATCTTCTTAGACGGAAAGGTGTATTCCCGTACGATTTTGTGGATGGATTCGATAAATTGATGTCTACAAAGCTGCCAGAAAAAAAGGACTTCTACAATAAACTAACGGATTCTCATATAGCTGAAGAAGATTATAAGCACGCTGTTCAAGTTTGGAATGATTTCAATATAAAAACTTTAGGAGAGTACTCGGATTTATACTTAAAAACCGATGTTTTGCTATTGGCTGACGTCTTCGAAAGTTTCGAGAGACCTCTCTTAAAGCCTACGATTTATGTCCTGCTCATTTCTACACAACTCCAGGCTTAACGTTTTCAGCAGCTCTTAAAATGACGAAGGTAGAATTGGAACTTTTGACAGACATTGACATGCTAATGTTTATCGAAGCAGGTATCCGTGGAGGAATAAGCCAGTGCTGTAACCGGTATGCAAAGGCAAACAATCCATACATGGGTCCTTCATATGACGAAAATCAGAAAAAGAAGACCCTTCTATATTTTGATATTAATAATCTTTATGGTTGGGCGATGATACAACATTTACCGATAGGAAAATTTAAATGGATTGATTATGAAACAATTCCAGATTTCTTCAATACATCGCCAGATTCGGATATAGGATATATTGCTGAAGTGGATTTAGAATATCCTGTGGAAATCCATGATGAACATCGGGATTTACCTTTTTGCGCAGAACATCGTCCACCACCAGGCTCGAAGCAAAAAAAACTGCTTACTACTTTGGACAACAAGGAAAGGTATGTCATACATTATCGGACGCTTAAACAAGCGTTAGATAATGGACTTGGATTAAAAAAGTACATAGAATTTTAAGTTTTGAACAAAAGGCTTGGCTCAAACCTTATGTTGAATTAAATACTGAGAAGAGGAAGCAAGCGAAGAATGAGTTTGAAAAACTCTTCTATAAATTGCTTATTAACTCTGTATATGGAAAGTGCATCGAACGAGAGCGGTCACGTGTTGATGTGCGATTAATAAATAAATTCACAGGTAGATATGGAGCAGAAGCACGCATAGCTCAACCAAATTTTCACAGTTGTGCAATTTTCGATGAAAATTTGGTAGCTATTCAGCTGAAGAGAACGAGTATCACAATAAAAAAAACCTATATACGTTGGTTTTTCCATCCTTGATTTATCAAAAACACTGCTATATGAGTTTCATTACTCATATATGAAACAGCGACTAGGACAAAAATGTAAACTTCTATATACAGATACGGATAGTTTAATATATGAAGTTGAAGACATTGATATGTATCAAACAATGAAGGAAGACATTCACAGATTTGATACTTCTGATTATGCTGAAAATAATCAGTTTAATATTCCACGTGTCAATAAGAAAGTTCCTGGATTAATGAAAGATGAATGCTGTGGCAAGATTATGTCTGAATTCATAGGTTTGCGGAGTAAAATGTACAGTATTTTGGTTGATGGAGGAGACACAGTGAAAAAAGCTAAAGGTATCAAATCTAACGTCGTGAAGAAAACAATCACTTTCGAGGATTATCGAAGTTGTCTTCAGGATCTTGTCATTATACACCGTGAACAGTGCAATATTCGATCAAAATTACACACAGTGCATACTGAAAAGCAAAGAAAAATTGCACTAAGTCCACACGATGATAAGAGATTTTTATTGCCTGATAGTACAGACACTTTACCATGGGGTCATTTTAGAATTGAAGAGATACAGATGGCGCAAGCTGCACTTGAAGTAGAGAGGGAATATGCAAGAAAAATGGCTGCTGAAAAGAGCAGGAGGTGGAAAAGAAGAGGGGACACAAAGTATCCAATAAAAATAGAGTAACGCGAGTGGGGATGGATGTTACAGAGCATAGCAGAGAGGGGGAAATTGAGAGAGGGGATGAACCATCCAATGAAAATAGTGCAGCACGAGTGGGGGTGACACTTCATGGCAACCAAGGTGAGCAAATCATTATTGAGTATGACGTATTAGAGGAGTTCATGCATGACTGGGATCCATCAATAGAAGGGATAAGTTCCGAAGAAGGTGAGAGAAGGGATTTATTGCAAGTGGCGATGGAAAGGGCAGAAATCGAGGTGGGGTATGGGCTATATCAAGGGACGGAGCACGATGAGGAGCACATTCAAGTAATCGAAGAGCTTGAGAACGATCAACCTCCTACAAAGAAACCAAGAGTCAACTAACTAATCATGTAAGTTTACAGTATATTTTTTTTTTTTTTTTTTTTTTTTTTTTTTTTTTTCTAATAAAATATCATCTTTAACAGAAATTTTAATTTTTACTTTTTTATTTTTGATTCCAGAATGGATTTATCAACACTTAATAAGATTGCTGGAAGCGACTTCTTGCCAAGGAAAAAAGTTACAGACTTGGAAAAAGATCACCAGTACATGGTGACAGCACTTAAAGAGGTGAAGACACGATATGGTGTCAAGATTGTAGCAGAATTCGAGCAAAGTTTTCAAGTATTTCTACCAGAGAAGATTTCATCAGCAATTCTAAAAGATGAAGAATTTTTTTACAAACTCTGCATGATGAAGCAAACAAACTACGTTTGGTTGCAATGTATTTGGGAGGAACTTCTTTCAAATTCGATCGGGTATAAAATATATATCTACGAAATGATTTTTAAAACTATTTATTGTAACTTGTACATAATAATACATAAATAAATAAAAATATATTAACATTATACATTTGTTTTTTTATTTATCATCACCACCTATAGTTATAATTATATTACAATATTTTATTTAAATATATCTAAATAATATAACAAAATACAATTAAATTTTTTTATTTATTACATTATTATATTTAAAAATACATTTTAATTTTTTCAAACAATCTCATTTTATCTATCCAACTATTATGCTTGTTACTTAGACCTAACCACTTAACATATACACGTTTACCACTTTTCTTTAAAACTTTTTCTACTAAATAAATTTCTGGATACATAGTCTTTTGAATTTCCGTTTCATAAAAGCCTCCGGAGACTGGTTCATCATAATAATCTTTGACGTGGTAAGTTATGGGATTGGTTTTTACAACTCTTGTTATTGTGAAAATTTCAGTAGACCAATTTGGTGTATAGCCTTTTTCAAAAACTTGTTTTATCTTACTTATTCGCACTTTATCTCCTACTTTGAATTTTGTTTTTTACAGGTCTTTTTTCAGTTGGGTAATTTTCTTGACTTCTTTTTCATTTATCTTCGTAACGTTTTCAGGCTCGATTCCTATTGTCCGATGTTTTCTTGAATTGTATGCTTTCACTAACTCAGGCAGAATATCCAACCATTTATAACTTCCTTGTTTGCTGAATTCTAACCACATTGCATTTTTTAAAGTTCTATTAAAGCGCTCACATATGCTTGCATGAAGATTACTATGTGAAGAGTAGTGATTTATCTTGTACTTTTTCATAAGATTCTGAAAGTTTGAATTGTAGAATTCTTTTCCTTGGTCAGTTTGTAAATTCGATGGCACCCGTCCTTGTTTTAATATTGACTTCATAGCTAGAGTAACATCATTGCCACTCTTCGATTTGACTGGTACAGCCCATGCATACTTTGAAAATATATCTATGACAGTTAGTAAGTAGCGAAAACCTTTGTTTTCCTTAAAATAAGGTATCATTTCTACAAGGTCAGCTTGCCAAGTCTCATCTAATCCACGTATGTCATATTTTCTTCGCTTGTACCTTCGACGTGCTGGCTTGTGTAGCTCTTCAACTACTCTTTGACGTTCCATCTTAAACTTCAACTTTAGCAATATCCGATCGTCTATTCATTTCTTTAATTATATATTCAATACTTGCAAAATTTCGTTGAGTCATATCATAGACATAAGTTAATTTTTCGTCTATTTCTGCTTTATATATTTCAACTTTGTTCTCATATTCTTGTATAGCTTTAGCAACTTCTATAATTTTAGAAGATAAGTAATCAACTTCTTTCTGTAGGATATTATTTAGTGAATTCAAACTAATGGCATCATTTGAATCATTAGCCTCTCCAATATTGCAAAGCCGCTTATTTTCTAAATCAAAATGACCATCTGATGTAACATTGAATCCAATACCTCGAGGACCACGACTCACTTGCGAGCCCTCAAGTTTTCTTCCAAACACATCGAGACTCATGTTACTACTGTTGATTTGAAAATTGTGTACGTCAATATATATGCCCAGCTTCACGTAGTTCCTCTATGATTGATTGGATTTCATTGTTGTGATTATTATTTCCAGCAGATCGTTCGGCTATTAATAATCGCAGTCTTTCGACAAGCTCATTCGGATCATCCCAGTAGACTAGATCTATGGAAGTATTCTTTTTTGCTATTTTATATTTAGGTATGAGACCCCCTCCGCTGGTAGATATTCTACTGCGATCACTGCGGAACATTGGTGCTATGATTTTTGAATATTTTCTACTCTTCGAAGAGCGTATATTCTCACTTTTGCTATGTCTTTTTCTATGGGCATTTGTTGCTTCCAGGATAATGCGATAGTTCTTGCGATCTGTTGTACTTAAAAGATTATCATCTGGTTCTTTTTTGAAAAGCAATTCCATTAGACCACTGCTTTTAGGAAAACTTAAATCTTTCACTTTTATTAGTTTATCATCAAATTGAATTTGTGAATCACCCATCATGTATACCCCACTGACTTTTCTCACTCCGTATATGTTATCGATTTTGCTGCGGCTTCCATTTAGCATTGATAAAAAAAGTCTGTCGGTTCAGTTTCTTTATGCGCAGGTACAAATGGTGAATATATAGATTTGAATGATGAATTTGCAGAATTGAATGATGAATTCATCATTGTGCTATTTATCGGAGAAAAATCATCGCCATTAGAAGCATTATTATCAAACGCAGAACCCGAGTCATTAATATCGTTTAAAATATAACTTGATTCGTCGAATCTCAATCTTTTTTTGCCGATTTTCTGTTACTGTCTATAGCTGAAATGTGATTAGAACGTGACACACTTTCAGTTGTCGAATCGACAAGCTTTTCAAGTGGTGTAATAACTGGTTTTAAAGTATCACCAATAACCTTTTCAAAATCATCTCTCCCTTTTTAATAAAGAGTATTTTTTTTTAATAGCCTCACGTGCTCGTAAGAGCTCGCTAAGAACATTTTTTTCTTTCTTAAAGTCAGGCATGCTGACAAGATGCTGTCTACAATCGAACTGCAAAGATTAAGATTTATACTTCCTTTTAATGGCAAAACAGTCAAATCCTTTTCTATATCTACCATCATTCATTGCTCTATCTTTGTCAATAACAACAAATCCATACTTGTCATTCTTCCAGCATTCAGTACAAAGATTTCCGAAATTCATTTAAAGTTAAGTCAGTATTCACATGGTCTTCATAGATATGTTTAAGATTAACATCATCTTGACGATAAATTACCATCAAATTAATATTGTCCCTGATGAGATGTTTCGGTATATGAGCATATGACTGACATAGATAAAAGCTATCTACACTTTTGTGTCTCCCCATACAGAAAAAGCTCTGACGTTATCCTGCTTCTCACAAGCCACATCGTCAAAAATCATAATTGAATTTGGTAGGGCTTCATCTGGAGACACTACAGATGCATGTTCACTGAACGGTAGATATGATATACCTTCAATTGGCTCTAAAACTTTTTGAAGAAATTGATATTTCGGTTGATTTAAGGATTTAGAGTATACATACAAATTTTCAAATCTAAGACCATTAGGGTGTGTAATTAGAGCCAATAAACTATTAGTTTTTCCACAGTTTGATGGGCCACAGAATACTGCTCGTATATTATCTGGAAGTAACTCCCCATGTCGCTTTTTCTTTTCATTTTCTCAAAATCAAAGTTGGCGACGGGAAGTTTGACGTTCTGCTCAGTAAAATCCATGTTTACGTAACAAAGTCAAATCTAAGATTGACCTTTTCAAAATATAAACGCTTGTTTTATATTTTGATCATCAGTTGTAAATCAGCACTCGAAGAGAGATGCTCGTACACAAATCACAGAAGCACCCTAAGGGTAAAGGGTTACTTGATAAAGTAATCAATAACTTACCTATTGAAATGCATATTCCTGGATATCAATATTGTGGTCCCGGGACAAAACTGAAAAAGCGTCTAAAAAGAGGTGATGCAGGTATCAATCCACTTGATCAAGCATGCAAAGAACATGACATATCTTATTCTGATAAAAATGCTAATCGAAAAGTAGCTGACATGAAGCTCGCTGATAAAGCTTGGCAGCGTGTTAGAGCCAAAAATGCAAGTCTTAGCGAAAAAGCAACTGCTTTTGTTGTTGCAAATGCTATGAAATTAAAAGGAAAGACAGGAATGGGTGTAAAATTGAGTAAATTAGTAACTGCAAGTAAAAAATCATTAAAACCAAGTAAACATTCTCGCAAAGTTATACAGTCCGCTTTAAAAGGTGCACGTGAAGCTCTCAAGATTGTTGGCGGTAAGAAAAAAATTATCATTCCACGTATTCTACCTGTTCCATCAAAAATAGGTGGCGCTCTGCCTTTTCTCATACCATTGTTCGCAGCACTAAGTGCAACTGGTGCTCTGGCTGGAGGAGCTGCTGGAATAGCTAAAGCAGTAAATGAGGCTAAAGCTGCACAGAAAAATTATGAAGAAAGTAAGAGACATAATAAAACTATGGAAGCTATTGCTCTAGGAAAAGGTCTCTATCTTAAACCATATAAAACTGGAATGGGATTATTTATGAAACCTCATATCGGTAATGGTCAAGTTAAAAAAAAAAAACTTCGATTTAACTTTGCCAAATCGTGCACTGACTGACTATGATCTTATAAAGTATGCTCGTATGATGAAAATCCCATATTTTCGAGATGTTTTCATGAGAAATAATCTACCTTCTGATACCCATGGCATAACGAATCTGCTATAGTTAACTTAGATGATTTTCAAAACAAAGGCACTCACTGGGTATGTTATCGAAAACGAGGTTCTGAAGTGATTTATTTTGATAGTTTTGGTGATCTTAAACCCCTATAGATCTCATGTTATATTTTAACGTGAAAGAAGTGAAATACAACTATAAAAGATATCAAAAATTTTGACTCATTTATTTGTGGACATCTTTGTCTTCAATTCTTGTGTGAAAGACTATAAAAGAAGAGTTTTCAGACAAGCAGGATCATTCTTTTTCAAACAGTCATGGAAGATAGTTTCACTTTGAGTCTTTCAGGCAAATCTTCTATCTTAGAAGCGCAATATTTTCCTTCAATAGAACTACCACAGCATAAGAATTTTGTTTTGGGTTTAGTTGAACTTTTAACATTCAACTCGATTCCCAATGTTGACGATTCGAATAATAAACTTCATATAAACGGAGAGAAGATTATTATTATTCCTACTGGCAGTTATGAAATTGATGCTATTAATCAATTTTTGCAAAAGATTTGAAATCTAAAGGAATCGAATTTTCCTTAAAAGCTAACAACAATACTCTCAGAAGTGAAATTTATTGCAGCCATGAGATAAATCTTAGACCTCGGGATTCAATAGGCAGTCTTCTCGGTTTCACTCGTCGCGTTCTTCATGAAGACACTCATCACAGCTCTGATTTACCTGTGAAGATATTGAAAATAAACGCACTCAGAGTAGAGTGTAATATTACTACAGGTGCTTACATCAACGACAAAAAAGTTCACACGATCCATGAGTTTTTCCCAAAAGTTCCTCCAGGATATAAAATCATAGAAGTTCCATCGCATGTCATATATTTACCACTCAATGTTAAAAGTATAGATCATCTTCAAATCCGAATTGTTGATCAAGACGGAAATTTAGTGAATTTCCGAGGAGAGGAAATTACTGTTAGACTTCACATAAAATCTGTATAATGGGAATCGTTTATAATTCAAGTGTGCATATAAGTCAGCCATCATGTCAACCCACCATCAGTCGTCCAAAGGTACTCAAACCGTTAACACGGAAGAGCATCCAGTTTCTCAAAAGCATAGGTCTCAAAGTACGTGGAAAAAGATAAATTGTATCATTCTCTGCTGCTTTCAGAAAAATGGACGAAATTCTAAGCATTCAATCAGGTGTCGCATTCGATGAGTCTATTGCTCATTATGAGGTTCACGCACATCAACCATACTCACATTAAGTTTCAATAACAGTGATGAAATCCGTATTTCTATTCAGCATCAAGATTTATGCCTCTTACCATCATGTAGTTACATCCATGTATGTGGAAAATTACAAAACCAGATGGACAAGCACTAACTAAAACTAATTTCGTTAACAATGGCATTTGTCATCTGTTTGATGAAATTCGATATGAACTTAATGCTGTAGAGATAGATAAAAGTAAAAATGTTGGTCTGAGTAGTCTCATGAAGGGATGCACTTCATTTAATCCAAATCAGACTCTAACATTAGAAAATGCAGGCTGGCTTGGTGTTGAAGAAGCAAACAAAACAATTGTAGATGATCATGGAAATTTTGACGTTTCTATCCCTCTAAGTATGATTTTAGGCTTCGCAGAAGATTACAAGAAAATTGTTGTTAATATGAAGCATGAACTCATTCTCACAAGATCAAGAAATGATCTAAATGCTATAATACAGGAAGGTACTGTAGCCAACAATGTAACCACATATGAAACTTATCAAATAAAAATATCAAAGATAGAGTGGTTAATGCCATATGTTATTGCATCAGATAAACAAAAAATCCAGCTGTTAAGTTTCATTGGCAAAGATAATCCTATTTCTATGAGTTTTCGTTCTTGGGAGTTATTTGAATATCCTCTTCTTCCAACAACAAATAAACACGTCTGGACGGTAAAAACTTCAAATCAATTGGAGAAACCACGTTTCGTGATTCTTGGATTACAATCGGGAAAAAGGATCAAAACTAAAAATGCCAGTCGCTTTGACCACTGTAATATTAGTAATGTGAGACTTTTTCTTGAATTCGCAATATTATCCGTACAACAATCTCAATCTTGACATATCTAAGAATCAGTTTGCTATTCTCTATGATATGTATGCTAATTTTCAGAAAAGCTATTACGGAAGAGATTCACAGCCATTGTTGACGAAGTCTCAGTTTATCAACTTTTGAACCACTCATAGTTATTGACTGTTCACGACAAAACGAATCTCTAAAGAGCGCTCCTGTCGATGTACGTCTAGAATTTGAGTCTCAAACTGACTTTCCAGCTAATACTTCAGCTTATTGCATGATCTTACACGATCGCATCGTTCAGTACAATCCTATTAGTGGAGATGTTCGGAAGCTTGTCTGAATTATCTTCACTTTTACGTAAAAAAATTAATATTTCGAAATGGAATATGCGGTAGACATGATTGGTTTTAAGCAAATGGGTGGTGAATATGTTCTAAAGGAAATAGCAATCATTCCTCTCAACGACAGTGGTGATCCCATCGTTCATCTATTCAAAAAACCTTTTTCATGGAAAAGGCTCTCTGACAAATTGCAAGAAGAAAACATTCGACTCAAACATAATCATGGAATAGCTTGAACACTGATGGACTAGATTACTCTCAAATTGCAAACTTACTCCGTGAACATTTACATGATGCTACAAAAATTTTTTGTTATTAATGAATTCAAACGAAAATGGTTGCTAGATTCAAATTTCCCGTTTATAACATCAATGAATACGGATACCCATTAAATCCATCTTTCAAATGCGTTACTGTGTGTACAAACCATAATCCAATTCATAAGACTGTCTGTGCACTACACAATGTCAAACTCATGAAATTATTCTATCTCTCACAAAACCATTTATAAGAAGAAAAAAAAAGTAGAAAAAGTAGAAAACGCTATAGGCATACTAGTTCACATTCGGATTCTAAAACACTTGGGCTGTGCTAGAATCCGTACGGGTCTAACACACCATGGGCTGAGCTAGAATCCGTAGCGGGTTCTAGCACACCATGGCTGTGCTAGAATCCGGGTGTGCAGTATGCCTATAGCCTATCTATTTTTTTAAAATAAATAAGATTGTGATGTAGTTTTAAGGTAATAAAGCATATAAAGTAGATCTGTACGCCTCAGACGACAATAATAAATGAATTTGTGTTTTTCTGTAGCAATAAATAAATCACAATAAATCGGGTATGCCTTGAAGCACAACAAGATATAAATTTGTAAGCTTCTTTGTGATTATGAAAAATAAATTTGTAGTTTTTTTAGCAACAATGAACAATATATTTAAAGTGTTTATATGAAGTTTTTTAGCGACAACAAAATAATAAATCTGTATGCTTTGATGTTTTTAAGGACAAATAAATAATAAATCTGTACGCTTTATGATTTTTTTTAGCGATAATAAATAATAGATCTAGTGCGTCAGAAATAAGAAAATGAATTTGTAAGCTTTAGCTTTTAACGCAGTCATATATATTTTTGCTGGTCTCAAGCCTAGAAATCTTTTAAAAGATAAACAAGTTAACATGCATCAATAGTTAAAAACATGTTTTATTTAAATATTAAGTTGCATTATAGTACCTGATGGATATTAAGCTAGATTCATTTTGTAATATACTGTGTAATTAGTAAATTTTTCTAATAATAAAATGAAAAATACAATAGATAAAAAAAAAATATTATATATATCTTATCTGAATAAAGAAACGCAGAGAAACTTTGTATTATCAATAAGTTATGTTTGCAATTATATTAATGAAATAATAATAATAATTTTTTTTTTATTATTGAAATTCAATATTAGAATATAAATAAAATGCAGGAAAAACTTTATATCATTAATTAAATACAGCAAAGCAACCATAATAATAAAATATTACTCATAATACACATCACATTACTTCCAATTGTTATTATAATAACAGAATATTATTAATAAAAAAATATTTTTTATTACTACACCACTAAAACATAAATATCACATGATGAAAGTGTATGAAGAGAGGGGATATATTGAAGGGAGGTAGTATTAAGTGAGGGGGCTATAAAAATTAGGTGAGGAGTAAAGGGGAATCCTGAATATGTTAATTTTGGAAATGGTTATTTATAAGAGGAATTACAATGTAAATTCACGGAGGTATACGACAGATATTTGAGGTGGATAGGGGGTCGAGTGAATCGTGGCTTACGACTATATAATGCACAGTATATGCATCCTTGTGAAGTGTGTGCGTGAGTGGCATGAAATTCGCATATGAATAAACGACATGTAAAGTTCTAATTGAGGTGGAATGTGTCACGTATGTGATGTATGTGTGCATATATACCAAATATGTATGTGTGTATAGAGAATATATATATATTATATATATATATAGTATATACAACCCGAAAAAAAAGGGCAAACGCGTGGTTAACATAAGAGGGACCATATATATATATCAACTTGTCTCAGTGTGCACGCGGGCCGATGAAATGTTGTGCATATAATATGAGTTCCTGATGTGTATGTATGTGCGCGTCCACATTTTGTTCATATACATATATATCATAAGCATTCATGGTAAAATTTACACTAAGAAGAAATTGTGGAATTTTTAACAAAGCCTCGAATTCACAAATCAATCAAAACTGACGTCCCTTCCACTCGCAAATACATTTGTTTGTTAATTAAAAAACATATTTAACTAACTAATTTTTGAATTTGCAATCTAGTTTCTCAATCACGATTACATTTTTGATTTCTTAACTGAAATTTATTTAACTATGACTTTCCTTTGGCTTTTGTAATTAAAGCCCTTTCCGATTCACATTTCATCTTGATTTCATCGAAATTCATTTAAATAGAATCTTTGATTTTTCAACACCAAAGTTTCTTCCATTGGCGATTTAGATTTTGATTTGATAATAAATATGTTTAACTATCAATCCAGGTTTTAAATTTCGTTAATTGAATAAACCTAATTATGAATTCAAAAAGGATTTGTGAATTAACACCCATTTTAAAGCTCAAAATTATTTGAATATTTTAAATCCCCGCTTTTAATTTTACTAGTATGCCTTGTATCTTAAAGAATATTTTTTTCATTTATAATAAAAGATTTGTAATAGTTGAACTAGTTAAATATTCACGACATAAAAATTATTTGGACAATTTAATAAAGTAAATTCACTGCGGCTCCCACGCTTCGCTATGTTAAAGAAATTCCGAACAAATATTAATATTCAAACATATCATTAATATTTAACTTAAATTACGCGCTGCAGAGGGCGATAATAAGTAAAAGGTAATAATACTATTCAGTAAGCTGAAAGTAAATGTTAATTTGATCTAGCAAGTAGCGAATTCATAACCAGAATAACTCGATTAGCATGAAAGAAACTAATTTGATTCGGGAATCACCAGTTACTAGTAAGATAGCAGATAGATATAACAGTATAAGAAAGAGAGTACAGAGAAAAGAAGTAGCTGATAATCATCTGCCCGCTTTCTTCTTCATGCCTCATTGTCGTTCCCAGTTATAGCATTGGTACGGTCATCCTTTTTCTTTTCACATACTTCATATCTTGGTTAAACTATTGAATTGTTTAGCTTCTTCAATTTTTGAATTAATATATTTAGTTATTGACTTGAAAGCTGGATTTTTGTTATTTACTTTTGTTGTTTATTGATTATTGCTGATTTATAAATTCTTTCTAGCGGGAATTTTCATTCTTGTTCATGTATGTCACTACCGTAGTGGATAACAACTTTCCTGAGGACGTTTAGTATTATTGGCTATTTTTAAGGTATGCATATTCCTATAGAATAACTAGAAAATTAATGATTTATAGTTACTCTGCAAAATACCTTTTGAGGCCGCTCTTCTCACTTCTCTTTAATTCATAAATTTTTTTTTACTTTCGAATGAGATAATAAGGTATTAGCATTTTGAAATAGAGTAGTAAGTATTTGAATATCCGAATATATAGAAAGAATAATTAAAACTACTCACCCAGAATAACCTCACTTCCTAACGAAAGATCTATTGAAGGTCAAAAAAGAAATAAAGAGAATCTGATGCCATGCACCAACAGAAGATTGATAAATCTGGGATACGCACTGCTTCAGCCCCAATCCTTTACATAATTTACAATATACGTGAGAAATGTAACGTACCAGTTGCTCACTTGATTATTGAGTAAAATTTGGTTATTATTATTATGTTAATATTTAGAAAATTAATAATTTTTCTTTCGTAATTTAACATAAAATTAAACTCAATAGTTTTTCTTCTTTAATTTAACATATAATTTAATATATAATTGTACAAAGTAAATTTGTTATATACAGATATTTACGTGTAATAAAAATTAAATTCTTTGAAGTTATTTAAAGTTTGTTTATTGGATTTTAACCAGTATGTCTCATATTTATTTATTTATTTTTTTGAAGTGATTTTATAATTAGTTAGTATATTAAAGATAGAGTATATCTTTATTATATCATTATTATTATATTTGTAGCTGGGAATCACAGGATTTGGGAGTTATAAACCAATTCATTATTTCTTATTTAATTAAATATATTTATAACCTTTCAACAAAAAGTTCATCTTTTCAATGTTGAAAAATTATAAACATTTCGAAATCTAAGATTTTTCATCTATTTTTTTACTGTCTGTAATTTCAGAAATATTGAAAGTATTAGATCTATATTTCTTCTCCATATGCTGATAACATGCAACTTAATCTAGGTTTGAAAAAAATCCGTGATCCGAGGCCGCTGATCTTGCGTTGCAAATTACTATTGACTAACCGAAATTGTACCTTGTATTAATGGCATTTTATTGCAATAATAGTAAAACGCAAATATAATTGTTAAAGTATGAGATTGTTTAATCACTAAGCACCATATATTTAAAATAAAAACTTCGGGCGTAATATTTTAATAATAGCGTTGACGACGCAATTTTGTATTCTTTCATCGGTAATTTTGAAGTATTTCATCGTCATGAACTAATAATTAAACAGTTACTGAACAATAAAGGAATTGGTCAAGCTAAACAGAAAGTGAAACAGCAAAGAAACTTAAAAGTTAATATAAGCACGACTCGTTGATTTCGAATAAATAGATATCAAATAAAGATCCACTTATTACCTAACGAAATATGTCAAAGACAAAATCGTATAGCGACTGAATGGATCGAAGTAGTACTACCATGCTTATTGTGTTATACCCGCCAGCATCCGACGCGCTTTCATCCAACCACTTAAATACTTTCAACAATTTTCATATCAATTTTATACACCATCTCTTCTACCAAAGTTATTTTTACAAAACATACCCAAACCCCTTTTTCCCCACAATTTTTTAAAATACATTTTTTTTTTCGTTTCTCAAAAACCTCAAAACGTTCTTCACCCCCTTTTTATTTTCATTACTTTCCCACAAATTCACCTTTCCTTCTCAAAAATTTGCTTTTTTATTCTCGCTACTCTTCTTTTCTAATTTTTCACCCCTTTTTAAAAACTCTCTTTATTAAGCTACGTGACCTTCACCTTGATCGCCTTCGCTTGACTCCCTTTACCTACCCTTAACTATCCATTGCTTGGTACCCATAATATGGTGTGCACCCCTTTTCTCATTTTTTATTTTAAATTTTTATCTTTATGTAATTTTCCATTAGGTAATAGTGGATCTGCTTAGCAGATCTTACTAATTTTGAAATCAACGAATTTCAGTTCGTTTAATATCAACTAAGTTTTACTGTCACTTTTTCTGTTTAGCTTGAAATTCCCTTTATTGTTCAATAACTGTTTTTAATTAGTTCATAGACGTGAAAAGATACTTCAAAATTATAAATGAAAGAAATAAAAAGATAATGTCGTAAACGTAATAGAGAATTCAATAATAATGAGTTTGTTATTTTAGAAATATATGTACTTTAGTTATCAAATAACTTACTATTTAATAAATTATATATTAGTCATTATTACTATTATATGCATAAAATGCGCATTAATACAAGGTAAATTTCAGTCTGTCAATATCACTTTGCTACAATAACGAAAGGGTCTACCTGGATCACTTGGATTTTTCTCAAACTTTAGGATAAGCTTTCTTCAGTATCAATATATGGAGGAAAACAAAATTATAGATCCTAATGCTCAATATTTCTAAAATTACAGACAGTTAAAAAAATCACCAAAAAGTCACTAGATTTTGAAATGTTTATAATTTTTCAGCATTGTAATATGGCCTTATTTGGGAGGTTATAAATATATATAATTAAATAAGAAATAATAGTTGGTTTTATAACTCCCAAATCCTCGGATTCCCCTAATCACAAATATAATAATAATGATATAACAAAGGAATTAAATACTCATCTTTAGTAATATACTAACTAATTATAAGATCACTAAGAAATAATCAATATGTATATATAGAGTTAAACCACAAAACAAACTTCAATAATTTTAATAATCACCTTAATCTCAGCCATGTATACATCATGTATGAAGTAACTTTCGTACAATTATATATTAAATTATACATGTTAAATTAAAGAAAGAAAAACTATTGAGTTTAATTTTATGTTAAATTGATGAAAGAAAAAATTATTAATTTTAAACTATTAGAAGTAAATAATAATAACTTTAAATTTTACTCTCACTAATTAGAAATTGAGCACAGGTACAACACGTGCTCAATTTTTATTTTAGGTTATGTGTGGTGGGGTCTCGAACAGTTGAGTGCGTATCCCAGATTGCAAATCCTCCTGTTAAGTGGCGCTAGTATCGAAGGTCAAGTCTTATTCTTCTCTCTGACCTTCAATAGAGCTTCGTGGAAGTGAGGTTGTTTGTTGTTGGGTAGTTTAATATATTCTTTCTATATATTCAGATATTCAAATAGTACTACTTTATTTTCAAAAACCTAATTTTAATAATCTTATTATCTTCTACAATAAAAAAATTTATAAATTCCAGCAAAGTTACACTGAGAAAACGTTTGAAAGAATTTTTGCAAATAAACTATTAATCATTAATTTTCCTACTCACTCATAGAAGAAGTATAACGGTACTCTTAAAAATGGCCAGTAAATACTAAAACGTCCTCAGGAAAATAAGTATCCACTATACGGTGATGATACACATGAACAAGTTAAAAAAATTCTCACTAGAAAGAATTTATAAATCAACATAATAATAAACAAACAAAATTTACCAACAAAATCCAACTTTCAAGTCCAACAACTAAAAATAAGAATTCAAACAAATTTAAAGAAGATAAAACAAATTCAATGAGTTTAACAAGATATAAGTATAGCGAAAAGAAAAAAGGATGACTGTACAATATTATAACTGAACGACAATGAAGGGTATGAAGAAGAATAGCTGGAAGCTTGAATATCAGCTGCTTCTTCTTCTATTGCCTTTCGTTACTCTTATATCCTATCTAACATCTCTTTCTTTAATCTTAGTGGATTCCCGTGAATAAAATAGTTTTTTCATTACATAATCGAATTATTCTGGTGTAGTTCGCTACTTCAGTCAAATTAATATTTTACTTCCTTTACTAGTGTAGTATTATTACCTTTTACTTATTATTATGCCCTCTACGCGTAATTTAATTAAATATTAATGATATGTTGAATATTAATAATTATTGAAATTTTATTTTTATAAGGTCATTTAAATTTTTAATTAGCTACTTCATTAAGTTGTCCAAATAATTTTTAAGTCATTAATATTTAACTAATTCAAGCTTATTACAAAATCCTATTATAAAAGAAAAAGAAATATTCCTTTAAAATAAGGTAGAAGTGCCTACTAGTAAATTTTAAAAGCAGGGTTGCAAATATTCAAATTATTTTGAGCTTTAAATAAATTTTAATTCACAAATCCTTTTGAATCTTCGTAATTAAAGTTTATTCAATTAATAATTCCTTTCGATTGATAATTAAACATACTCTAATTAATAAATCAAAATCTAACTGCAAATTGTAAAGGTTTAATTGAAACTAAAAAGGAATTCTTATTTAAATGAATTTCAACTAAGAAATCAAAATGTAATCGTGGAATCGAGCGCGCTTTAATTTTTAAAAATCAAAAAGAATCCTTAGTTAAATAAATTTCCAATTAAGAAATCAAATGTAATCGTGGAATTGAAAAGGCTTAGATTGATAAATTCAAAAAAATTTTAATTAAATATATTTTAATTAACAAAAAAAAATGTATTTGCGTAAATTAAAGAAAGCGGTCAGTATGATTATGATTTGTGAATTCGAGGTGTTTAATTAAAATTCCCGTTCTTTTTAATTAAATAAACTTGAGTGAATTTTATCGTGTATATGTAAATAGAAAACATATGTGGACGCGCACATACATACGCATCTGGTTCCTATATAAGGTACATTTCATGTCGACTCGCGCGCAACACTTATTAATACAGACATTGATAATATATATATGGTCCCTTTCTATGTCAACTGGCACGCGTTAACCTGTATATTTTTTGGTTTGTATATATATATATATATATATATATATATATATTATATGTATATATTTTTATATGCATACATACATATACATGTGAGAGATCCCACCTCACTTAGGAACGCACGTACATATAGTTTATGCACAGTGATATTTTGTTAATACGTAATGCACGCGCATTCACATGATTACGTATATGTGTGTATATAAATGTCAAGCCATGATTCAAACTGACCCCCTCAGCCTCCCAAATGTCTGTCGATACAGCCCTCCTCTCACCACGTTGGTAATTCCTCTATAAAATAGCCATTTCAAATTAACGCAACTGGACGCCCCCTCAGCCCCCTCACCCCCAACAATTTTTATAGCCCTCTACCCCCACTCCAATATGCCCCCTTCACATATGTGTCTCTCATAGCTCCTTCCTCACTATGATATTATGTTTTAGTAATTAGTAACAAAAATATTTTTATTATTAATAATATTCTTGTTATTATAATAAGCAATTAGAAGTAATTGAATATATTATAATTAGTAATATTTTTATTATATGATTGTAATCGTGACTAATTAATGATATAAAGTTTTTTCACCAGTATTTTCTTATATATTCAATATTGAATTTCACTAATGAAAAAAATTATTATTATTAATATTTACTAATATAATTGTAAATATAACTAATTGATAATACAAAGCTTTCTCTAATGTTTCCTTAATTTAGATAAATATATACATTTTATTTTTATCTATTGTATTTTATTTTTATCATTGAAAAAATTTCTTACTAATTACAAAAGTAAATTACAAAATGAATCTAGCTTAATATCCATAGGTACTTTTATTAACGCTTGTATTTAAATAAATGATGTTTTTTTTTTTAACTAGAAATGAGATATTAACATATTTATCTTTTTTAAAAGATTTCTAGGCTTGAGACCAGCATAAAATATATGGACTGCATTATGCTTCGAAAGCTACAAATTCATTTCTATTGCTGCTGAAGCGCACAGATCTATTATTTGGTTATCGCTAAAAAAAGCTTATAAAAGCGTATAGATTACGAAGGTCTGTTGTCACTTAAAAGCTTTATCAAAAAGCATACAGATTTATTGTTTGTTGTCGCTAAAAAACTTCAGGTATAAGCATACAAATATATTGTTCTGTTGTTGCTAAAAAGCTTACAAATTTATTTTTTCATAACCACCAAAAGAAACTTACAAATTTATATCTTAATGTTCTGAATAGTCGTAATGAATTTATTGTTTATTGTTGCTAGTTAAAAAGCCATATATTACGACATGTCGCTGAAGCGTACAGATCCATTTTATATAGCTTTTTATTACCTAAAAATACATCCCATCTATTTATTTTCATTTTTTTTTTAATATAAGCAGTTAATTATTTACACTGTTTAATATTTTAATTTGCTTTTATTTTTTTAATGTGATTTAAACGTAACTATTCTTACCTAATGCATCTAGGGTTGGCTTAAGATCTACATGGGGAAACTATATGAATTTTATTTTCAAGAGTTAAATTATATTTTTAATTTGAAATTATTTTATGCATCTTACATCCGTAATTTGATTCCATCCCTTGATAATTCCATCTTACATCTTTTAAAATATTTAATATTCTTTTGCAATATATATTTTCTTGATCTCATCTAACAACATCAATAATTTCTAGTAATTTGATTTTTACTCTTGGAAAAACACTATTATTCAATTATTAGTAGTAGATAGATTTATAGGTATATTGGTTACACCTGGATTCTTAGCATAGCTCATGAAAGAGTGTTAGGAACCCGTACGGATTTAGCTCTGTTTCTATGGTATGTTAGAACCTGCACGGATCTCTAGCATAGCTCAAGTGTTTTAGAACTGAACGTGAACTAGTATGCCTATATTGTCTTTACTTCTTCTACTTTTTTTTCTTCTATAAATGGTTTGTGAGTAGATAGAATAATTTCATGAGTTGATATTGTGTAGAAAAGTACAGAAAGTCTTATGAATTGGATTATGGTTTGTATAATAGTAACGCATTTGAAAGATGGATTTAAGGGTATCCGTATTCATTGATGTTATAAACGGAAATTTAATCTTAGCAAACCATTTTCTGTTTGAATCTATTAATAATAAAAATTTTGTAGCATCATGTAAATGTTCACGGGAGTAAGTTTGCAATTTGAGAATAAACGAGTCCATCAGTGTTCCAAGTTATTCCATGATTACGTTTGAGTCGAATGTTTTCTCGCAACTTATCACTATGCCTTTCCATAAAAGGTTTTTGAATAGATGAACGATGGATCAAACTGTCGTTGAGAGGAATGATTGGCTATTTCTTTAGAACATATTCACTCACCCATTTGCTTAAAACCAATCATGTCTACCATGCATATTCCATTTCGAAATATTAATTTTACGCCAAAGTGGAAGATAATCCGACAGGTTCCGGAACATCTCCACTAATAGGATTGTACCAAACGATGCGATCTAAGATCATGCAATAAGCTTAAGTATTAGCTGAAAGTCAGTTTGAGACTCAATTGGTGACGTACATCGACAGGAGCGCTCTTAAGAGCTCCGTTTTGTCTGAACTGTCATATAATTCATGAGTGGTTCAAAGTTGATAAACCGAGACTTCGCCAACAATGGCTGAATTTCTTCCGGCACAGCTTTTCTGAAAATTAGCATATATATCATAGAGAATAGCAAAAACTGATTCTGTGATATGTCGAAGATTGAGATTGTTGTAATGGGATAATAATATGGAATCAAGAAAAGTCTCACATTACTAATATTATATTCAAAGCGAATTGGTATTTTTAGTTTTGATCCTTTTTTCCTGATTGTAATCTAAGAATCACGAAACGTGGTTTTCCAACTGATTTGAAGCTTTACCGTCCAGACGTGTTTATTTGTTGTTAAAGAAGAGATATTCAAATAATCCCTAGAACGAAAACCCATGGAAATAGGATTATCTTTGCCAATGAAACTTAACAGCTGGATTTTGTTTATCTGATGCAATAACATAAGGCCATTAACCACTTATCTTTGATATTTTTATTTGATAAGTTTCATATGTGGTTACATTGTTTACAGTACTTCTTCCTGTATTATAGCACTTAGATCATTTTTCTGATCTTGTGAGAATGAGTTCATGTTTATATTAACAAATAATTTTCTTGTAATTGCTTCATGGGTTTAAAATCGTACTTAGAGGGATAGAAACGTCAAAAATTTCCATGATCATCTACAATTGTTTTGTTTGCTTTTCAACACCAAGCCAGCCTGCATTTTCTAATGTTAGAGTCTGATTTGGATTAAATGAAGGCATCCTTCATGAGACTACCAGACTAACATTTTTACTTTTATCTATCTCTACAGCATTGTCTATCGAATTTCATCAAACAGATGACAAATGCCACTGTTAACGAAATTAGTTTTAGTTAGTGCTTATCCATCTGGTTTTTGTAATTTTCCACATACATGGATGTAACTGCACTGATGGTAAGAGGCATAAATCTTGATGCTGAATAGAAATACGGCTTTCATCACCGTTATTGAAACTTAATGTGGAGTATGGTTGATGCGTGAACCTTCATAATGAGCAATAGACTCATCGAATGCGACACCTGATTGAACGCTTAGACTTTCGTCCATTTTTCTGAAAGTAAGAGAATGATAATCAATTTATCTTTTTCCACGTACTTTTGAGACCTATGCTTTGAGAAACTGGATGCTTTCCGTGATAACGGTTTGATACCTTGACGACTGATGGTGGCTGATATGATGGCTGCGACTTTATACGCACACTTGAATTATAAACGATTCCTACTATACAGATTTTATGTAGTCTAACAGTAATTTTCTCGGAAATTCACTAAACTTCCGTCTTGATCAACAACTGGATTTGAAGATGACCTATACGGTTAACATTGAGTGGAAAATATATGACATGCGATGGAACTTGAGTGATTTTATATCCTGAGGAACTTTTGAAAAACTCATGGATCGTGAACTTTTTGTCGTTGATGGCACTGTACCTAGAATATTACACTCTACTCTGAGTGCGTTTATTTTCAATATCTTCACAGTAAATCAGAGCTGTGATGAGTGTCTTCGAAGAACGCGACGATGAAACTGAGTAGAAGACTGCCTATTGAACTCGAGGTCTGGCAGATTTATTCCATGGCTGCAATAAATTTACTTGAGAGAGTATTGTTGTATAGCTTTAAGGAAAATTGATTCCTTTAGATTTCAAATCTTTTGCAAAAATTGATTAATAGTATCACTTATAACTTGCTAGTAGGAATAATAACACCTCTTCTCCGTTTATATGAAGTTTATTATTCGAATCGTCAACATTGGGAATCGAGTTGAATGTTAAAAGTTCAACTAAACCCCAAACAAAAATTCTTATGCTGTAGTTCTAATAAGGAAAATATTGCGTTTCTAAGATAGAAGATTTGTCTTGAAAGACTCCAAAGGGAAACTATCTTCCATGACTGTTTGAAAAGAATGATCCTGTTTGTCTGAAAACCCTCTTTTTATAGTCTTTCACACAAGAATTGGAAGACAAAAGATGTCCATAAATAAATGAGTCAAAATTTTGATATCTTTATAGTTGTATTTACACTTCTTTCATGCTAAAATATAACATGAGATCCTAGGGTATAAGATCACGCAAAACCATCAAAATAAATCACTTCAGAATCCTCGTTTTCGATAATATACCTAGTGAGTGCCTTCTTTGTTTAAAAATCGTCTAGCTAACTATAGCAGATCTGTTATGCCATGGCCAACAGAAGGGTAGATTATTTTCATGAAAATATCCTCAAAAAATAGGGATTTTCATCATACGAGCATACTTTATAAGATCATAGTCAGTCAGTACACGATTTGGCAAAGCAATCGAAGCTTTTTTTTTTTTTTTTAATCATGACCATTAATGATATGAGGCTCCTAAATAATCCCATTCCAGTTTTATATGGTTTAAGATAGAGACCTTTTCCTAGGAGTAATAGCTTCTATAGTTTTATTATGTCTCTTACTTTCTTATAATTTTCAGCAGCTTTGCCTCATTTACTGTTTTATATATTCCAGTAGCTTCCTTCCAGCTAGAGTAATCCAGTTGCACTTAGTGCTATGAACAATGTGTATGAGAATAGTGCAGAGTGCCACCTATTTTTGATGGAACAGGTAGAATAGTGGAATGACAATTTTTTCTCTACCGCCAACAATCTTGAGAGTCACGCACCTTTAAAGCGGACTGTATAACTTTGCGAGAATGTTTCCTTGGTTTTAATGATTTTTACTTGCAGTTACTAATTCCACTCAATTTTACACTCTATTCCTGTCTTTCCTTTTACTTTCATAGCATTTGTGTAAATAAAAAAAGCAGTTGCTTTTCTTGCTAAGACTTCATTTTTGGTCTTAATACGCTGCCAAGCTTTTATCAGCGAGTTTCATGTCAGCTACTTTTCGATCAGCACTTTATCAGAATAAGATATGTCATGTTCTTTGGCATGCTTGATCAAGTGGATTGATACCTGTACTACCTCTTTAGACGCTTTTTCAGTTTTGTTCCGGGACCACAATATTGATATCCGTGAATATGCATTTCAATAGGTGTTATTGATTACTTTATCATGTAACCCTTACCCTTAGGGTGGCTTCGTGATTTAGGTATTGAGCATCTCTTCGAGTGCTGATTTATATCTGATGATCAAAATATAAAAGTTGCGTTTATATTTTTGAAAAGGTCAACCTTAGATTTGACTTGTTAGTGCAAAATATGGATTTTACTTGAGCAGAACGTCAAACTTCCTGTCGCTACAACTTTGATTTGATAGAAAACGAAAGAAAAAGCGATATGGGGGAGTTACTTCCAGATAATATACGAGCAGTATTCCATAGTTTCCATCAAACTGTGGGGAAAATCTAATAGTTTATTGGCTCTAATTATACAACCCTAATGGTCTTAGATTTGAAAATTTGTATGTATATCTAAATCCTTAAATCAACCGGAAAGATCAATTTCTTCTAAAAGTTTTAGAGCTAATTGAAGGTAGATTCGTATCTACTGTTCAGTGAATATGCATCTCAGAAAGTGCTCCAGATGAAGCCTTATCAAATTCAATTATAATTTTTGACGATGTGGCTTGTGAGAAGCAGTGATAACGCTCAGAGTTTTTTTCTGCATATGGAGACACAAAAGTGTAGATAGCTTTTATCGTATGCTCAGTCATATGCTCATATACCGAAATATCTCTCATCAGGACAATATTAATTTGATGGTAATTTATCGTCAAGATGATGTTAATCTTAAACATATCTATGAAGACCATGAATACTGACTTAATCTAAAACAGAATTTCGAAATCTTGTACTGAATGTAAAAGAATGACAAGTATGGATTTGCTATTAGCTGATAAAGATATATAAATGAATGATGGTAGATATAGAAAAGGATTTGACTGTTTCGCCATAATAAAAGGAAGTATAAATCTTAATCCTTTGCAGTTCGATTGTAGATAGCATCTTGTCAGCATGCCTGACTTTAAGAAAGAAAAAAATGTTTTAGTGAGCTTCTCTTATTATACGTGAGGCTATTAAAAAAATACTTTATTAAAAAGTGAGAGAGATGATTTGAAAAGTGTTATTGTGATACTTTAAAACCAGTTATTATAACCACTTGAAAAGCTTGTCGATCTATGATTAACTGAAAGTGTGTCTTGTTCCTAACTCATATGTTATATGCGGGGACTAGAAAATCGGCAAAAAAGATTGAGATCTGATTGAACGGTCATATTTTAAAACGATATTAATGACTGGTTCTGGGTTTGATAATAATGCTTTTACCTTATGACATGGATTTTCTCCGATAAATAGCATAATGATGAACGGTCATTCAATTCTGCAAACCATCATTCAAATCTATATTCACCATTTGTACCTGCATAAAGAAACTGAACCGACAGATTTTATCAATGCTACAATGGAACCAAAAATCGATAACATATACGGAGTGAGAAAAGTCAGTGGGGTATATATGATGGTGATTCACTAAATTCAATTTGATGAAAAACTAATAAAAAGTGAAAGATTTAGTTTTCTAAAAGCAGTGGTCTAATGGAATTGCTTTTCAAAAAGAACCAGATGATAACTTAAGCACAACAGATCGCAAGAACTATCGCATTATCCTGGAAGCAATAAAATGCTCATAGAAAAAGACATGCTAGCAAAAAGTGAGAATATACGCTCTTCGAAGAGTAAAAAATATTCAAAAAATAATAGCAACCAATGTTCCCAGTGATCGGTAGAATATCTAACCAGGGTAGGGGTCCATGCCTCAAACAGTAAAGTAGCAAAAAGAATACTTCCATAGATCTAGAATACTGATGATCCGAATGAGCTTGTCGAAAGACTGCGATTATTAATAGCCGAACGATCTGCTGGAAATAATAATCACAACAATGAAATCCAATCAATCGTAGAGGAACTACGTGAAGCTGGGTATATATTGACGTGTACGAATTTTTAAATCAACAGTAGTAACATGAGTCTCGATGTGTAGAAAAGAAAACTTGAGGGCTCGCAAGTGAGTCGTGGGTCCTCGGAGGTATTGGATTCGATGTTACATCAGATGGTCATTTTGATTTAGAAAATAAGTGGCTTGCAATATTGGAGAGGCTAATGATTTAAATGATGCCAATAGTTTGAATTCACTAAATAATATCCTACAGAAAGAAGCTGATTATTTATCTTCTAAAAACTATAGAAGTTGCTAAAAGCTATACAAGAATATGAGAACAAAGTTGAGAGAGCAGGAAGCAGAAATAGACGAAAATTAACTTATGTCCATGATATGACTTCAACGAAATTTACAAGTATTGGAATATATAATTAAAAAGCGAATAGACGATCGATATTGCTAAAGCGAAGCTTAAGATGGAACGTCAAAGAGTAGATGAGCTGCTACAAGTCAGTGTACGTCGAAGGGGTACAGCGAAGAAATATGACATACGTGGATTAGATGAGACTGTAGTTGACCTTGTAGAAATGATACCTTATTTTAAGGAAATAAACGTTTTCGCTTACTTAACTCTCATAGATATATTTTCAAAGTATGGCAGGGCTGTACGAGCCAACCGAAGAGTGGCAATGATGTTACTTCTGAAGCTATGAAGTCAATATTAAAAACAAGGATGGAAGCTTAATGAATCTACAAAACTGACCAAGGAAAGAATTTATAATTCAAACTTCTGAATCTTTATGAAATTGTAATAAGATAAATCACTACTCTTCAGATATAATCTTCTTATGCTTATGTATGAGCTTTTAATAGAACTTTAAAAAATGCAAAAGGTTAGAATTCAGCAAACAAGTAAGTTATAAAATGGTTGGATATTCTGTCTTGAGTTAGGGTGAAAGCATAATTCAAGAAACATCGACAATAAGAATCGAGCCTGAAAACGTTAAGAAGATAAATGGAAAGAAGTCTAGAAAAATACCCAACTGAAAAAGACCTGTAAAAACCAAAATTCAAAGTAGGAGATAAAGTGCGAATAAGTAAGATAAAACAAGTTTTTAAAAGGCTATACACCAAATTATCCACTGGACTTTTCCCAATAATAGAGTTGTAAAACCAATCCCATAACTCTTACCAACAAAGATTATTATGATGAACCAGTCTCCGGATGCTTTATGAAACGGAAAATCCGTAAGACTATGTATCCAGAAATTTATTTTAGTAGAAAAGTTTTAAAGAAAAGGTAAACGTGTATATGTTATGGTTGGTTAGGTCATACAATGCCATAATAGTTGGATAGATAAAATGAGATTGTTTGAAAATTAAAATGTATTTTTAAAATATAATAATGTAATAAATAAAATTTTAATTGTATATCGTTATATTATTTAGATATATTTTACTAAAATATTGTAATATAATTATAACTATAGGTGGTGATGATAAATAAAAACAAATGTATAATGTTAATATATTTTACTTTATTTATGTATTATTATGTACATGATATCACAAATATTTTAAAAATCATTCGTAGATATATATTTTGAGACCTGGATCGAATTTGAAATATAGTTCCTCATAATACATCTAAAACTAAACGAGTTTGTTTGCTCATCAGAGTAGCCGTAGTAAAAAATTCTTCATCTTTAGTAAATTCGCTGATGACAATATCTCTCTGGTAGAAACATTTAAATCTGCTTGAATTCTGCTACAATCTTGACACCATCGTGTCTTCACCTTTGAAGTGCTTGTCACCATGTACTGGTCACTTTTCCACGTCTGTAACTTTTCCTCAAGAGTCACTTCAGTCAATCTATTAAGTGTTGATAATCCATTCTGGAATCTAAAAATAAAAAAGAAAAATTGGAACTTCTCATAAAGATGATATTTTATTAAAAAAAAAAAATTATACTGTAAACTTCTATGATTGAAGTAGCTGACTCTTTGGTTCTTTTGTAGAGTTTGATCGTTCTAGTTTCTCGATTATTTGATTGTGCTCTCATCGTGCTCCATCCCTTGATATAATGTTCCATACCCCACCCTCGATTTCTGCCTTTCCATCATGGTACTTTTGTCACAAATCCTTCTCTCCTTCTTCGGAATCCATCCTATTGGTGATGGATCCCCAGTATGCGTATGAACTCCTCTAATACGTCATATCAATAATGATTTGTTCACCCTTGTTCAGCGAAGTCGTCACCTCACTCAGCTGAATTTTCTTTATTGGATGGTCCATCCTCTCACTTCCTCTATGCTATGCTCTGTAACATCTAGCACTTTACTCGTGTCATTTCCATTTTTATTGGATACTTTGTGTCCCCTCTCTTTCCACCTGCCTCCTTTTTCAGCAGCCATTTTTTCTTGTATATTCCTCTCTATTTGTATGTAGTCTGTGCCATCTGTATCTCTTCAATTTAAATGACCCCACAGTAAAGTGGGTCTGTGCCAACATTGTAATGAAAATCTCACCACGTGACTTAGTGCAATTTTGCTTGTTTTCAGTATGAAGTGTGTAATTTTGATCGAATACTGCACTGTTCATGGTGTATAATGACAAGATCTCTAAGAGCAATTCTCGGTAATCCTCGAAAGTGATTGCTTTTCACGACAGTTGATTTGATACCTTTACTTTTCTCACTGTGCTCCTCCATCAACCAAAAATAATTGTAGTATTTTACCTGCAAAACCTATGAATTCAGAAGTAACTTGCTACAGCATCTCATCTTTCATTAACTCCAGAACTTTCTTTGACACGTGGAATCATTAAAACTGATTATTTTAGCATAATTGTAAGTACCAAATTTGTGAATGTCTTCCTTCATTGTTTGGATATATTATCAAATGCTCCTCAACTTCATATATTAACCAATCCGTATCTGTATATAGAAGTTTACATTTTGTCCGAGTGGTTGTTTCGCATATGAGTAATGAAAATCATATAAGCAGAGGTTTTGATAAATAGGATCGAAAACAAACGTATAGTTTTTTTATTGTGATACTCGTTCTCTTCTCTACCGCTGAATAGCTAGCCCATTTCGTCAGAAAATTGTAATAATCAGGGAACTTGGTTGAGCCGATGCAGCCTTGCTCCATATCTACCCGTAACTTATTTATTAATCGCACATCAATACGTGACCGCTCAAACTCGATGTAATTTCCATCTACAGAAAGCGTTATAATTTATAGAAGAATTTTTCAAACTCATGCCTCGCGCTTAAGCTTCTCTTCCATTTAACTTAAGGTGTGAGCTAAGCCTTTGTTCAAAACTTAAAATTCAGGTACTTTTTTTAATTCAAGTTCATTATTTTAACGCTTTGTTTAAGCTGTCCGATAAATGGGCTAGTGATATAATCTTCCTGTTGTCCAAGTAGTAAGCAGTTTTTTTACTTGAGCCTGGGTAGACGAGGTATGTGCTAAAAAAGGTAAACCTGATGTCCACCAGTGGATTTCCACAGAGATATCTAAACTACTTCAGTAACATAACCTACATCCGAATCTGGCGATGTATTAAAGAAATCTGGAATTGTTTACGACCAATCCAGCTAAATTTTCTATCGTTAAATGTTGTAATTACCGCTCAACCAAAGATTATTAATATTAAATATAGAAGAAGTCTTTTTCCGATTTAAGTCATATGAAGGACGCCGTATGGATTGGTTTTGGTTTTATAACTGTTCACAGCACTGGCTTATTCCTCCACGGATACCTGCTCGACGCGTATATTGCGTGTCAATAATCCGTCAAAGTTCCAATTTCACCGTCACGCCTTAAGAGCGCTAAAAATGTTAAGCCTGGAGTTGTGAGAAATACAGGACATAAATCGTAGGTTTTAAGAGAGGGTCTCGAAACTTTCGAAGACGCTGCCATACAAATATCGGTCTTAAGCGATAAATCCGAGCACTTCCCAAAGTCTTTACATTGACAATCATTCCAAACTTCAACAGCGTGCTGAGGTAATCTTCTTCAGTTATATGAGAATCCGTTAATTGTCAGAGTCCTTTTTTTCTGGCAGCTGTAAATATCAATTTATCGAATCCATCCACTAAATCGTACGGGAATACGACCGTCCGCCTGAGAAGATTTATCTATCACCCAGAAATCCATCTGTTTGAAATTCTTCTCACTGCTATTGGCACGTTTTTCGAGGCATGATGTAAGCTTCTCCAATAATGATGTAAAAAACGCCAAGAATCTATAACTAAAATTGATACCATATTATCCATATATTTGTGGAAAGAAACAGCTTTCTCTTGATTGTGAGGTATTAGAGTCATCCCGTCCCTTCATCAATGTAGTAGTCCTGATTTCTTCTCAGAATAAAATCAGGTCATAAATGAGATTAGGAAAAAAGAACAGGAATGAATTTCGAAATTCCATAATCCAAATTACATGAATTATGAGCTGTACCTCTGAAGCTCAAAAGAAATAAACGTAAAATAATCCAGGATTAATTTTCTTTATTTAATTATAAATCCAATTGAACAACTTAATGTCCCAGAGATGATAATGGTCTCTATCCAAAGTCTCTTCTGGTACGGATTGGTTTTCACATATATGATAAATTAGTTGACTCTGAAAGATAATCCTTCAAATTGTGTCTCATTGGTTCTCGGATTTTGTGAGTTCACCAATCCTTTCACTGATTGATTTCACCTTCATACAAACCATATCTGCAGGTGTCTCTTCACACTAATCCTTCTGTATGATTTATAGCAAGATAACTTTATCATCAAAACTCATCGCGTAGCATCCAATACTGTATGTCCATGGTGAAGAAGCCTTCACTGTCTGTAGGTTTCAATAAACATTCAAATCTGTATAAATCAATAAAAGGAACTTTTCAACTAGTTAGGTAACTTGAATTCGAGAATATTATTTTTGAGTCATAGCAAATTAATTCTACATTTATTTAAATTTTTGCAATTATTTTCATGAATCTCAAAACTTTCTACATTTAAAAAAATTCGTTAAATACTTCATAATGGTAAGATTTTATATGGCTTTTAGATCAGATAGCTAGTGGTCAGACATGTTTTTAATCCAAATATAATGATATTGAGGTATGTCTCCATCATCAGCATCACAAATATTTTCTCATAATTATCTGGTGTAGAAATCTCGAATAATGAGTAAACTGATATGTTTAACTTTTTTCTGATGAAGGCTGACATTATGATACTTCCAAACTCTTCGACCATATTTTTCAAACAAGTATGTTTATTGAAATATTATTATTTAATTTTTTCCAACTTCTTGAATATCTTTAATTTTTAGAGAAATCTAATCTTATCAACTCAGCTTATTATTTGTAGTAGAAAATGATCCACCTTGATCATTACTTCATTAGGATATAAGGTGGAAAGTACAGTTACATACTTGAAACACTGACTGTCATTATTGGCAAGATGTACACACGCTTTCTTATTTTCTATAAACTTCTGAAGAGTGTATATACAAGAATCACCCTTCAAAGGAGAATATTTTTCATATTTATACACTAACTTATTATACTTTCTTAAAAGTCCACTCTCAACTTTTCTTCAAATTCTATTGTATAAAGAATAAGATACTTTATATTATCTTGAACCATTCCCCAAATCAGACCGATATGTATACTGTAATACTTTCATTTAAAATATTTAGTAATCATGTAATTCTCAAAAATTTTCTTCACAGAAAATTCAGAGATGAAACTGAATCTCATTTTTACCCATTATATTTTTCTAAGTAAGCCTGAACCTTAACTTTAGTAGTCTTTAGTATCACTCCTAAAAACCTAGAATGTCCACATGTTTAATATTTTTACACTACATCAGTTCTGATTCCGATTTTGGAAAGCTTGACTTACGTCCTTGCCACTGACTCTAGCTTCTGCTTTCCAGACTGTAGATTCCCCCTGATGAAGATTTTGTTCAACTGAATCTGTGGTGTACTAAAGATGTCACACATGTTTGATCATTCTGCTTCTCCTCTTGTGAGTGTTAGGTCGAACGATTTTTCATTTAATTTAAACGACAGCAGAATACTACATATACATCCAACTAAAATAAATATTTCTATTGCTCGACCTGTTTATACTTCGTGTAAGTACTTTCACATGGTAATTGGACAAGACGTTCAAAAATCGATCAGTCTACTTACTTTTAGCCAAAAGATGACTAGACTATAGCCTCAACTCACACAATATTCAAGAATAAATCATACTGATTGTTAGATACGAAGAAACATCCAAGAAATATTTCATTTAGAGGTAAAATAAATAAGGATACTAAATGTTCTAATTTCCATCCAATAGTAAATAAAAAGTAGGGAAAATTCTGAAAACCGTCCAATAGTAAAAGAAGAAAATTTAAGAAAGAATACAAACTCTGATATCTGACCAATAGTAAAAGAAAAATTCATGGATACACCTTAAGATTCTACCAAGAGAAAAAAATTATGAGGGATACAAATTTCAAGATTCTACCAATAGTAAAAAGAAATTTATGAATGGATACAGGCAAATTTCGAGATTTCAGATCAATGGTGAACAAGAAAATTTGGAAAAAAAGCATGGAAAAGTTTTAGAAGGAGAAATTGTTCTTTTAACTATCCAAAACTGCAAGACTTTCCCTATTCAGTCTCTCAAATCACTACACGCTGAAAGAAATTCAGAGTTGTAATGATGGCTAGAACTCCGTGACTATGGTAGCAACGATTGAAATGCACATTAGAATTTTCAAAGAGAACGTTTATACTTGGCATACTATGACTTCAAGGAATGTCTAGGGATTCTTTATTCTAAAGTAAGTCAGTCTTCAATTTTAGAAAACTGCGTTTCAATTGTGTGTATCTTTAAACCTCCATGATACGTGGAGAGACTCACGTTTCAGAAAGAAAGTGCAGTACATCGTAATGGCTGTGCAAAGTATCACCATGGAATACATAATGGAACTCTGAGATATACACTTACGCATCGTCTTCAAAATTTTTTGAGAATTTGTTCCAAGGAGTCGCAGAGCAATTTATGTTATGAGATAGAAAGTAAATATAGTTGATCTTTACGCCAAATGTAAGTAATACATTTATGTTTCAACTTACTTTTCATTGTTTTAATACTTATTTGTTTCATACTTCTTTATACTCTTCCATACTTGTTTGATACTTTTTATACTTTTATTAATATTTTAATACTTCAACATACTGTATTTAACTATATTACTTTTATTTTTCAAAGTTAGATATACTTTTAGTTACATTTACCTTTCCTCATTTCTTCATGACAATCAGCAACAATAAAGACTCTGATGCCCATCATTAGAAAGAATAATGAATTGTACACGATAGTGCCATGTTTCTAACCACGACTCTTCTTTTTACAAGTGAAACCTACTGCCACGTTATTAATGTTATTTCGATGCGCACATGGTTACATGATTATTTGATGCTAAATTTTCAAAGATGAAGTCGATAAAATTTAATAATGATGAAAGTATAAAGTTATATTGAAATAAATTAAATTAAATAAAAACAGAATTTGGTTTTTTCAACCCTTCTATGATCCTCACATAAAAAAAATTAATTAATATTAAATACGTACAAGATAATTTATATGATCTTTGTAACTAATGTGAGTAATCTTAAAGATATAAATATTCAAATCAATAATTATAAATTTTTCTGTTACATAATCTTAATGTACTAACTAAATTTGTAAGGTATTATTTTACACTTTATTTTATTTTTATTAACTTGATTGTTTAGTTTTATATTAATGATATTATTGTATTTAATTATTTATAAAATTAAGAGTTGAAGTTACTTATTGTAAAGGAATTGGAAAAGATAAATATGAGTATAAAGAAAAAAAAAGAAGAATCAAAATATTTCTAGTTTGATTTTTTTTTTTTAAATCCTAACAGATATTCACTATTAAAAATATATAAAATATATGTATTACAACAAAATACTAAAAATATAAGTTTTTAAATATAACTATTCTATTATAGATATATCTCGCGTATAAATTATATCCTCGCATAACGAGGTCGGACTGTTGCTGATGGTGTGCATGCTGTAGCTGGAATGTCGAACTGCTGTTGATGGTGTGTTTGCTGTAGCCGAATGTCGGCTCGTTGCTGATGGCATGCATGCTGTAGCCGAATGTCGATTCGTTACGGATGGTGTGCACGCTGTAGTCGAATGTCGGCTCCGCTGCTGATGGTGCACGCCAGTGCCTAACGTCGGTCTGGTTGATTGATGACGCGCCGGTAGTAGCCGAACTTCTAACTTTTCCACGTAAGCTGTCGGCCAACTTTTTTCATCCACCTCCCAGCTGAAGTTTTTTTTTTTCTGCTGAACTTTTTGCTTCCTGGCAAAGTAAAATTGAAAATTAAATAATATGATTATTTTACCAATTTATTTATTTATTTTGGAATAAAATTACCTTCGAAGTAGACGGTGTTTGATGCTTAAATTTTGGCCCGCTGAGGAGGTTGATGGTATTGTTTCCGATGTTCTATATCCTGAAGAGGTAGAGGGAACCGATTTTCTTATCGATGTCTGTTTTCGAGAATCATCTGTAAAACAAAAATAAGAAAGTAATAGGAAATAAAATTATATGTAAATAAAAAAAAATCTAAAAAAATAAACTTACTTTCTAGCGTCTTTTTCAGTGATCGATCCAAGATCATAAATTTGACCTTTCTCGTCCCCCACTGTTTTCTCCTTATTTATGATATGAACTGAGTTAAGAGCTCGAGGATGAAATCGAGCTAAGAGCTTATGAGAACCTGAGCTGGTTTAGCGAGTTTTGACAGCTGATTTATTTCTGTAAAGAAGATCGATGTCGACTCAAGTGATTATTTTCAGCGGAACTTCGATGCAGTTCCGGTGCATGATGATTATATGGCTGCGCGCATAAAGCAAGCCACGGAGTGCGGTGATGGTACTAAAAGAAAATTAATGTAAAAATCATTTTAATATTTTTGATTTTGCTTCATACTTATGAATTCACTGCTGTAATGCCCATTACATATGTTCCAACATTGCTAAGCAATGTTGGTCCATTTGCAATTAACCTCAATGCATCTAAAACTGCTTTTAATATTTCCAATTTTGTCTTGAGCCATTTTTCATTTTCTTTGCTGATCTTCGAAATCTTTTTCTGTAGTTAGAAAAAGTTGAAGATGATCCTCGAACTGACATCAAGTTGCGTTCTCAAGCCATTATTTATTAATTTTGGATTATACGGTATCTTATTGCAGCAATGGATGTTTTCCCCATTTCGATTGTGAAGGCCATAAACGTGTAATGTCCAAGAATTTTTGTCATTTTGCAAACGGTAAACACTACTAAGAAGCTTTCCAGTTGGCCACTTTGTTCTAACTCCAACAACCTGTCGTGGCCAGGTCTGACTTAATGTCAACAAATCATACTCTTGAATTTGAAATTAGTGGCACTGTAAAAAAAAATTATAAACACATTTACTTAACTTAATTGTATTTTTGCTACCATATTTTTTCTCTGAATTTTTTAAATCTTCGTCAAATACGATTATTTATCTTGGAAATTAAAATTTAAAATAATGGTATACTTATTTATAATTTGTCTTTATATTGTCAAATAAATTATAAATTACGAGAACAAATTTGAAATGAAACTATTAAATGTACCTTGTGATTCCTAATTAATCTTGCCTGATGTTTTGAAGATACTGGATTAATTCT